>CM010610.1:5115984-5501988 GCA_003430845.1 Xanthoceras sorbifolium
TTTATTTAAGGTCAGGTTTTTTGATGTGTTTTGTGTTTTTGTGGTGCACCAGGGAACAGAGTTAAAAAAAAAAAAAAAAAAATTTCCCAGTGAGCATCGCGATCACTCTTTGTGATCGTTGGTCGCGATGCGCGATCGCGATACTCACTGCCCCAAAAACTCAAAAAGAACTTTAAAACGAAAATTTTTCCAGTGAGCAGCGCGACCGTTGGTCGCGATGAGCGATCAGCGATACTCACTGCCTACACAATAAAATTTTTTCAAAACTTCCCAGTGAGCAGCGCGATCACGCGTCGCGACCGTTGGTCGCGATGAGCGATCGCGATACTCACTGCCAGCCACGAACAAAATGCATCGCGAGCAAGACCTCGCGACCACGGTTCGCCATGGCTCCTCGCGATGCAGTCTCACTTAATCAAACGGCAGCGTTTCAACCAGCAGGAGGTCTCGCGAGCAACTTCGCGCAACCGTTGGTCGCGACAGGGAGCTCGCGATGACGAATTGGGATTAAATCCCTAGCTTGCGCGACAGCCCACCATTTCACCTGTAGCACTCGCGAGTTCAAATTGGCCGAATCTCTTCATCTTCTTCATCTCCAACTCGGTTTTTTGTGACTCATTACAAGGTAATTACTTTCCACTCTTCCATAGTTAAGATTTTGTTAAAGCAATATGAACTTCAATGGTTGGATTTGGGAGTGATTTAGTGCCTAGGAGTGTTTGTGGGTTGTGGAGTGTTGATTATATTTGGTGATGGTGTTTTGTGGAGAGGAGAAGTGATTTTTGACAGTAGTATACTAGTGTAGTGCTTGTGTTCGTGTTGGTTTTGTGCTTTGTTTTAGGAGAATTGTTTTTCAATGGATTCGTGAATTGGTGGGTATGGCAAGACTTAAGGATTTCAATGAGGAGTACCCTCACCGCTATGCTTCGTCATCTTCCAAAGGGAAGAGTAAACAAAAACAGGGTGGTGCCAAAGGCAAAAAGAAGGTCCCCGAACCTCCAAAACTGCGAAATGTGGGTGATCCGAACCCCAAATTTCCAGCCCGGTTGAAGGCCCAGGCAGACCGGCAGCTTCTCCTGGAGCGGGGCATTAATATGGAAGAATTGTCCACCACATTCGTTGCCAACCATGTTGATCAGCAGGGGTGGGGCAACTTTGTGAGACTACCGAACCGGGCGAATGAGAATGTGGTTCGCGAGTTTTATGCGGCCATGTACCCACCTCATTTTCATAACCATGGTATAGTGGCAGTTAAAGGGGTTCAGATTCGGATCACCCCAGAGATTATTAATCAGCATTTCGGCACAGTCCCGCAGCCACATCTCCGCCTAGGGTATCCAGAGCTACCACTATTTTCGGATCACAACTCAGAGTTGGCCGCTAGTTTAAGGATGTCAGGAGAGGGGGTGTGGCACGAAGGCGATGGCTCTATCAGGCACCGGCAGCTGCACATTGATGCAGCATTTTGGCAGGTCTTTGCTGACTTTTCCTTGAGGCCAACCAAGCATCGCACGACCCTTATCATGGAGACCGCTCGGTTGATTCACTGTATCCGGGCGGGTCTAGCTTTAGACATAGGGGTCCTGATTCGAGATGAGATACTCCATGCGGGCCGGCGCTTGCGGGGTGTATTGCCATTTCCCTGCTTGATTACTCACATCTGCGCTTCACATGGCCTCAATGTTTATGCTGAGGCAGAGCTACAACATCTCCACGTCCCACTCCCAAACATGAACAGGACGACTTATAATGACCTGGCAAGACGGAGAGGGCTGCCACTACTTGGAGTACCGGAACCCCAGCCTTTGGCAGAGGATGAGGCTATGGATGATGTGCTTGCAGCTATTGCTGCCTTTGACGAGGGTGAGGACGATCTCCAGGATTCACCAGGAGTAGCCGCCAGGGCTAATAGACCGACTAGAGCAGGCAGTTCCCGAGCACGAGCAGAGGGAGCGGGGGAGAGCTCTCAGTGGGGCCAGGTTATGGGGGCCTTACAGAACATTCAGAGTCAGTTGACCGATATGCAGCTGCACTTTGATCAGCATATGGATCGACAGGATGCAGTCATCGATGACATTAGTAGTGGCCTCGAGACACTCACCTCAGATTTGAACAAGAAGGGTTTGCTAGTGCAGACATACCAGCGCAAGAGGGTGCGTTCTGAGTCCGAGTCCTCGAGTCAGCAGCCACAGCCACCCCCACCACCGCCGACAGCATGATTCTCCATTATTTCTCCATGTGACTGTTTTTATGAACTTTGTTTTTGCTTTTTCTTTTTCTATTCTGTTTTGAACTCTTTCTTTACTTTGCACATGGATTATCTTAATGTTAGTTTCCTTTGTTTTTAAACTCCATATATGCACTAGTTTTCCTACTGTTCCCTTGTGCTATGCTGTTAACCATTGAGGACAATGTTTCATTTAGATTTGGGGGTATTTATTGGTATTGCATTTGTGTTCCTATTTTTTGTTTTCTGTTTTAGAGCTGTTTTAGGATGTCTTGAGCTATATTTACATTTCGTATGGATATCTAAATAATTGTGCACTGTGTTGAACATGGATTCCACAGAGTTTTATCTAGTATGTTTCCAATCTGAGTTTTGTACATTAAAGTCATGTGAGTTCTGACATCTTGCCATTTTAACATGTAAGCCTTTCAACTAGTGAGCTTAGATTAATAGTAGAGACTTCCATTTGTGAGAATCGACCCATATCATATTTTTCTGAGAGTTGTCGTTTCTATTCTTACATACGCACTCGTGGTTATTGAAATTAGATTGATCTCTATAGGTTTGCATTGGATGTTAATGAACTGCCATTATAAGAATCTTGCATATTTGTGGAATGATGATTTGAGTGAAATTTGGAGAGGTGATTTAAGGCATGATGTTGAAATTCCTAAAAAGTTTAATGTTTTCCCGCCCATGATTAATGTGCTCCATAACCTTGTTTCAGCCAAACACTTTAGCCCTTTGTTAAAAAAAAAAAAAAAAGAAAAAAAAAAAGAAAAGAAAGTATTGAAAGAATAAATTTATATATATATATATATATATATATTCATATATATATATATATATAGATAATAAAAATGTTGAGAGCCGATTGAATCTCTATGTAAACGAGGGTGAGGTTTCTCTACCTATTTCCAAGTTGATTGGATTCGGTTTCCGCCCTTTGTGCAGCCAAGCCCCTTATGCACATTACAACCTTAAATGCTTTTTGATCTCCTAATAACACTCAATATTGTTGTTTGATACTATATGCAGTGATGCTTACGTTCATAATGTTTAATATCGTTCATGAGATCCTTTGATTACAAATGTTGTTTCTTTCTGATTATTATATATACGACTTCTTTTTGTATTCTTTTGCTCATTAATTCCAGTCGTATGTTATTGAGAGTGTGAAAACTTAGGTTCTGAGCGTACTTAGGGAAATCTGGTTAGCTTAGAGTCGAAGCGAATTACATCCAAGGCTCACGAAATATGAAAGGATTACGGTTTTTAATGTTTTGATTATCAGTGTCTTAATGAAATATTTGATGCACCGATTTGGTTAGAAATCTGTTAGTCTGACTTAGTGTCATTTTTTTGTGCTTTCACGAGTATGCCTTTGTTTGGATTGACATGTGAGTGTGTATGTGGCTCCGGTATCATGGTTGTAGGCTAGTTTTCTGTTAGTTGTATTTTTGTTTTATTTATTTTCTTCTTGTTGTGCCAATTTGCTTGAGGACAAGCAAAAGATAGGTTTGAGGGTATTTGATCAGTTCATATTTGTTACTCTTTTTGAGCCCTTTACCCGTGTCTTTCATGCTTATTTTCATGTGAATTTTGCGCTTTTGATGTGTTTGTTGAGCTTGCGCAGATTTTAGGTGTTTATAATGGTGTTGTACGATAGATGAAGTTTCGGGCTGAAACCATGCAATTCTGGATCATGAAGCTTCACCAAATAATCTTCGCTGCCATTCGGGATCGAGCCATCGCGAGCGTTGGTCGCGAGGATTTGCTCGCGGCGAGTGTGGCCAGTTCCTCCAGGGAGTGTGGCGACCGAGCCATCGCGAGCGTTGGTCGCGCGGATTTGCTCGCGCCAAGTGTGGCCAGTTCCCCCAGGGAGTGTGGCGACCGAGCCATCGCGAGCGTGGGTCGCAAGGATTTGCTCACGGCGCGAGCATGGTTCGCGAGGATTTGCTCGCGGCGAGAATGACAATTCATCCAGAGAGCATCGCGACCGAGCCATCGCGAGCTTTGGTCGCGACAGCTCGATCGCGATGGCAGAAATTCTGACCTAAAGTCAGCGCCTATAAATAGAAAAGTTTGAAAAACCTAGAGGGCAATTAATTCCAGCAGCACGAAAATAGCTTTGAAGGGGTCCATAGCTCATCTCCTTCAACACTTGCTTGTCCTTGGGTGGCATCATAATGGGTTTTATCAATCTTCCCTCTCTTCTTGTTGTAGTATTGATTATTATGTTGAACTAATTTCCTAGTTATGTGGTCAATGGACCATGATTGAGATTTAATGGTGTAATTGACTGAACATTTCTATATATATATATATATATATATATATTTCGAGATTTGTTGCTAGAGGATTTAATCTATTAGTACATTAATCTTATTGTTTGCATTACAAAAGTGTCTGCATGAATTTTGGTTTATGATTAATATGGAAATTATTATCTCTATGAGAAATCATTAGGGTATGAATGAGTTTAGTGATAGTCTAGCAATAATAGTTAAGTTGATTGAGCCACGAAAGTGTTAATTGACCTAAAGAAGTGCAACTATATTGGGTGTTTGATTGCATCACTTAATGGTCATTGGGTGAAGTTATTGAATTCGAATCATCAATGCATGACAATAATTTGATGAGCCAATGTTAGGAAATGCTTCTATCTTAAATATATATTAAGCTTCAATAAGTTGATTACACCAGTGACTCTCATGAATGTTTCCATTCGACCGCGTAACACTTCCTCACATTTGAATACATTCCTTCATTACTCATAGCCTTGTTGAATTTAATTTCACCAACATCATTCTAAAAATCATTGACTTGAATTTCTGAGCTTTTATAACATCTTTAGTTTGGTATTGGTAACCACCTCTTCCTTGTGGATTCGACCCCGTACTCACGGGAATATTATTACTTCGACACATCCTGCACTTGGGATTTATTCCCACGCGTTTGAGCGTGTCAAGCTGCACCAAAAAAGGGCATAGGCTGAGCTCTCGGGAGCATCGCCACATCTAGAACAACACGGGTCAACCACAATTTTCCTAGAACAAAGATTACAAAGGGACGGGATGGCATTGTTACAGACTCTCCAGATGAAGATTTTGATTTTATGGGGAATGTTGAGATTCCAAAGTGCAAGCCACCATTTCGAATCCGGACTCGAGGAGGAACCAGAAAGGGAGAGTTTTTCCTACGCTGCAACTCTATATCCGCTCTTCATAGAATACTCCCCAGTCTTATCAAAATGCCAGATTAAGGAATCAGCACAATCACCTAAACTCAGAGGAATTTCCAGAATAGAATCCCTATCCGCTGCCACAAAGACCTGATCAAGCTTAGCCAAATCCCAAGAATGGGAAGAAGGGGAAATGAGAGATGCGACCTTAAAATCTTCCACAGGAGCAGTCGAGAAGGGTCTGAAGGTGGACGCCCTAGGTATCCAAGGGTCCTGAAAAGCCCTGATATCCTTACCATTACCAACCCTTCAACAGAGACCCTTAAAAAGAAGACTCCTACCCCAAACCAAACTCCTCCAGAGATGAGAGCTCCCCTGCTTCAGCGAGACAGATAAGAAATCCTCCTGCCTGAAATACTTTGCCTTAAGAACTCTAGATACCAACGAATCTTTATTCATAATAATTCTCCATGCCTGCTTGCCAAGAAGAGCTTGGTTAAAAAGAGATAAATCTTTAAAACCAAGCCCCCCGTGGATTTTCGGAGAGCACAACTTGTCTCTAGCGACCCAGGAAATTTTCTTATTACCATCAGAGGCACCCCACCAAAAGCCCATAATCATGGAGCACAGCTCATTACACAGAACAGAAGGCAACTGGAAGATACTCATAGTGAAGGTAGGAATAGTTTGCGCCACTGCTTTGATAAGAACTTCTTTCCCGTCCATCGAGAAGAGATTGCCTTTCCACCCTCTGATCTTACGCCAGACCCTCTCCTTAATATCACTAAAGGTTTTCCGTTTATTTTTCCCCACCATGGTTGGAAGGCCAAGATATTTATCATGGGCTTGGGCATTAGCTAGACCCTAGGCAATTCAAGATACTAGCACTGCGGTCATCTTCCACATTTGGGCTAAAAGTGATGTTAGACTTTTACAGATTAATCCGCTGGCCAGAGGCTTTCTCATAGACATTTAGGATCTGTTTCAACTTCTCACAATTCTGAACTGAAGCCCTGCAAAAAACGATACTATCATCTGCAAAAAACAAATGACTCACTAGAGGGCTCCCGCGACAACATCTCATACCCAAAGATTAACCATTAGATTCGTTGCCTTTGATAAGAGTAGATAGAGCTTCTGCACAGAGAAGGAAGAGATAAGGAGACAAAGGGCACCCCTGCCTTAACCCTCTTTGCGGAGTAACTTTCCCCACAGACTTCCCATTTACCAGGAAGGAAAGCTTCGAGGTCGACACACAGTCCATAACAAGGGCTCTAAAGTGATTAGGAAAACCTAACTTCTCCATAATGAACTCCAGGAAACCCCACTCAACCCGGTCGTAAGCCTTACTCATATCCAGTTTAATTGCTGCATACCCTCTTTTACCCTTTTTCTGTTTCTTGATAGAATGGAGAAGCTCAAAAAGCAACCATAATATTATCAAAAATTACCCTGGTACAAAAGCACTCTACTCCGAAGATATAATGAAGGGCAGAATTTCTTTCAACCTATTTGCCATAACCTTTGAGACAGTCTTATAAATAACACTGCAAAGACTAATGGGTCTGAAATCGGTCATACGCTCCGGGTTTTTAACCTTTGGAATCAGGACAACATTAGTGGTATTGAACTGCTCGATTGAGTATCCACCATTAAGAACTTTAAGGCACACACTAGAAACATCCTCGCCAACCACATTCCAAAATTTCTGAAAGAAGAGAGCATGGAAGCTATCGGGGCCAGGGGCCTTATTTGGACCCTATTTCGAAAACTGCAGAACATACCTCAGCTCGAGTGAAGGCCTCTCCAAGTCTGCCTGTCATTTGGGCATTAACTTTACGTTCAAGAAAAGAGGAGGCAGCAGAGAGATCGGAGGATGATGGCTGGATAGACCTAAACAAGTCTGAGAAGTAATCCAAAACCACACTGGACATGCCCTGCTCTGACTCTCTACGGACCCCTCTACTATCCAGCAACGAGCTAATCTGATTCTTCTTCTTTCTGGCCGTCGCTCTTCTGTGAAAAAATTTAGAGTTCTTATCCCCTGCGAGTAGCCAATCGACCCTCGACCGCTGTTTCCAGTATAATTCCTCCTTAGAGAGGAGGCTTTCTAACTCTCGTTCCCTAGACTTAATAGCATCAAGAACCTGTTCAGATTGCTTCCGATCGTAGAGAAGATTGATCTCACATCTTTTTCTATCAATGGCTTTCTCACATTTTATCAGATGAATATGCGATATCTCTATTAAATACCTTAGAGTCTACAAAAATAAGTTTACAACATTAATCAGATTACAATGTGGTAATATACATCAATGCCAAATAAGTTGGAGAAGAAACAGCTTTTCTCACAAAAGGGTATGGTGATGATACCTTAAGATGAATCTAATTTTAAGTCAAGTTATTTAATAACAAAGGCAACTATTTGACCGAATATGATTTAATAACAAACTTGTCAACTGTTGATTTCGACACGTTCCGACAGTTATTAATCTTTTAATTTGTACCCTTAAAAAAAAAAAAATTTGCCAACTGTTAAGAGTGGTCTGATTTTGATCTCATACTTCCGGGTTCCATATTATATTCCATACAACTTATGCACGTGTTCTTAAAATTTACAAAATTCATGGTTGTGTTATGATTTAACTATTTTTTAAAAGGAAGAATGAAGAACGGAAAATTTGTCATCAGATAGTTGTAACTTGTATGGATAGACATTAATGTATATTTGTTTTATTTTGGCTAGAAACTTTAATCATGTAACTCCAAATCATTTAACTCCAACTATAGGGTTTCTGATTGTGTTAGTGTTGCCTATTTTAATACTTGTGTTGATTGATGATGATTGTTATTGAAGTTTGTATATTCTTATTCTTGTTGTGACTTGCTATTTCTCTACAATTTTTTTTTAGAGCTAATTGCACCCACACCCCTGAGGTTTGGCCAACTACAGGTAGATTCAATTTTATCGTTTATTGACAATGACACCCCCTACCATGAGTTGACTTTAGTCAAACTTAATAGTGTCAGGGGTATTTTCATCTTTTCCAATTTTATTTTATTTTATTAAATAAAAAATTTAAAAATTAAAATAATAATAATAAAAAAATTAATAAAAATTTATATCTATTTTCCAGATTGAATCTCAACCGTCCATCAAGATGGACGGTTGAGATTAAATCTGAAATATGGATATCAAAAAAAAAAAATTGTTTTTTGAGAAGACAATCTGGGTTCTTCGAAGAACCTAGATAATCTGAAATGTGAATATAAAAAAAAAATGTATATTTTTTTGGGAAGACAATCTGGGTTTGATCAGAGAGGGTTCTTTGATCGAACCCATCTGGGTTCGATCGAAGAATCCAGAAGGGATCGAACCCTTCTGGGTTCTTTGATCGAATCCATTTGGGTTCTTCGTTCGAACCCAACTGGGTTCGATCGAAGAACCCAGAGAGGGTTCTTCGAATGAACCCATCTGGGTTCGATCGAAGAACTCAACTGGATTCTTCGAAATTTTTTTTTTTGATAGCTTGATCTGGGTTCTTCGATCGAAGAACCCTCTCTGGGTTCGATCGAAGAACCCAGAGAGGGTTCCGATCGAAGAACCCATTTGGGTTCTTCGAAGAATCTAGAAAACTGGGTTCTTCGAAATTTTTTTTTTTTTTGATAGCTTGATCTGGGTTCGCCGTCAACTGCGAACCCAGATCGTTGACGAACCCATCTGGGTTCATTTTCGCGACTAACCCAAAAGGGTTCGTCGCGCTGGAGATCCAGCCATGGCTGGATCTCCAGCAAGTTTATCTTTTTTTTTTTTTTTTGGGTCTTTCAAACTTTAATTTTTTATTTTTTTTTTAAAATTAAATAATTTATAATAATTTTTTTTATTTAATAAAAAGAAAATATTATTTTAGGGGTAGTTTGGTCATTTTATGGGTAACAGTGGGTCAACCGTTAAATCTAACGGAAGTCAACTAACGATAGGGGGTGTCATTGTTAATAAATGATAAAGTTGAATCTACCTGTAGTTGGTCAAACCTCAGGGGGTATGGGTGCAATTAGCTCTTTTTTTATATCATATTTCTGAGCTTTTTATTCTATTGCAACTTGCAAGTAGTATACTCTTTGTTAATATAAATTATTATGTTTGCCATCGGTGTATTTAATGATGGGATACAAAACATGATACAACAACAGGTATATTTATGCAAAAGCTCAAATTATTATTTAATAAGGAAGGCAACCATTCGAATCCGAATTCGAATCCCATTCGAAATTCGAAATCTGATTCAAAAAAATCTTAATCTAGTCTGAAATTTAAAAATATTCGAATCCGATCTAAACTCTGAAATCCAAAAATCCTAAATTGGAATCCGATCCGTAATATCCATTCGGATTGACTTTTTTTTTTTAAAAACAAAAATCTGATCCGATTCTAGTCTGGATTATAATAATATCTCCAAGTTTATAATAATATCTTTTTTTTATTTCTTGGACTATATGTAAATATGTAATATCTCCATGTTATTTCGGTACTTGATTATCCAAGACCAAGAGGCAAGGTTAATAAATTTTATATATATAAAGTTATATACATTTAAAACGTGAACTATGTTAATAATTCAACCAACCATTTATTAAAAACTGTTGTCTTGTATGTCAACTTTATTCGTGTCTTGGACTGTCTCATTGTTAATAATTGGACCACTTGATTTATTTACACTACACGTGAAATATCAAATAATAATATCTAAAATGTTAGTCTAAAAATCAACTCAAATAATACTCTATTGCAATTTGTCCATAAAAATAGTCAGTTACCATATCACCCTCAATAGCTTATAAATTCAACCACCTGTTTAGCTTTCGTTCTCCACACAAGCAGCAGCCTTTCAAAAATAAATATTCACAATGAAGAGTTCCTCATTAGCATTCTCATTCACCTTCCTTTTCGTAGCCTTCATCACAAAGCCATTGTCGGCGGCGGCGGCTCCCGAGCCATTGGTTGACATACGTGGTGACAAGGTTCGAACCGGCACTACTTATCAAATCGTTTCTGCAATCCAAGGAGCAGGCGGTGGTGGCCTCACTCTAAATGAAGGTAGAGACGGACTCTGTCCACTCGATGTCTATCAGTATGGCTCCGATTTATTGTGGGGTCTTCCATTTTTCTTTTCACCTATTAACAGCACTATCATTGATCAATATAGTTATGTATACGATTCCACTGATCTCAACATCATATTTGGCCCGTCACCATTCAAGATCTGTAACGAACCAAAAGTGTTCAAGGTTGATAGTTATGATGAACCAACTGGACAGTGGCTTATAACGTCTAATGGAGCTATAGGCAACCCTGGACCTCAAACATTGCATAGCTGGTTCAAGTTTGAGAAGGTTAATGGTAAGACATACAAGATCAAGTATTGTCCCTCTGTGTGCGAGTCCTGCGTAAGTTTATGCAGCGATGTTGGGATTTATTACGATGATAGGTTACTACGTCGTCTTGTTCTAAGCGAGCGTCCATTCCTCGTTAATATTTATAAAGCTGAAGCTGAAGATGCATCAAAGGAAAAGATTGCAATTTGACCGAGTTCCTTGTTATTAGAAATAAATGTAAAACTTGTATTCGAATAATGCACTCGGTAATTAAATTTCTTCCTTGTTATTACAATTGTACTCATATTGATAATTTGGACAACTGTGTGTAACACAAGGTACATATATAACAAAAGCTCTTATAATTAAAATTATCACATAGAGTCTACAATTTATTGTCAAACTTGTGAGGGAAAAAACAAGGGAAAAGAAATAGAGATACCCTTTAGATTCCTACCTACAAGAAAAAACTATAATTTATCATCCTCCGATTTCTCTACTGCCTCCTCTTTTCTTGAAAGTAAAGTTAATGCCCAAATGGCAGGCAGGCTTGGAGAGGCCTTCACTCGAGCTGAGGTACGTTCTGCAGTTTTCGAAATGGGTCCAAACAAGGCCCCTGGCCCCGATGGCTTCCATGCTCTCTTCTTTCAGAAATTTTGGAATGTGGTTGGCGAGGATGTCTCTAGCGTGTGCCTTTCAGTTCTTAACGGTGGATGCTCAATCGAGGAGTTCAATACCACTAATGTTGTCCTGATTCCAAAGGTTAAAAACCCGGAGCGTATGACCGATTTCAAACCCATTAGTCTTTGCAGTGTTATTTATAAGACTGTCTCAAAGGTTATGGCAAATAGGTTGAAAGAAATTCTGCCCTTCATTATATCTTCGGAGTAGAGTGCTTTTGTACCAGGGCGGTTAATTTTTGACAATATTATGGTTGCTTTTGAGCTTCTCCATTCTATCAAGAAACAGAAAAAGGGTAAAAGAGGGTATGCAGCAATTAAACTGGATATGAGTAAGGCTTACGACCGTGTCGAGTGGGGTTTCCTGGAGTTCATTATGGAGAAGTTAGGTTTTCCTAATCACTTTAGAGCCCTTGTTATGGACTGTGTGTCGACCTCCAAGCTTTCCTTTCTAGTAAATGGGAAGTCTGTGGGGGAAGTCTCTCCGCAAAGAGGGTTAAGGCAGGGGTGCCCATTGTCTCCTTATCTTTTCCTTCTATGTGCAGAAGCTCTATCTACTCTTATCAAAGGCAACGAATCTAATGGACAATCTTTGGGTATGAGATGTTGTCGTGGGAGCCCTCTAGTGAGTCATTTGTTTTTTGCAGATGATAGTATTATTTTTTGCAGGGCTTCAGTTCAGAATTGTGAGATGTTAAAACAGATCCTTAATGTCTATGAGAAAGCCTCGGGCCAACAGATTAATCTGCAAAAGTCTAACATCACTTTTAGTCCTAATGTGGAAGATGACCGCAGCGCTAGTATCTTGAATTGCCTGGGTCTAGCTAATGCCCAAGCTCATGATAAATATCTTGGCCTTCCAACCATGGTGGGGAAAAATAAACGGAAAACCTTTAGTGATATTAAGGAGAGGGTCTGGCGTAAGATCAGAGGGTGGAAAGGCAATCTCTTCTCGATGGGCGGGAAAGAAGTTCTTATCAAAGCAGTGGCGCAAGCTATTCCTACCTTCACTATGAGTATCTTTCAGTTGCCTTCTGTTCTGTGTAATGAGCTGTGCTCCATGATTATGGGCTTTTGGTGGGGTGCCTCTGATGGTCATAAGAAAATTTCCTGGGTCGCTAGAGACAAGTTGTGTTCTCCGAAAATCCACGGGGGGCTTGGTTTTAAAGATTTATCTCTTTTTAACCAAGCTCTTCTTGGCAAGCAGGTGTGGAGAATTGTTATGAATAAAGACTCGTTGGTATCTAGAGTTCTTAAGGCAAAGTACTTCAGGCGGGAGGATTTCTTATCTGTCTCTCTGAAACAGGGGAGCTCTCATCTCTGGAGGAGTTTGGTTTGGGGTAGGAGTCTTCTTGTTAAGGGTCTCCGTTGGAGGGTTGGTAATGGTAAGGATATCAGGCTTTTCAGGACCCTTGGATACCTAGGGCGTACTCTTTTAGACCCTTCTCGATTGCTCCTGTGGAGGATTTTAAGGTCGCATCTCTTATTTCCTCTTCTTCCCATTCTTGGGATTTGGCAAAGCTTGATCAGGTTTTTATGGCAGCGGATAGGGATTCTATTATGGAAATTCCTCTGAGTTTAGGTGATTGTGCTGATTCCTTAATCTGGCATTTTGATAAGTCTGGGGAGTATTATGTGAAGAGCGGATATAGAGTTGCAGCGCAGGAAAAACTCTCCCGTTTTGGTTCCTCCTCGAGTCCGGATTCGAAATGGTGGCTTGCACTTTGGAATCTCAACATTCCTCCTAAAATCAAAATCTTCATTTGGAGAGTTTGTCACAATGCCATCCCGTCCCTTTGTAATCTTTGTTCTAGGAAGATTGTGGTTGACCCGTGTTGTTCTAGGTGTGGCGATGCTCCCGAGAGCTCAGCCCATGCCCTTTTTTGGTGCAGCTCCGTGCGACCTATTTGGGAGTCCACTGTTTTCTGGGATGTCCTCAATTTGCAGCGCCATATTTCTTGTTTTGATTTGATTTTGTGGGTTTTTGTTAGGGCCAAGAGAGCAGAGTTCGAGGAGTTCTGTATGATCCTGTGGGGGGTTTGGTCTGATCGGAATGCCGTGTTTCATTCTAAATCTCCCAGGGTTAGTGCTGATTTGGTTTCTTGGTCTCTTTCTTTGCTCCGTGAATTTCAGGGCACCCAGAAGGTCTTTGGTTCTCCCTCGCAGCCTCCCAGGCAGCCTTGTTCTGCTTCGTGGTCGCCTCCTCCTGCAGGCTCCCTGAAGTTGAACACCGATGCAACAGTGAAGTCTGGCTTTTCTGTGATGGGTTCTGGTGCTGTGGTGCGTGATTCTCAGGGCAAGGTTGTTGCAGCTTCTGCTAAGCCCCTCTCGGGGTTCTTCCCTGCTGAGCTTGGCGAGCTGCTGGCGTTGCGAGAGGGGTTACTAGTGGCTAAGGAGTTGAGCCTGATTATTGAGTGGGTTGAGTTAGATGCTGTCAATGCTGTGGCTAGGATTTTTAACTCGTGTCCTAGTTCTTTTATGGACCCTATTGTTTCTGATATTAAGGCTCTTTTTAGGGTTGTGGGAGTTTCCAACTGTCATGCCATTCCTCGTTCAAGGAATGGAATGGCACATTCTCTTGCTTCCCTTGCCTTTTCCTCTAAGGAGGATTTTTGTTGGTTCAATCCTGAACCTAGCTTTCTTGTTGGTCTTCTGTAATAGAAGTTTTGTTGAATTCAAAAAAAAAAAAAAAAAAAAAAAAAAAACTATAAGAAAACTTAATTTAATATAAGCCGCACGTGATATTTATATATATTAGTAAAACCTCTCTATAGTCATAATGCAGGAACCAACTAATTTTGTGGAGGTTATAACTTAATAGATATGTAGTTATAAAACTTATCATTTTTATTTAATTATTCTTAATACAAGTGGTATAGAGGTAAAGTATGCACTATAAAAATCATTGCTGCAATTAGACAAGAAGAGGAATGAGATAATCTTGAGGATAATAGTACGGAAATACAAAATGTTTCGGGCCAAGAAGCTCTAAACATGCTTGAGAAGGTACAAATATTTTGGCTTCAACAAGAAGGTGTTCATAGTGGTGATGTACCCGCAAGTTCAAAGATGTTGTAGCAACTTTAAATAATAAATCATTGTCTCAAACAATTTTAGAAAAATATTTTATGCCATTTTAAACCTTTAACATAGCATATATTTTTTACAATATACAGATAATTATGACTATATGGAGGCAAGTTTTTAAGATGGGTTTAGAAAAATTATAATTTATTACAACGTGAAGTTTATTCTTATTTTTAACTGGCCCAAATTAGGATTAAAAATTTTCATAACTGCATGGAGGTTATTCCTATATAGAGTATCACTATAAGTAGGGTTGGCCACAATTCCAGAACCGACGGTTCCGGTTCTGGAACCGGTGTGGAACCACAGGTTCCAGTTTCTCCTCCAGTTCCCCGGAATCAGCGGTTCCAAGCCGGTTCCAGAACTGGCCAAATTTTTTAAAAAGAAATTAAAAAATTATTTGGAAATTAAAATAAAGTAAAAAAAATAATAATAAAATTAGGTAACCCTAAGCTATGATAAATTTAAATAAAATTACGATAATATCATAAATGTAAAATAAAATTTAAATAAATAAATAAGAAATTTAGGCTTGCACTTAATTTTACCTTAATTAATCTGCATACGTATCCTCTAGGAGGAATCAAAGCCCACATAGTTCTCTTACTTTTTATTTATCTAAGATCAATCGTCACTCGTACTTTCGGTGGCCGTTGTAACATCATTGTCGAATAAGTCATTATTGTTGGATGGTCCGTCCATTTCTTGTTGCCTGTATTACGCCTTGGTCCAGTCGTCAGAATAGATCTGGATCTGAAAAGTCTAGACTCAGCAACGATAGTCTCTAGTTGACAACGTTGCCGCTAGCTTTAAATTCTTGTTCCACAGCCACGGTCGAGACAGGGGTTCCAAATATTTGTTTGGCAATGATGGCCAAAATTGGAAAATTTCTCTCGTGATCCCTCCACCAGTGTTGAAGGTTGAAGTCATCGCTCATAAACTCAAATGCAGTGTTTAAGTAAACATCAACCTCTGAAGTAGAGGATGATGAAGATACACTCTGCATTTTCTTTGTTTGTTTAGATAATATACTTGACTCTAACTTCCTTAATGTGGAGGAAACATTAAATGAAGAATCTCTAATTTCCGGTTGCTGAACATTAATGTTTAGTTAGAGATCGTATATAGAATGGTATTTATCAGGCAGTTCATAAAATAAACTCCTAACATTATTAAACAAACTAACAATTTCAATATCATTTATACCTTAACATTGATAATAAACTGTATAATATTCAAATAAATTATCTAATTTACACCTAGAGTCAAAACATAAAGCAATTACATAAATCATAGGAATATCCCTATAATAATCTAACCATTTTAATCTATAACCATAACACATTCAGTTAACGTTTGATCTTGTGCACACTCATTAAGTGCACCAACAATATTTATGGCTTCTACAAAAAATAAATGTGTGGTAGGATAATATATACCAGATAAATTATTAGTATCGTCATTAAAAATTTTTAATAATTCACAAATACATGTACACACATCCCAATGGTGACTATATAAATTAATACTACTGTAATTATATTGCATAAAACGAAGCAATAAATCCCTTTACTCATAACGTTTAAACAATAATTTGTACGTAAAGTTCCAACAAGTTGGAATATCACGGGAAAATCTAAGTGGATGCTTCCTATGAGATTTGCATAACCTAGCCCGCTGTTTCATGATGCTAGGATGTTTCCACAAATAATAGAGAGCATTCCTAATTGGTTTAATAAAATGTTAAAGTGTTTGCTAATCAATTTGTGCATACAAATTTAAAACATGGCAAATACATTTTCGAAGAAAAATCCTGCCGCCAAAATAGGGGTTACATAATTCATATAATTGTGGAATGACAGTATTGTTTGCAGCATTATCAAAACCAATTGCAAGAATTTTGTTTTCAATCGAATATTCTTCAAAAATAATTTTCATCAATTTATATATATTATCAGCAATACTGGATTCATCAAAAATTCTAAATGTAAGAATTCTTTTTTTGTAAATCTCATGCTTCATCAATATAATGACATGTGAGTCCTAAATATGAATGTTTTTGCCAATAATCACTCAAGATATCGGCACAAACAAACATACGACCTACATAATTTTTAAAATAACTAACTAAATCTTTTTTTTCTTTTTTATAAATTTCACACATAGTACATTTAAGAGTATTCATAGGTATCCTACATGCAGCGGGATTTAAGGCATTATGACAATATTTTAAAAAACCGATTTTTTCACCAAAACTAAAAGGTAAATGTTCTACAGCTACTATCTTAGCTAATTCTTCTCTATTACATTGTGTGAAGTTTTGAAGTAATTTGAATATAAGAACAAGTTACACAAAACTTGATTTCAGTGTAGAAGAAATAGAGATTAAGAGATAACGAAGAAGCTTGAAGAACAAAACTAAAAGGTAAATGTTCTAATGGCAATCAACAGCTCCATTAGAGATTTTAGATTTTTCTGTTATTGATGATGTAAAATGTAAAATTACAATTCGTTGACTAGGATCACAATATATACCAACATACTCTGTCACTATATACAATGGCACACATTTCATTTCAATGAGCATTTCCTGATAACAAACTCTAACCAACTACTAACAGAAATCTAACTACTAACTACTTTTCCCGCTTCTTTCTTGTTAGTTAATCTGAAGTGGTTGTAATCCATCTTATCACTTTTGATCACACTTCTTTGATCATCTTGATAACCTTTTGACCTTTGAGTTACATCACCTGCAGATGAGTTGAAGAATGTTGACTTGTTGGAATCAGCTGTATGATGGTGTTGATAAACATGTTGTGTATCATCAGCTGAAACCATTCATGCTATATTTGATGTACATGTTTTCTGTTTTGATTGCTCCATATGATGATCTATCACATTCCTTCGCAAGTTAAATTGAGGTGAGGAGATCAGATTCAACTTGGAGCATAAGAAGTTAAACCGTGCTTGAGGAAGACCCTTGGTCAAGATATCAGCCACCTGAAATTAAGTTGGTACATAACGTGGAGTAATAAGACCAGCTGCCACCTTCTCTCTAATAAAATGTGTATCAATATCAATGTATTTGGTTCTAGCATGAAAGATCGAATTTTGAACCAAAGCATTGACACTAATGTTGTCATACCAAATGACAGTGGAAGAGGGTAAAGAAATGTGCAGCTCCTTGAATAAGGATTGCAACTATAATACTTCACTAGTAAGCTGAGCCATGAATCGATATTCAGCTTCAGCACTTGATCGGGCCACCACAATTTGCTTTTGTGAGCTCCAACTGATTAGATTACCTACAAGGAAAACATAATGACCACTTATGGACCACCTGTCATCCACACTGCTTGCCCAGTCAGCATCTGAGTATGCTTCAAGCTTGAGACTGCCACTAGATGGTTTGAACCATAGCTTTTTATGAACAGTGCCACTCAGATATCGAAGGACTCTTTTACATGCTTGCCAGTGTAAGGTGGTAGGAGCAATAAAAAACTGGCTAAGTTTGTTAACAATATATGAAATATCTAGTCTTGTGTATGTTAAGTATTGCAAAGCACCAATGGTACTTCTATAGCAGGTTGGATCAGCAAAGATTTCACCTTCATGGAGACTAAGTTTGACACCAGAAGCTGTAAAAGAGTTGTAAGGCTTAGCATCTAATATGTTGGTCTTCTTTAAGAGATCAATGATGTACTTGGATTGAGTAAGATACAGCCAAGTTGAGTCCGTAAATGCTTTAAATCCAAGAAAGTAGTTGGCTGAACCAAGCATTTTGAGAGCAAACTTGTTGTGCAACTTGGAAATAATCTGTTGAATTTAAGCTGGACTGCTACTTGTGATGAGAATGTCATCAACATAGACAAGTAGATACAAAGAGTGAGAACTTGAATGCTTGATAAACAAAGAAACATATGAGGTAGCATTCTGAAAACCCCAAGGCAGAAGAGCTTGTTTCAGTTTGTAGAACCAAGCACGAGGTGCTTGCTTAAGACCATACAAGGCCTTGGTGAGTTTGCAAACATGGTGTGGGTGAGCAGCGGCAATAAATCCCTCGGGCTGGTGCATGAACACCTGTTCTTGGAGATCTCCATTGAGGAAAGCATTGTTGACATCCACTTACTACACATCCCACTTGTAAAAGACTGCCAAGCTCAGAGAAACTCGAATGGTGGAGGCCTTCACCATAGGGCTGAATGTGTCAAAAAAATCAAGACCAGTTGTTTGATTGAAGCCCTTAGCAACTAACCTTGCTTTGTGTTTTAGAACTGATCCATCTGGATTATATTTAGTTTTGAAAATCCATTTACACCCCACTAGATTCATATCAAATTTGTAGGGAACTAGCTGTCATGTGTTGTTAGATTGAAGAGCATTGAACTCTAATTGTATGGCTTGAACCCACTTAGCATCAACCATAGCAATTTTCACTGATGTTGGATTAGATTCAGCTAAGAAGGACTAAGGAAAGCATCATTGTGATAGATAAGACCTCGGTTGTAGAACACCACTTTTAAGTCTTGTAATCATAGGATGCTTAGAACCTTGATTCTGTGATGGATGAGGAACATCAGTACTAGGAAGTGAAGATGGAACTTAATCCTACAGATTATATTGTTGAACTGCTGGAACATAACCAGAGTGTGATGGTAAAGAACTCAATTGTGAAGTATTATTCTAATTTCTCAAGTCTACAACCAGCTGAGGAGCAGCACTTTTAGTTTGAAGTTGATAAGGAAACAGCTTCATTAATGTAGGAAATTAGAATTTGAGGCAGAGCTAGGTGGTTGAGATTCAAACATATGCTTGTAAGGATACTCTATTTCGTTGAAAATTATATGTCTTGAGATATACACTCTGCCAGATTTATGTAAACACCTATACCTCTTGTGTACCAAACTATATCCAATGAATATGCATTTACTTGAATGAAAGTCAAGTTTATGTCTAGAGTAATCCTTCAAGTATGGAAAACATACATTGCCAAAACATTTCATGTACTGATAATTTGGTTTCTTGTGAAAAAGGTATTCAAAAGGAGAGATAAACATGAGTAAGGAAGATGGAAGATTGTTTATGAGGAACACAACTGTAAAGAAAGCTTCAAACCAATATTTCAAGAGCATCCCAGCATGAGCCAGTAATGTCAAGCCCATTTCTACAACATGTCTAATGCTTCTTCTCAGAGATTCCGTTTTGTTGATGTGTAAGGGCATGAGAACCTATATTGGATGCCTAGACTCTTCAGGTTAGGAACAAAACTGATGTATTCAGCACCCATATCGGTCTGCAAGCACTTGACTTTCTATCAAGTTGCAATTCTATAGATTTTTGAAATTGCAAGAATATGGACAATGCTTCAGATTTTAACTTCAAGGGAAATAGCTAAGTGAACCTTAAATATGCATCTACAAAACATATGTAATATTTGTAACCCTCAGTGGACATCATGGGAGCTGGTCCCCATGTCGCTGTAAACCAATTGCAAGAGCGGTGTGACTTGAATTGTAGACCTATCGAAGGGAAGTTTTTGCATCTTTCCCATCTTACAAGAGTTACAAAAATGAGGTGCTTGAACATTAAATGGAAATTTCATCCAATGTAACACTTTTTGCAATATCAAGGATGCTAGATGGCCAAGTTTGGCATGCCAAATGACTGAATTAGCTTTTGCAGCCATACAAACACCATACAAGTTGAAACTATCAGCTCATTTCAACAAGCTAGAGTCCAATTTATTACACAGTTTATTGACATTAAAGACAATGTTCTTGACACCTTGTGAGTAAGACTTCATGAACTTCAGACTTGAAGGAGTTGCTTCAACAAGTTCCAGATGATATAGCCCATTCTTAAGCTATCCTTGGAGCAGAATTCTCTTGGTGCTCTTGTCATTTATAACACAATTATGAGCATGAAATTTAGCAAAGGCATTATAATCCTTTGTAAACTTGGATATATTTAGAAGATTTTTTGTAATTGATGGAACATGTAACACATGATTTATATTCAATTCACAATAGGGTTTTATGTGTGATTGAATTCTAGTGTCACCAATGTGAGCAATATGTAGCTGAGTGCCATCACCAACAACTATTTTGTCTTTACTTCGATATTCTAATCTGATGGAAAGGTTATTCAGGTATAAAATCACATGGTTTGTAGCTCCACGATCCATATACCAGGCTTGATCAGCCATCGATTTTGGTGTTGCAAAGTAAGTTGAATTGTGACTTAGACTGACTGATGTTGTTGCTTGAAATGAGCCTTGACTGAAAACAGACTCTGCTTTGTTTCCTTGATCAAAATAAGAAGCAGATGAGTTATGCTGTTGTTGTATAACAAGAGCATATTGGTTACTTTATGGAGAGCCTTGAGGACTTGAAATTGTTGATCAAAAAGCCTATAACACTGCAATGCACCATGACTAGGTTGTGCACATAGCTGATAGTGTATACGCTTATTGGACTTGCTTGGATACCTTCCACCTCCTCTATTTCCTCTTCCTCTATTTCCATTTCCTCCTCTGTAATTATTAGAACCATTTCCTCTAGATTTTTTGTTGATAAAACCAGCATTGTTGTTAGATGCAAAACGAGCAACATGAATATTAATCTGAGATGTGGTATTTAGTTGTTCAATTATTTGTTCATGCATCAAAAACAAGAATTGTGCTTCCTCTAAATCCATAACTTGACGTTGAGAGGAAATCATAACTACAATTGCATCATATTCATGACCTATCCCATTCATTAAACTTTACAACGAGTCTCTTTCACTCACACTTTCATCAGCTGCTATGAGTGCGTCACCAATTGTTTTTATTTTCATAACAAAATCACTGATGCTATCTGATCCCTTTTTAATAGTCTGTAATTGTTGCCTTAGTTGTAATATTTTAGCCATAGATTGATGAGCATATGTTTTTTCAATTTTCGACCACATTGTAAGAGAAGTTTTGCATTGAGTTACCTGACCAAACACACTTGGATTAACGGTAGAAAGAAGCCAACAAAGCAGTATTTGATCAGTTTTCTTGCACACAGCATATTCAGGATTGAATTGTTGCTCAACAGTGACCTCAGTGGATCCATTGCTCGAGTGAACTTCAATGAATTGAGAAGGCATGACTGATGAATTCGAGATATAATCTTCAAGATCCAATGCTCGAATGGTAGGTAACACCTGAGTTCGCCATAATATGTAATTGCTTTTATCCAGTTTAATAAGAAGATTGGAGTTAAGAGTTTTTCTAGAGAAGCAAAATCTACAAAACTAGATGCCATTGCTGAAATCATTGAGGATGTATGAGGAGAATTTTAAGGAGAGCTTGAATGATTGTTATTTGCCATTGACGTGAGTCTATAGCTCTGATACCATGTGAAGTTTTGAAATAGTTTGAATGTAAGAACAAGTTACACAAAACTTGATTTAAGTGTAGAAGAAACAGAGGTCAAGAGATAATGAAGAAGCTTACAGGACAAACAATAATGGCTGTCAATAGCTCTGTTGGAGCTCTAAGATTTTTCTGTTATTGATGATGTAAAATGTAAAATTACAATTCGTTGACTGGGATCACAATATATACCAACATACTCCGTCACTATATACAATGGCACACATGTCATTTAAATGAGCATTTCCTGATAATAAACTCTAACCAACTACTTACAGAAGTATAACCACTAACTACTTTTCCCGATTATTTCTTGTTAGTTAATCTGTAGTGGTTGTGATCCATCTGATCACATCTGATCACACAGCGTTTATCATCTTAATAACCTCTTGACCCTCGAGTTACATCACCTGTAGATGAGTTGAAGAATGCTGACTTGTTGCAATTAGCTGTATGACAGTGTTGAAAAACATGTTGTGTATAATCAGCTGAAACTATGCATGCTACATTTGATGTACATGTTTTTTGCTTTGATTGCTCTATATGATGATCTGTCACACATTGATCATTATATTCAAATAAATGATGGTTAGGATATGTGTACTTGTCAATTTGTTATTGTCCGCGTGCTCGGGATGCTTCGACTGGATGACTATTGTTGATGTGTTTCCAGTACATGCCGTTGAAGGGAGTTTTAGAAAATATTTTGATTATCGTATAACATGCGAAATTGGGTTTCAAAAATTTTTCTTATATTGAAAACCTTTTTACAATCAGGAACGAGTTCCTGTATATACGCAGAAAAAGACTTTAGAAACTACATACCTTTTTCTTGATTTTCTTTTTTCTGATTCCTCAATCTACCACCAGATCTTCCGAGCTATGACCCGCGGTCTGACAACGTGTATGTGTGTATGTCACGGCAAGAGATGAAGGTCACGTGAAAAGAACACCGGTCGAATCCTGCAAAAGAGGGGAGAGTTAAAAAAAAACCTTTTTTTTTCTCTTTTCTTCTCTCTTTAGTGGCCGAATTCTCTTTCTTTTTCACTTGTGTGTTAGGTTAGGTTTTTTCTAACGATATAACACTTATATAGTAGTCCTTAAGGGTTTTAGTTTGACCAAGTTAAAATTGGATTCTAAATCCTATTTCTTCTTAGTCTCCCTAAAGACTTGAACCTGTGACCTTTTGGACTATTAAAATAATCTAATTATTTTAATTATTTTGTCCTAGTCATTATTTAATCACATGACCTCATATTTAATAAATAGAATTAATAATTAATAATTATTAATTTCTATTATTTTATTAAATAGTTAATTAATTAAATAATAACATTATTTAATTATTTTCTTTTATTTAAATCGCATTACTTTTGTAACACTATTAATTGGACCATACAATTAATCTACCATGACTCTCATTACCAACAACTATAAGGGCTAGCAAGGGGACCTAATGGACCCACAATTTTGAGCTCCAATAATACTTAGTAATATTAATTAAAACTCTTTAATTTATATTTCACGATTATTAATCTCGGAGTTATTCCACTAAAAACCCGAAGCTGCACTCTCAGAACTGTAGATGTGTTTATACAATCAGAAGTCTCAGTGTCAATTGATATAGCTAATTTCATATAGTGTGATCCTCCACAAATAGTTCCTAACTAGAACTAGGGTCATAAAGTCCGTTATACCCCTCTAGAAATATTTTTTTTCCTTTAAGTACCATTGATTCTCTAATGAATAATTAAATCATGTCTTCCTCAAGGAAGAAGGAGAGCGCTCATAATCGTTCAAGCCCCTGAATCAACCCTTTAGGGAACTACTCATCTACTTCAATCAAGAAGGAGTAGATTCCACTATTGTGTTCAAACCTTCAGAACCACAAGCTAAACCGCAACTCCAAGATACGGAGGTATTGGTCGATATTCACATCAACCTCACTCATGGTAAATCAAAAGCCACAATCCAACCTGAAGGAGTCGATAAGACACTCAAGATTAAGATCACCTATAAATAGCCATCGTTTATCGACTATATGAATCTCATCTACTAACGGATTTTGGTGAGAGATTCATATAAATCGTGACCCGGTCCTATATGATCTCATCATATAAGGTGCTTTCATTCTCATGTAAACTACATGAGTGATCTTGGATAAGACCACCGTACTTTACAGAATGGACCGCAGCAGTAGATCAATCACAAATAAAGTACCCAGCTTTGTTCGCTCTCTACGGACTTTTTAGATTGCACGTCTCAAAATGAATTCTCTCTGTATATGACCATCATATACTCATTATGAGATTACATCTTACAATCTATGATGTTCTTGTACAATACGAATGTATTACTAAATATAAAATATTTATAAACTTGAATGATAATCTGAATAATTCTTATTACGTCTTTAACCATTTATAATTACAAGTTTTAGAGCATAAATCCCAACAGTTGTATCCTTCGAATTTATTCCACTTAAACTCCTTGGAATAATAGTTGCAAGTCACCACCTTTTTCCCCTGTTCTCTTTCCACCTTCTTCATATGAACTTAAAAACATTCAGATTTGTACTTTCCCAAATCAATATCACCAAATCAAGCATATTTTGAGATTAGCTTGTTGCATAGTAAAGAGGGTTTCGGGGGCCTTGAGGAGTGGAACCGGGTTTAGAACAATTGGGAGGAGTTTCATTACCGAATATTTCCTCCTCGAATGCTTGCTGCTGTATAAAGTCATGATAATTTGTTTCATTGAACAAATTATCACGTAGCTCTTCTTGAACCGGCATAGGATCATTTCCTCTGCTGGAAACTGATCTTCTGGAAGGATTAGAATTTGCTATGGCAATTTTATAATTTGAAAAATAAAATATAGAATTAAAATTAATAATTGAAAATGAAGATAATTGAGAATTTGAGAGAATTATTGAGAGATAAAGATTGAGAGAATGTTGAGAGATAGATTGAAAGAATTGGTGTGTAAAAAATGGATGGGGGAGGGGTCATTTTATAATTTAACAAAAGGGGGGCTGGCTGGCTGTAAAATTTATTAGCCGTTGGGCCAACGGCTAGTGACCGTTGGCCCAACAGTCAGTTTTTAAATTTTTAAATTTTTTTTAAATATAGGAACTAGAACCAAACCAAAACCGGTGGAACTA
Source organism: Xanthoceras sorbifolium (assembly GCA_003430845.1). Taxonomy (NCBI): domain Eukaryota; kingdom Viridiplantae; phylum Streptophyta; class Magnoliopsida; order Sapindales; family Sapindaceae; genus Xanthoceras; species Xanthoceras sorbifolium. Next base: position 5,141,107 of record CM010610.1, read on the forward strand.
GCGGTTCCAGTTTCGTCGGTTCTTTAACTGGTGGTTTCAGTTCCTTTTTTGTTAATGCATTGCATTCTTCATTTCATCAGTAAATTAATTCATGAGTTCCAACGACAGAGATGTAAAAAAAAAAAAAAACAAAGATTGGGTGAAATTTTTTCTTTTTTTTTGTTGGAAAATATTTCTTTTTTTTTTCTTTTTTTAATTATTCTTTAAAAAAAATTATTTTTGATGGACGGTGGAGATCCATTTAAATTTTTTTATTTTAATATTTAATATTAATTTTTTTTTCTTTTTTAATCAACAGTTGTTATGTTATTTTGCATATAAGTCAAAGTCAAACTGTTAGTTTTGACTAAGTGAACTAATGGTAGGGTACTAATGTGTAATTAAGGATAAACTCACGATTCCATTACAATATAATCAAATATCAACGTCTTTATTGTAATTCGCCCAATATAGAGATAGAGAAGATCCCTACTCTCACTCATGTAATTTAACATAATATTACATTCGTATTAAGTTATGTGAGGAGGGTGAGAAAAGAGTAGAATCTCCTCCTTTTTAACTAATTTTCTTTTATTTATATTATCGAATTATATTGCAGGTTAATTTATCATTAATCTAACTAAATACTTATGAATTTAGTTACATTAAATTATATTTATTTATACTTATTCATTCAATGTGTGTCAATTAAATAAATATGCTTAAAATGATTACAAAAGTTGAATTGATATTAAATTATAATTGATTTTGTTTTATTGTATAATATTGGTTTGACACTTGATGAATGAAATTCACGCATACCCAACATGTGTTAACAACAAATTAAACAACAAATTAAATTCAGTTATTATTTATATAAAAAAAAATAGTTGATATATTAAAATGAAAATGATTAAAAATAGCTTAAAAAGTATTTAAAAAATTAACCATTAATAGCTATTTCAGTAATTTGATATCATGGACACCCCTCAACATACTCAAAAACCTACCTCTCTCATCATCAATTCTATTTTCACAATTTAATTGTGTGGGTTTTTTTGATAATTTTACTTAGATATTTATAGAAGGGTTTTAAATAAATCTGTCATCTTAGAAATGGTTAAAAATGATTATATTTTCAAATATAGTTAAAAATAATTTTTTTACATACTCATATATAGTCATTTATGAATTTGTCCCTATATTAAATCTGGTTTTTTATGTTAAATCTGGTTTGTCTATTGTTGTGCATGATCATGATCTTGATGTTAAATCTGGGTTTTGGGTGACTCGTTGTTTTTCTTGTGGCGATTGGACATCAAGTCGGCATGTACCAGTGAGAAAGTCAACAAGGCCCAACAGGCTGAAGAAGTCTATGGAGCCCAATATTATAAGTAAGTCCATTCCAACAGATATGAAGAAAAAGTCTTTACGCGAGCAGTCGCGCTCAGACTACCTGAAAATGTTGTACGCCAACTCTCATTAATGGTACCCAGCTCAAAGCTCCAGTTAGAGAAGGAATTCCAAGAATAAATGGATTTGATCCGGTCATCTAGTAGAGTCTCAATTAGTTTTAATCTCTCCAATTTCAGCAATTGTATTTCAATTAGAAGATGATTCTTAGGGATACAATTTAATCTCTAATTTCCTGTAATTACATTCCATATAAAACAGAATGACTTCATCCCTTCACACTATAAAAGAGACGGACTATCACTGTTACAAAGGTTACAAAAATTCTAAAAGAGTAGTGTAACGCCCTTAATTTTCTGTAATTATGAAAAGCACCCTTAATTATTGTTCATTATACGAAAATAATGTATTTGATGTAAATATTGGAAAATGTATTTGATTGGATCAATTTTTAGGTACAAAAGTGGACCAAGTGGAGCGGTCCAGAAACAGCGTGAAAGGAAAGGGAAAATTTTAGCAGTGGATATCGCAACTCAAGACCTCAACCAGGGATCGCGGTGTGCAGCTCACGGTGAAAATGAAGATTTTGGCCAGAGAGCACCGCGACCAGAGCTCACGATGGCTGATCACGGTGAAGTAGGTGAAACTTCACCAGACAGCACCGCGACCCAGCTGGGCGACCAAAGGTCGCGATATGCGGTTGCGGTAGCCAAATTTTTATAAAAAAAAAATAAAGAGGCGGTGGAAGCTTCATGAAGAAGCAATGAAAGAAAGAGAGACCGGGTAGAGAAAGAAAAGAAGAAGAGAGAGAAAAGAAAAGAAAGAAAAAAAAGAGAAGAAGAGAAAGAAGAAAAGAAAAAAAGAAGAGAGAAGAAGAAGAAGTAGAAAAGGAGGAAAGAAGAAAAAAAAAGGAGGAGAAAAATGAATCCTAGAAAAGAAAAGTTTCAGAAGAAAACGGTATCCAGGTTGGTGTACACTTTTATTTTAAGTATTAGTCTTCAGATTAAAATTAATTAGTTGAATTTTTAATAATTCGTAAGTTTCTAATTGAATTGATTTGTAAATAAAATTTGAAAATGATTTTGGAATTTTGTAGCTATGTATTTTGTTGATTTTAATAATTTTACTTTCCAGAATATATTGTCATAATTAACTTTCGGTTTCTATATATATATGTGCGTGTGTGCGTGTGTGCGTGTGTGTGTGTTTTGAATACCTTGGTTTCTAAATATTGCTTAATATTAATTTTGGAATAATTGAGAGGATTTCTGTCTTATGAAATTTATTTGATTGTGCTGTGGATATTTTAAAGTTGAAAATTGAGAAATTTTGATGATTTGTGAAATCTGGAATACCTGAATAATGGCCCTGATATATGTATATGGGGATATATATATATATATAGAAAATTGATATGTCAATTGGGTATATTTAGCAGTACTGCACCGATATCTCTGTATTTATATCACTCTATGGATTATCAGCAGTCACCGTTGTGGCCAATCCTGGAGTGAAGCTATTTCCGACGGGTAGTTCCAGTTGGTTCCGATGTTGGAAATAATAACTATATAGGGATACCATTTCAGCGGGCAGTTCCCTGTTGGTTCCGATGCTGAAATGGGAAACCCGACTGTATATAGTTTGGCGGGTAGTTCCCGTTGGTTCCGATACCGAACAACCCGTAATCCAGTCATGTAAAACCCTGTTATGTGTATCAGATGCCCAGTTAAGAAATGAAATGGAGTTACTGAAAACTATGAAATAAATGCAAATGAATTTTATTTCAGATTTAAATCCAGAAACATTCGAAAATGTTTAATTAATATAGTTTCAGTTTATTCAATATTTGTAATATTATGTTTTATTTACTTACGTATGATAATACGCATTTCTGAAATTTATTTCCGTTGTTTTATATCCTATTGAAAATATTTTAGTATACACCCACTAAACTATATGCTTAGCGCATTGATGTTTATCATGCGTAGGAAATAGAGAAACTAGCGGACATAAAGATTGAAGAGTTGGTAGCTGCAGACAGAGTCCTGAGTCATATCACTCCTGGGTTAGCTATTTACGTCCTGATATATACTCATTTATTGATGCATGCATGTTTATAAAAGAATGTGAAAGGTTGTAATGTATACGTTTTGTAAATATTTGTTTAATGTTTATGTGATTTTCAAATTATGAGATTTTATCATTTCTGAAATATCATTTATTTATTGTTTTGCTGAAAATATTTGAAAAGTCGCACTAAATGGAAGGGTGCGCATACTGTTGTTTAGAATTTGAAGTGTGTATTTTGGAAAGTTGTGATTTTGTAAAGAGGTTTTTGGCAAGTCAGAAAAACAGAGGAAACTCTGTCAAAATTTTTCAAACAGTTTTGGTGGGCTCATTGTAAAACATTTTAAAATACAAAATATTTGTACAAAGATTTTCAAATTATAAATTACGTTTAGAAAAGTTTAAAACCGGGTAGCGCTCCTTAGTTCGATCCAGGTGGGTCGGGTCAGCGAGTGTTACATATTTTAGTTGTATCAGAGCACGGTTTAGGCATTTCTGGACCAAAAGAGTAATATTTTGTATATGCATGCATTGTATAAAGAAAAATATAGGAGGATGTAACTATAATCTATAGACCTCTCTAATGTCTTATATATGATAAAAAGAAATTGAAAGAAGTGGAAATAGAGATAGACTTGGAACTCCCGCCAGTGTGGCTGGGGGAGCATCCAGAGAATCTGTAAGCCCAAGGTCTGCTGGACCAGAAGTTCAGAGTCAGCCGGCATTTATGCAACAAATGGCTGAATTTTTTCAAAACGTGGTTAAAGCAGCGTCACGAAGGTCAGCAATTGAACGACTGGCCAAGTACAAGACCGACAGATTTCCATGGAAGAAAAGATGAGGATGCATCTGCCGCAGAATACTGGTTTGAGCGAATAAAAAGAATATTACAGCAGATGCATTGCACACCTGAAGAGAGTCTAGAGTGTGCAGTATCCTTACTATAGAAGGATGCCTACCAATGGTGGATCTCCATTATACAGATAGTGCCGCCAGAAGAGAGAACTTAGGAGTTTTTCTAGAGGGAATTTAGAAAAAAAAGTATGTCGGTCTTATTTACCTAGATAATATGAAGAGAGAATTTACCAACCTGAAGCAGAGACAGATGATAGTGACTGAATATGAAAGAGAATTTTTCAGGTTTAGTAAATATACTAGAGATATGGTGGCCACAGAGGCAGATAGATGTCGGAGATTTGAAGACGGACTGAATGATTATATTCGCCTACAGGTCGCCGCACTTGAGTTTGAAGATTTTACTAGACTTGTCTCAGTGGGCCTGAATGTTGAAAGGGTCAAGAAAGACGAACAAGCCAGAAGAGAAAGAAGTCAACAGAGAATAGGATCAGGGCAATCTAACTCATATCAGCCACAGAGTAAAAAGTTTAAGGGACCGCAATCTAGTGGTCCAACGCAGTCACAGAGACCTATACCAATAGCTAGACCGGGTTAGTCTGCAACATCAACAGCCAGTACCCATGGGAGTATAGTTAGGGGACCAGCCCCAATACTATGTGAGCATTATGGAAAGAGACATCAGGGGAGTGCTGGAGAGTTACAGGAGCCTGCAGCAGGTGTGGATCCTGTGACCACTTTTACAGAGATTGCCCGAAAAACCAGACTACTCCTGTTCAGCAACTAAAGAGATATGCTTCTACTGCTTGCAGAGGTAGGAGGCCCAGTCAAGCTGGGACTGAAGGTAGTAGCCACAGAGGGGTACCAGAATCAGCGGCAAGACAGGATACTCGTACCCCTACACGAGCCTATGCTATTAGGGCTCAGGAAGACAAGGATGCGCCAGATGTGATTGCTGGTAAAATTTCTATTTTTGATACTACCGCTATTGCATTGATAGATCTAGGATCTACTCATTCATATATATGTAATACTATGTTGAAACAAAGAAATTTGAAAACTGAACCAACTGAATATGAAGTACTAGTAAGTAATCCGATAGGCCACAGTGTGGTTTTGAATAGCGTGTATAGAGACTGTCCTATCAAGATTCAGGGATATGAATTTTCAGGTGATCTAATGGAATTACCATTCCATGAATTTGATGTAATCTTGGGCATGGATTAGCTGTCTAGACATATGGTTGTGATCAACTACAATTTGAAATGAGTAACACTCAGAACAGCCGATGGTACAGAGGTAACGATGGTGAGTAAAATGAGAGATTATCTCTCCAATGTTATTTCAGCCATTACTGCTAGAAAACTAATCAGAAAAGGATGTGAAGCTTATTTGGCACAGGTGGTTGATTCTTGGAAGGTTGATTCTAGTATTCATAATATACCCACTGTATGTGATTTTTCAGATGTGTTTCTGGAAGAACTTCCTGGTTTACCACATGAGAGAGAGGTCGACTTCGTGATTGATGTAATACCAGGTACTTCTTCAGTATCGATAGCTCCTTACAGAATAGCACCTGCAGAACTGAAAGAATTGAAGGTACAGTTGCAGGAATTGTTAGATAAGGGATTTATTCGACCCAGTGTTTTCCCGTGGAGAGCACCAGTATTGTTTGTAAAGAAGAAAGATGGGTCATTGAGATTATGTATCGATTATAGGCAACTAAATAAACTCACAATTAAGAATAAATATACGTTGCTTAGAATTGATGATTTGTTTAACCAGCTGATAGGAACTAGTGTCTTCTCAAAGATAGGTCTCAGATCGGGGTATCATCAACTGAGAGTGAAAGATTCTGATATTTCGAAGACAGCTTTCCTGACACGGTATGGACATTAAGAATTTGTGGTGACTGCCATTTGGGCTGGCGAATGCACCCGCAACCTTTATGGATTTGATGAACTGTATCTTCCGTCCGTATCTGGATCAGTTTGTGGTAGTATCTATTGATGATATCCTGGTATATTCTCAGTCAGCAAAGGAGCATGATTGACATCTTCGAATGGTATTACAGATTCTAAGAGAAAATAAAATGTATGCGAAGTTGAGTAAATGTGAATTTTGACTAAACGAAATTGCTTTTCTGGGACACATAATATTCAGTTGAAGCCATAAAGCCAGATCCCAAGAAGATTGAAGCTATTGTTGAATGGAAGCCTCCCAAGAATGTTGTAGAAGTCAGAAGTTTCTTAGGCTTGGTAGGTTATTATAGACGGTTTGTGAAGGGATTCTCATCCACAGCAAGTTCGTTGACTAAACTACTCCATAAGAATGTTAAATTCGAATGGAGTGAAAAGTGCCAGATAGCTTTTGACAGATTGAAGACAATGTTAGTTGAGGCTTCAGTCCTTGTGCAACCAGTTTCAGGTAAAGACTTCGTGATATACAGTGATGCCTCACATAATGGTTTAGGTTGTGTACTGATGCAGGAGGGAAAAGTGGTTGCTTATACTTCTAGACAGTTGAAACCTCATGAACAAAATTATTCGACACATGATTTGGAGCTTGTAGCTATAGTATTTGCATTGAAGATATGGAGACATTACTTGTATGGTGAGAAATATTACATATACACATATCACAAGAGTTTCAAATACATGCCCACTCATAAGGAACTCAATTTGAGACAGAGAAGATGGAATGCAATTAATTAAAGATTATGACTGTATCATTGATTACCATCCGGGAAAAGCAAATATGGTAGCGGATGCTTTGAGCAGAAAATCCTTGTGTACATTAAAAACTATGAATGCCCACTTGGAATTAACTCCAAATAATGCAATAGTAGCTGAATTGAAACTCAAGCCAAACCTGATTCAGCAGATACAATTAAAGCAAAAACGAGATGAAAAGCTTCTGGACATCTGTAGACAAATTCAGGAGGGGAAGGAAAGTGACTATGCAATCAGGGATGATGGTATTTTGTGTTTCAGAGACAGGATGTGTATTCCAGATGATAATGAACTGAAAAAGACAATCTTAACAGAAGCACATAGCAGTTCGTATTCAATGCACCCAAGTAGCACAAAGATGTATAAAGATTTGAAAACTCAGTATTGGTGGTCTGGTGTGAAGAAAGATGTGGTAGACTTTGTGAATAAATGCATGACCTGCTAACAGGTGAAAGTTGAACACCAAGTTCCATCAGGTTTGTTACAGCCAATATCTATACCTGAATGGAAATGGGATCGTGTCACGATGGACTTTGTCACAAGGTTACCACTCACCCGGAGTAAACATAATGCAATATGGGTGATAGTGCACCGACTGACTAAATCAGCACATTTCTTACCTGTCAGAACTGACTATTCACTAGATAGACTAGCAGAGTTATATATAAAAGAAATAGTCAGATTACATGGAGTGCCTACATCAATAATATCAGATAGAGATCCGAAGTTTACATCCAGATTCTAGAAGAAATTTTAAAAAGCTTTGGGTACACAATTAAATTTCAGTACAGCCTTCCATCCACAGACAGATGGGCAGTCAGAGCGAGTAATTCAAGTGTTAGAAGATATGCTCCGGAGTTGTGTAATTGATTTCGAAGGGAGTTGGGTTGATCACCTCCCATTGATTGAATTTGCGTACAACAACAGTTACCAAGCGAGCATAGATATGGCACCATATGACGCACTATATGGAAGGAAATGCAGGACATCATTGTGCTAGACAGAATTGGGAGAAGACAAGTTGGTAGGACCTGATTTAATTAGAAAAACTGAAAAGAATGTGAAGATTATCAAAGAAAGACTGAAAGCCGCATTTGATCGACAGAAATCATATGCAGATCTGAAAAGAAAGGAGATAGAGTATGAAGTAGGAGAAAAAGTTTTCCTTAAAGTATATCCATGGAAGAAAGTATTAAGATTTGGGAAGAAAGGGAAGTTGAGTCCTAAGTTTATTGGCCCATACGAAATCATCGAGCGTGTGGAACCAGTAGCCTATAGATTAGCTTTACCTCCTAAATTAGAAAAGATACATAATGTATTTCATGTATCGATGCTGAGGAGATACAGATCAGACCCTTTTCACAGAGTCCAGACTGAAACTCTTGAAATACAACCAGACCTGACATACGAATAGGAACCAGTAAAAATTCTAGATAGAAAAATTAAAGAATTACGAAATAAAAGAGTTCTACTGGTAAAAGTCATCTGGAGAAATCATAATGTGGAATGAGCTATCTGGGAAAGCGAAGAAACAATGAGGCAGCAATATCCACAACTGTTTGACTGAGGTAAATTTCAGCATCAACTGTGTGTTTTGAATACTTTGGTTTCTAAATATTCCTTGATATTAATTTTGGAATAATTAAGAGGATTTCTGTCTTATGAAATTTATTTGATTGTGCTGTGGATATTTTAAGCTTGAAAATTGAGATTTTTTGATGATTTGTGAAATCTGGAATACCTGAATAATGGCCCTGATATATGTATATAGGGATATGAGTATAGGAGATTGACATGTCAATTGGGTATATTTAGCAGTACTGCACCGATATTTCTGTATTTATATCACTCTATGGATTATCAGCAGTCACCGTTGTGGAAAATCCTTAAGTGAAGTTGTTTCCAACAGGTAATTCCAGTTGGTTCCGATGTCGGAAATAATAATTGTATAGGGATACCATTTCAGCGGGCAGTTCCTGTTGGTTCCGATGCTGAAATGGGAAACCCGACTGTATATAGTTCGGCGGGTAGTTCCCGTTGTATCCGATACCGAACAACCCGTAATCCAATTCTATAAAACCCTATTATGTGTATCAGAGGCCCAGTTAAGAAATGAAAAATGGAGTTACTGAAAATTATGAAATGAATGCAAATGAATTTTATTTGAGATTTAAATCCAGAAACATTCGAAAATATTTTAATTAATATAGCTTCAGTTTATTCCATATTTGTAATATTATGTTTTATTTACTTACGTATGATAATACGCATTTCTGAAATTTATTTTCGTTGTTTTATATCCTATTGAAAATATTTTAGTGTACACCCACTAAGCTATATGCTTAGCGCATTGATGTTTATCATGCGTAGGAAATAGAGAAACTAGCGGACATAAAGATTGAAGAGTTAGTATCTGCAGACAGAGTCCTGAGTCACATCATTCCTTGGTAGCTATTTACGTCCTGATATATACTCATTTATTGATGCATGCATGTTTATAAAAGAATGTGAAAGGTTGTAATGCATAAGTTTTGTAAATATTTTTTTAATAGTTTATGTGGTTTTCAAATTATGAGATTTTATCATTTCTGAAATATCATTTATTTATTGTTTTGTTGAAAATGTTTGGAAAGTCGCGCTAAATGGAATAGTGCGCATACTATTGTTGAGAATTTGAAATATGTATTTTGGAAAGTTGTAATTTTGTAAACAGATTTTTGACAAGTCAGAAATAGAGGAAACTCTGTCAAAATTTTTCAAACAGTTTTGGTGGGCTCACTGTAAAAGATTTTAAAATACAAAATATTTTTACAAAGAATTTCAAATTATAAATTAAGTTTAGAAAAGTTTGAAAGCGAGTAGCGCTCCTTGGTTCGATCCAAGCGGGTCGGGTCAGGGGGTGTTTCAAGTAGACACTTTGAGCTCAGTATAAACACACAATGAGCTCAACTTCAATACAAAAACAGTGGATGTAGATATTCCTTTAAGTCGAACCACTTTAAAATCCCTTTATGTCCAATCTTGATCTATTGTTTTGTCATTTTATTTACTGTCATTTATATTGACCGATTTTACACGTCAACAGAGATGTAAAAATAATCAAAGATTAGGCGAAATTTTTTCTTTTTTTTTTTTGGTGGAAAATATTTTTTTAATTATTCTTTTTAAAAAATACTTTTAAATTTTTTTAAAAATATCCATCAATTTTGATGGACGGTGGAGATCCATTAAATTTTTTTATTTTTTTATTTTAATATTTAATATTAATTTTTTCTGTTTTAATTAAGGGTAGTTATGTCATTTTATATATAAGTCAAAGTCAAACTGTTAGTTTTGATTTAGTCAACTAATGGTAGGGTACTAACGTGTATTAAGGCTAAACTTACGATTTCGTTGCAATATAACCAAATACTATGGTGCTTTATTGTAATTTGTCATGTATATATGAGTAAGAGAGAGAGATCCCTACCCTACTCTGGCTCATGTAATTCAACATAATATTACATTTGTATTAGGTTATCTTTAAGAAAATAGTAAAATCTCCTCCTTCTAACTAATTTTCTCCTTGTTTATATCGAATTAATTAAGCAGTTATAAATTCAGTTACATCAAGTTATATTTATTTATAATTATACATTCAATACGTATCAATTAAATAAATATGCTTAAAGTGATTGCATTGATATTAAATTATAATTCGATTTTCTTTTATTATGTAATATTGGATTGAATTATTGAAACTTGATGTAATAAAATTCACGCATCTCTATCGCTGAGATTCAAGACGCATACCCAACATGTGTTAACAACAAATTAAATTCAGTTATTAAAAAACCAGATGATATGTTAAATCTGGTTTCTCTATTGTTGTGCATAATCATGATCTTGATGTTAATTCTGGGTTTTGGGTGACTCGTTGTTTTTCTTGTGGCGATTGGACATCAAGTCGGCCTGTACCAGTGCGATTCCGGCGGTGGTGTTAATTCACATGTAAACGCGTTCCTGTCGACCGAAAGATTCGCTATTATTCGCAGATCTTTGGAGCTCGACCCGTGCCAAGGTGCAGGTCGAATGATGCTAACGTCTAAGACCCGCGCCTAGGCTTTTGATAAGCATTGGGCTTTGGGTCCATTTATTTATTTATTTATTTTTGTATATCAAGGTTCTTGGACTTTCAAATATTTGTTTGGGCCTCATGTGTACTGGATCCAAACTTTGGGCTTAAACCATTTTTTAGTTACTACCGAATAACACATTACTAATAGGAACCAAATATAAAGAGAAAAAAATAAATAAATAAACAAACACAATGAAATTGAAGTAATTGATTCCAATGAATGACATAATGTTCATGGCCTAATATTAATGCAATTCAAAACACTAAATTCAGTTTTAAATAGTTATAATTACCATCGCACAATATGTTTTGATGGTAAAAATACTCATTCAACCTGACAATGACTCAAGTTCGAGTCGTCATCACCGTAAATGATATATCAAAAAAAAAAAAAATAGTTGTAATTAGTAATTACTTATCTCTAGAAAATAATTGGAAGCCAACTTTAGTTGTCCATCTTAACTCTTTAAGTATATTCTGCAACACATCCTCTTCAAGGCTTTCATGAAATCTCCTTTTATTCATATATTATAAAATAATAATACTAAATATTAGAAGATAAATAGATAATTATTAATTAAATAGTAATAAACAATTAGATAATTATTGATTAAGTAGAAATAAATTTTATGACGTGTGTCAATATCTTGTGAGAAGAAGCTGTTTTTATAATATTAATAGGATAACCGATGACACCGAACCCTGCCCATCTAATAAATGAAGACAAATAAAGACTTATTAATCAAAACTCTAGACTCTTCTTCTCAATTACTTGATTAAGTCTAATAAGCATATGGTGCATTTATCTATTTAATTTTCTCTTTGCTTTATGTTCTCCATAAATAGGTACATGTAAGTTTCATGGTTCTCATACTTGTATCCTATTAATTAGGGGTTATCTCACTCATGGTAGAATATTTCATGATATATAAACCCCTCGCCCCTATTATAATGCTCACTTGAGAATTGAAAAATCTAATAGCCTTTGGCTTGAGAGAAGAAGGACTTCTTCTACTTTTTCAACTCTTAACTCTTTGGTGGATTCCTTAAAGTGGCGAGTTCTCTTTATTTGAATGTTCATTTGCAATTTCTCTTTATTCTCCACTTATTTAGTGTCAGTACATCTAAAAGTTTAAACAATTAGTTACATGACTAAACTACACTGTTAAATTGCTAAATATGATATATTAGCTATTTATGATTTTTCTACGTGGAAAAGAACTAAACAAGGAAAATAAAACAAAACGCATTGGTGGATATGAAAATGAATATGTCTAATGTCCTCAACCGTCAAAAGAACAAAAGATATATAACTAGATGGATACCTAGGGTTTACTGTTTATGGTTTAGGATTGACATCCCTTTATTATATATCCATTCACACAACCATTTGAACCCAAATGCTCTTTCAATTGAAGTTGGTGCCTACTAAGTAGTGAGTAGTGAATCACTTATTTGATGGCAAAATGTTATGTACCATTCGAGTATACGATTGCTAGTAGGAACATGAGTTAGTGCCTCTGTTGATGGAGAGAATATTTTGTCTAATATTACCTAATTCCGAGATAACATGAGTTATAAGTTAGTGTAATCCTTTGAAAGAATTAAAATTGACCCGTGACACATAGTATAACTACTCTGATACCATGTGAAACTGAACACGTATTCTGACATCAAGTTCAACCATTATAAACTATTACAACAGAATATTTATGTACACTTTAAATTACAGATTCACAGGCTTTGATTTCTAAATAATTTATGTTAGCACAGGTGATCAGGCAAGTCCGACCGTCCACGCGACTGCGGTCTACGCTCTTATGCTACCACGACGACCATAACTTGGTAGACAGGAAGTGTCTCTACCTCCTTCTCTCCACATTTTATATGTTATATTATTTCAGTCTATTGACTTGACCGTCGGAGTATATTTAACCGGCACCACTCCGGTGTCCTAAGCATCTTACAGGTCACGTATACTATAATTTTGCAAGTTGTAGTATCCTGATCATCACTCTACCGTTTTCGCAATCTACACTAAGCTGATGATAATCAGCTGGGGTACTAATTAATCTGATATCTTGCATAGGTGAGGAGGGCTTTGATCTCAGGTCCATTGTAGGCTTTAGAGAAGATTTTACAAGCTCCAACAGTCAGAAACTTGAGTTTGACGAGTTGACTCTGCTAGACTAACATGGCTAGCCAATTAGTTAAGAAATTTATGATCCATTATCATATTAATTTATGTCAACTTTCTTAAAATTTATGATTGTGATAATATAATAAGAACCCTCCCTAGCTTGAAACGAATATTTGGAAAAACGTTATTCTTCTTCCAATACAACCATGCATTAAATAATATCAATAAAAATTATGTATTCAAATATGCATAAATCTCCTTATTCGATCTCCTTATGCGCATATACTATCAACCGCCCTTTGAGTACCCCGCTGAATCCCAAAGGTGAACCCTAGTCGTTGATCTCCATCAACTCATCACTATTTTGATCTAACGGCTGGGGGTTTAAAGTATAAATCAAATCATTTCCACTATTTCCCTCACATTTCTCAATTTTTTAAAAAAGCAGAGCCTTTGTAAAATTCTCTTTCTCTGAAAATGATTCAAGAACTCCGTTCGCAATTCTTGGTCACCAGAAGCATTCAAGAACTCTATTGTCAGCGTGAGAGGTATTCTCCGGTGACCAGCTATCAACTTCACTCACTGTGAACTTTGTGCGCTGATACTACGACGAGTTTTCTACCCATTTTCTTCTTTTTCTTTTTCTATTTCTAGGTTTCTGTCTTTTCTTCTCTTTTCTTGGTATTTTTCCTGTGTGCCTGAAAAATAGGTGTCTCCGGTGAACCTCAAACCTTTGTTCTTATTTTCTTCCCATTGAGTCTAAAAAATAGTCACGACTTGGTGGCGCTTCTGATTCGAGCCTTAGGTTGCTGTAGGCATTAGGTCTGTTCTTGCTAACTTGCTAACTCTTGGTTTATTTTTGGTGTAGATGTCTAGCTCAAGCAGCCAGAAGCGTCACGAGCACCGGGTCGGCGAGAATGACTCCCCTGGCTCAAAGGAGGATGCTCCACTAGTTCTTGATGATGTCATAAAGAACTACGAGCGATTTCGAGCAATACAAGCTTCGACCTCTAGTCGAAAAGTCATTAGGTCACCTAGGGTAGAAGTCACGAAGGCTTCAACCTCTGGTCGAATGGATGTCAGACCGCCTCAGGGCGAAGCCGTGGAGGCTTAAACTTCTGGTCGTATAGAGGTTAGGCCACCTTTGGGAGAGGTTAGGGGAATGATCGTAGTGGCGCAGGTCGCTAGCGCCCAAGGGAGGCATGTGGAAAACGTGGACGGTATAGAGATAACGGTTAACCCTCCACGGAGCGAGCATTACAGGAGGTCGCAGCTAAGGGTTAAGGCCTTCACGTCAGCTCCCTCCAAAATTAGTAGGGACGACTTGAAGTGCTTTGTGAGGTCTTTTAACCTCCCTAAGGGACATAGAGTGCTCGTCCTAGCCATAATGAATAGGTCCGCGTACCCTCTCCCCGATTACATAGCGATAAGCCAGCAGCATCTACAGGCTGGATTGATATTCCCCTTCCCAGGGTTCCTCATAGATGTCATGAATCTTCTAAAGCCCGTTCCAATGTAGCTTTCCCCCAACTCCTACTCTCAGTTGATCTCCATCTACCTCACGTTTAGAAGGCACGACGTCCCTCATCCGAGCGATACTATTATCAGGTTTTGCTTCTCCTTGAAGAAGAGCCCCCTTCCTAAGGGTTCACCTGAGGGGACCCTGCACGATGAGATACATTATCTCCCTGTGCAAGCTAACCAATACAAGGAGCTTCTCTCGAACACCAAGTCGAATGTGGGGAATTACAAAACCTCATAGTTCTTTGTTAAGTATCATGATATTAAACTCATTAAAAACAAGAGCTTCGTGCTGATGCCTCGTAAGTTTAGCTCGTAAGGTAGTAGTAGAGTCAGTTCGCATATTTATCTGTTAGCTCTCTTCTGACTTCTCCTTTTTCGTTTGCAGGTGGTACAGGCAAGAGTCCCCAGATCTTTGAGGAGGAGAAAAAGGTTCTTGATGCTTTTTAAGCTCTGGTCCAGAAGGATCCGAAGGGTTTCACCGAGCATAAGCGAATCACCGAGAAGCTCTTGGTGGATTTCAAACTCGCACCCGACCCCAAAGAAGTGCAGCAGCTCGACATCAAACAAGACATTCAGAAGGTGGTAGAGCCATAGACCCCGAGCTCGGAGGACGAAGAAACTGAGTCGGACGAGCAAGGTGCTCAAGAACTAGTATGCAAGCGACCGGTTCGTCAAAAATAATAATAACAACTACAACATCATTAGCAGCAGAAGAAGAAGCGAAAGAAGGAATAACAACAGTAGCAGCCACAATAGCTGGAGGAAGAAATGGCAATTGGTTAAGCGTCCTGTGCCAAGAGGGGAGCTAATGCCTCCCATTCCGCCGTCCCCTCACCTTTGGCGAAGAAATCGAAGGTGAGGGAGTCTAGCTAGGGTGGCTAGCCCCCACTCCCTAGTCTGCATGTCTTACGCACAAAGACTTGCTTGAGACTTAGAAGAGCGAGCAGAGACCAAAAAGCTCCGCGATGAGCTGCAGGCCTGCAAGGACGAGCTCGCTAACAAGGCGGCGTTCGAGAAAAAGCTTACCGATGAGGCCAAGAGGTACCAGACCCTCAGGAAGGAGATGGAGCAGGAGATGAATTTGTCCCAGGCCAAGTACAAAGATCAAATCTGCGGGCTAAAGGACGGGATCGAGAGGGCTAAGACCGACCTCCAACATTCCTATGATCTGCTTCAACAGCAAGTAGGCTACCTTGCCAAGAAGGATGATGAGCTCGCCCAGAAGTATAAAAGCTTATAAGAGCAAAATGAGGAAATACATGATGAAGCTCACGACGACATCCTTTATAACCCCTGGCTTCAGTACACCGACCTCGACCTCAGCTTCTTTGGCCCATCTATTGAAGAGTGAGTTAAGGGTTTTCGGGCCATGCGTGCTATGGTGGAAGCAGAAAAGTTGCGCATCAATTTGCTTAGGGTGTTGTTGTTGATCCTTCTAGAAGAGGAAATGAGGCACAGAAACATATTACAACCTCTGAGTCTATAGATCCCGCAGTTATCATTAGTGATCAAGTCACCTCAAGAGGTGAGGACCTCCAACTGGCCAAACCTGATTTTTCAAAGCTTCAACATCCATATCCTCCAAGCGTGCAGACCTTCATGAGGCACAAAAAAATATTACAACCTCTGAGTCTGTAGATCTCGCAATTATTATTAGTGATCAAGTTACCCCAAGAGGTAGGGATCCTCCAACTGGCCAAACCTGAATTTTCAAAGCTTCAACATCCATATCCTCCAAGCGTGTAGACCTTCATCTTAGGTCAAAGAATGTGTGCTTCTCCTAGCATGCAGACCTTTTTCTTCGAACGAGGAATGTGATGACAGCTCTAGATGCCTGCTAGTTTTAGTTCTTCAAGCACTTCGACAAACTTGGATCAGAAGGACATTGTCAAGAATAATTCAAAAATGGTTATGGAAGTGAAATTCAGTGCTACTAACAAACTTAAAGATGTTCAAAACATTTACTCATCACATGTAGCGCCTTCCTCAATGTACGTCCAACAAGTTGTAGTTGCTTTGATATAATTTTAGCTCTTTTAGAACTTCAATGTAATTTCAGCTCGTTTAGAGCTTCAATTGAATGAATGCTTGTTTTTGTTATTAAGTGTTAATATTTCTTTTATTTGCTCGCTTAAAGTAAATAACTCATGCTTTACAAACAAATACTTTTAACTTAAAAACTTACAAGACTTTTAATGAATTGCGACTTCACTGGTTGGGAAGTAGATTTTCTTGTTAGTGAGCTTCACCACCTCGAGTGTCTTTATTGACCTCACTGGTTTGAGAGCTCGTGCGCTCTCAGGTTTGCAAGTTCTGCCAATTTCCACACCTAGGTTTTTATGAGGTCTTCCACCTCGAGTGTTTATATTGACCCCGCTAGTTTGAGAGCTTGTGAGCTCTCAGGTTGGCAGGTTCCACCAATTTTTACAACTCTAGGTCTGTTACCTTGAGTATTTCTATTGACCCTGCTAGTTTGATAGCTCGTGAGCTCTCAGGTTGGCGGGTTTCGCTAATTTATATACTCAGTTCTTGCGAGCTTGTTGGGTTGAAGTTGGGAGACCTTCTCATTCGCAAGCTCGTTTAGTTGACCTCACTAGTTAGAAGGTGAAAACCTTCTTGCTTGCGAGTGTTGCCAACACTTGGAAATATTTTTTGAAAATTTCCATTTTGCACTTTGCATTCATTTGCATGTCGCTTTTCATCATCCTTATCCCCCTCCTAGCCCCCCAAATTTGAGAGTAATAAAATAGTACACGAGAGCTTGTAGAGAAGAATAATTTTTATTGATGAATCACTGAAATAAATACAATGATTACTAGTAATACTTTCGCAAATGTTATGCATTCCAAGCTCGTGGAACTCAAGCTCCATTGACATTTATGAGGTGATACAATTTATTGCCCAGGTCTTCATCCACCACGTAAGGACCTTTCCAGTTTGAGCCCAAGGCTCATTCTTGAGGGTTTCGAGCTCCAGTTAGAAGTAACCTTAGAACGAGATCATCTTTTTTGAAATGTAGCAGCTTGACTTTTTTATTATAGTACCTGGCAATCCTTTGTTGGTACACAGCTACCCTTAGGCGAGCAGCGTCTCTACTTTCTTCAATCAGGTCAAGGTTGGCTGCAAGTAGGTCTTCATTTTGCTCTGGGTCAAATGTAGCTTTTCTGTACATGCTCACTATGGTTTCAGCTAAGATCATGGCCTCTGTTCCGTAGACCATAGAGAACGAGCTCTCTCCTGTGGTGCTCATCGCAGTTGTCTTGTAGGACCACAACACATTTGGGAGCTCGTATGCCTAAGGACCCTTTTTCGCTTCTAGCTTGGTTTTTAGAGTGAGCTTGATAATCTTGTTCTCTGCCTCTACTTGTCTTTTTGCTTGTAGGTGGTCAATTAAAGAGAAACTCTTAGTTATCGCGAGGTCTTCACAGAACGATTTGAATCTCTAACATTCGAACTGTGTGCCGTTATCTGTGATGATCTTATGAGGGACCCCAAACATGCTCACAGTGTTCTGCCATACAAAGTTCTCAATTTTCATTATTGAGATCTCACTGAGAGCTTCAGTTTTTGCCCACTTTGTGAAGTAGTCTATAACGACTACCGCGTGCTTGTAATTGCCACGAGCTATTGGTAGTGGCCTAATCAGATTCATCCCCCATATAGCAAATGGCCAAGGACTAACCATTAAGCGTAGTAGGGTTGGGGGAGCTCGAGGTATGTTGGCAAACCTCTGGCACTTGTCACATTTCTTCACCAGATCAATAGTATCTTGTTTCATTGTGGGCCAGTAAAAGCCTTAACGTAGTGCTTTATGAGCTAATGAAAGCCCTCCAGCATGGTTTCCACATAGGTCTACATGGATGTCGTTGAGGATGGGAACAACATCATCTTCGTCTACACATCGCAATAAGGAAGTTGCAAATCCCCTTTTGAATAACATGTCGTCAAAGATCACGTACCTCGCTGCCAATATCTACAACCATTGAGCTTCGTTCTTATCTATGGGTAGCATCTCGCTCATAAGGTAGTTAATGATGTGATTCATCTACAAGTCTGGCGAAGTTCTAATCACCATGGCAACCTCCTTGATTACTATACTGGGCTATGGCAGACGATCCACTAGCACGGCGCTAAGCATGTCTGCATCTTTTGTGGTTGCTAGGCGTGCCAGTGCATCAACATGCGTGTTCTGTGCTCACGGAATTTGTTGAATGTCATGCCATTCAAATTTCTCCAGGAGCTCGCTAACTCTCTACAGATAGACTGCCATTTTTATGCCGCGGGCTTGGAATTCCCTTTTGACTTGGTTCACAATCAGCTATGAATCATTGTATATTTTTACTAATTGCACCAATAGCTCTTTGGCTAGGCATAGCCTAGCAAGGAGAGCCTCATATTCCACTTCATTGTCCAATGCGACAAAATCAAATCGCAGTGGGCTGTGGATTTGTGCTTATCTGGGCTGATTAAGAGAACACCAGCTCCAACCATCCATTCACATGATGATCTCTAGCTCTTTTTGTTCATCTTTCAGTACAGAGGTAGGAGTGGAAGCTTTTTTTTAGGTTCTTCCTGTTGAATCTCCTTCTCTAAGCCTGAGCATTCTGCCACAAAGTCCTCCAATGCTTGGCCTTTGATCACTCCTCATGGCTTGTATTCTAGGTCGTATTGCGCCAGCTCGATTGCCCACTTCAACAATCTTCCCGAAGTATCAGGCTTCTGCAAAATCTATGTGAAAGGGTAACTAGTTAATGCCTCAATACTGTGAGTCTGGAAGTAAGGTCGCAGCTTCCTTGATGCCACCATTAAGCAATAGGCGAGCTTCTCCATCTGCAGGTATCTGCTCTCTGCGTCTTATAGCCTTTTGCTCACATAGTAAACCGGTAGCTGGATCTTGATCTCTTCCCATACTAAGACCGCGCTTATAGCATACTGAGTTACCGCTAGATAAACGATGAGCTTCTCCTCGTCTTGTGGTTTTGACAACTGGTGGGGCTTGCCCCATATATTCCTTGAGCTGTTGGAAAGTGAGCTCATATTCTTCTGTCCATTTAAACTTTTTGCTCCCCCGCAGTACATTGAATAACGGTACATATTTATCTGTGGATTTTGAGATAAAGCGAATTAATGCTGTGACCCGGCCGTTGAGGCTTTGCATGTACTTTAGCTTGGTGGGTGACCGCATGTCACGTAGCGCCTTGATCTTCTCTAGATTTGCCTCGATTCCCTGCTGGTTTACCATGAAACCTAGAAACTTTCTAGAAGCTACACCGAAAGCATATTTGAGTGGGTTAAGTCTCATTTGATAATCTTTGAGTAGATGATGTTAGGATTATGCTCAATAGCAAGAGTGTAATAGTGTATTTGACAATATTTTTTGTAATAACAAAGTGATTTTTAATTTAACAAATCTTATAGCATTTATAGTTTAATTATTATATTTGTCAAAAGTAAATAATCATAAGGTCAAAAGACTATGAGAAATAAAGAATTGTTCGTACATCTGGATATGTATGAGGTAGACACAATTCTTTAGTTAGTCTTGAATAATATTCACAACTTAAGATAAAGGTTAGGCGCTTTTACCTTTTTAAAGTTGTAAATTATTTTTGTTAGCATTTGAGTGGAATCAAATGTGATATGATGAATCTAAAATCATCAAATTATAGTGTCTTTGGGCAAAAGAATCTAGTGCACTAGGTGCATTGAATAGGATCATAGTGAAATACTTTATCCACAACCGTTAGTGGATAAAAGTTATCACTTGAGGACAATCGGAGCGTCTATCTCAATCCTGAGATAAATGATAGACTTATAGTTGCAAGTGTTATCATTTGAGCTGTCAATGAGTATGATTATATTGCTTAGTCTATCCTCGATAGTTTGGTGTTATTGATTTGTTAATCGATAGAGGACTTCATTTATAGATATGAACATCGTGACTCCATTTATTAAATGTGAGTAGAATACCATCATATGAATATTTTGAGGTATTACATGTTAAATCTTAACGTTAAGTTTTCAATCGTGTCTATTAAAACATGGCTTCTGAACAAGTCAAAATATCCAAGTTCAAAATGTGGTCATATGAGTAAATATGGTAACTATGAGAGTTATAGGCGGCCTGTGAGCGCTTGGCGATTATTGGTATTAATCACAATGATACACTTATCTCCAATAGGGTTGTCTAGGGTACGAATGAAAAACACTAACTTATTCTATCTTTATTTAAGAGTTCAATTTTAGTTTTTTAAAGAATGAACTAAAATTAATAAATCGGACCTAAGTGAATAAATTGTTGATTGTGATTAGGTTATGTCTATTGAAGCTTAAATTTAGATAGCCGCTAAGATCCCCAATCCGCACGAACTTGCATGGATCACTTGATATATTCTACCGGACCATTTTCTGGGTCCATCTAGAATTGCTTTTGGATTTTTTAAATCAAAAGTTTTGAGAGGTGCGGTCTTGGGTGTGATCAAGACGCACGGTAACTCTTCAAATGCCTGAGATGGGCAGGCAAGGATGTGGGAATCCTTGGGTGGCTCTAATGGGATGCAATTAGCATTCTATTAATATATTAAGAATATAATTTGTATATTTTAATTAATAGGCTGTTAAATTATATTAATATATTAATTTAAGGCATGTGAACTTTTTTTTTTTTTTTAATGGATCTAGTTCACATGTGGACTTTTTTTTATTGAAGTCCAATGGATTTAATAAAATAAAAAAACAACACTTTGCCCATGAATTGGCTTGGGCAGCAAGGGCTAAAGGTTTTTTTTGCTACTATGTTGTTTTTATGTTATTATTTAATTAAATGGAAATTAATTAATTAATTAAAAGTCAAAATACTTTTCTACTATAAGTTGATCTCTTAGTGTCATACTATTGTTGGTAGTATGATAAGTATCAAAGACTTTATTTGATATGTGATAAATAAAAAGTTTTATTTATCAAGTCAAATTAGGAAGTTTTTTATAACTATCAAAACTCTAAATTGACTATTGATCAAATTAAGAGATTTTTGATAATGTCACAATATTAATTAAATCCAATAACTTATTATTGGATAATACACTTATGAGTGGGATAGAATGAAACTCTTCAGTTAATAGGTTTTTGGGTGAAACACAAATCCTCCCACTAGGAGAATTTGGCCACCACTAGTAACCCATCAAGGAGAGTTCAGAGCAATATATGTGTGAGAATTCAGCCAAAAGAAAAGAAAGAAAAAGCGTTTAGTTTTGATAGTGCATCACTAGCTTTTACATCAAAAGACTTTGTGCACAACATCAAATTGGGTTTACGCGAGTTTAAATAGAAAGATTGAGAATTCACAAGGTGGCCAAACGTTCTTTTATTTTCTTAGGAGGGTTATTGTGACTAATAAAAAAGAAAAGTTTTTTTGTTTTCCATCCTTAGTTATACAATTCAAATAAATGGAGCCCACACTCCAAGGTGATTCACGTTCGTGATTGGATTGGAAGATCTTGCAGTCTAACATCGATGCAACATCAATCGTCACGTTTAAAAATGTATGATACCTTTTATATGTATATCAATTAATCAGGGGTTAAGGTCCGCTCTTTTTAAGGAAATTTTTTTAAATATACAAACCCACCTTTTACTTCTGCCGCATGGTTTTTCCTACACCTGAAACGTCTCCTCTAGGTGTGTGACGTGGTTTGTTGCCTTAGTTAACTTCACAAGCATGTCGTCCATGTACACCTCCATTGTTTTGCCTATCTGTTTGACAAACATCATGTTGACCAACTGCTGGTAAGTCACTGCTGCGTTCTTGAGGTCAAATGGCATTACCTTATACCAGTAAAGGCCTTTATCTTATGATGAATGAGGAGTGCTCTTCGTCAGTTGATAACATGGGAATTTAATTATACTCGGAGTACGCGTCCATGAACCTGAGTAGTTAGTGTCCAGCAGTTGAATCCACGAGCTGGTCAATTCTTGACGGGGGGAAACTGTCCTTCAGGCAAGCTTTCTTGAGGTCGGTGAAGTCTACACACGTCCTCCATTTGTTGTTGTTCTTTTTCACCGGGATTAGGATTAGAGAGCCAGTTTGGGTAGTAGGACTCCTTGATGAATCCATTGGCTAGCAGCTTATCAACCTCTTCTTTCAGAGCTGTGTACCTTTCTGCATTCATTGCTCTTCTTTTCTATCTGACTGGTTTGAAGGATGGATCTATGTTGAGTTTGTACGTCATTACCTCGGGGCTGATCCCTATCATGTCGTTGTGTGTCTAGGCAAAAATTTCAAAGTTTTGCTTTAGGAATACAAGCAGTACGTTTCTAACCGCTGGAGCTAAGTTTGCTCCTAGCGTTAGAGTTCTTTCTGGCTTTAGCTCGTCTATCCTAACTTCCTCCAGTTCCTCAACTGGCCAGTAGTTTCATTCTCTGGGATTGGCTAGTCGCGGGAAGCTCCAGCTAAGGCATTCTTTCTCTACTCAATAGCTTTGGCTTTGGCCACTTTCTCCCGGGACCCTAGCCTAACTGTCTTCTCTTAGCACGACCTAGTTACTCTCTGCTCTCCATGAACACTTCCTACACTTGTTGGAGTTGAAAATTTCAGGGTTAGGTGTTTTGTAGGAAGTAATTACCTCCAGGTCGTTGAGGGCTGACCTTCATGGGACGGCACTGTAGGTCGTTGGGCAATCAATGATCAGGAATGCCATGATGGTTGCTTGAAAACCTAGTTCTCACAATGAGAAGGGTAAGGTAATTAGCCCCAGGGGTATGATGGAGTCCCCTGTGAAGCAGTAGAGCGATTCATTTGATGGTCGCGGATGGCTTTGCTTTAACCCTATTTCTTCGTAGGTTACCTTGTACAGGATGTTCACCGAGATGCCATTATCAATCATGGTTCTGTAGATGGCTACTTCTTTGATTGTCGCTTTGATAACAATCGTGTCGTTATGCGGCTAGTGAACACCCTACATACCAGCATCCGTAAAGGTTACAACTTCTGCCATGGTCCTGTATTGTTTCGCATGTCGTTCATCTGTGCTCATCATCCTCATAGTTGGCTGGCTTGCTTCTCTCATGTGACGGGCAAGTGACCTGTTTGAGGTTCCTACGAGGTGCAGCCCTCTATGAATGGTGTGGATCACCCTTACTGCTGGCTCATCTAGGATTAGCTCTGGATGAGCAAGCTCAATTAGTTGCTGCGGCTGGTTTCTAGGTCGCACCACATAGTCTCTCAAGCGACCTCTTCTGATTAGATCTTCGATTGCGTCCTTGTGGTCCGCCTCATTGTGGTACGCGTAGAACTTGTGAGGATTTATAGCCTTGCAATGGTGTCCTCAGGGGAGGTGGCCTTCCAAATTCTTCTCTGTTCCTCTCCGTAGCGAAGATTCTGTCCCAGGAATTTGACAGCTGGGCATAGGTTTGGTAACGATCTTCATTCCTCCTAATGCCCCTCGTCGTTCCTAGCCTTTTTGAATACCTGGCTTATTGAAGCTTCATCTCTCTGTGAGCCCTCATTTCTATTACGGTTGTTGCCATTGTTCCCCCCATTATTCTTCTACTTGTTTTTGTCACGCGGGCTCCTACACCCCATCTTTCTTGCTATTGGGGTTACTTTTCTTTAGTCCGAAAGCTTCTTCCATGTGGATGTGGGTGTTAAACCGCTTGTAAAAGTATCTAAGGGTTATGACTGGCTTCCTGTATATGCTTCTATAGAGCTTACCATTTTTTCACAGCCCAGCAGTGATCGTTGTCAGCACACTCTCATCGGTTAGGCTGTCCACACAGCTCACTTTTCTTTGAAAACGAGCTACATAGTCTTTCAAGGGTTCGTCTGATTTCTAAAAGATGGTCACCAAGTGACAGGAGGAACGAGCTGTCTCCTTAGATCGTGGTACTGTTGCATGAAAAGTTCTTGGCACTGGTTCCAGCTCGTTATACTTCTAGCTGGAAGTCCTCTTAGCCATTTTCTGAGAATTTCTCCAAGTGTTGCTGGGAAGCATCGGCACTTGACCCTGCTGCTCGTTGTGAGGAGACTCATTTGCACGTTATAGGCATCCATGTGGTTGAAGGGATCATTGGTCGCCTAGTAGAGGGGAATACTGGGCATTTTGAAGCGATCTGGCAGTGGTTCGTTCTCTATATCCCAGCAGAACGGACTTCGCTCAACGTACCTATCAGTAGGTTCGGCCCTTCCACCTCGCCATTCTAATTGCACTAGCCTTTGTAGTAACTTTTGATATTCATAGGCTGGATGAGCTGTCATTGATATGCTGGAGATGGCACTATCTTCCCTGCGATTGTTTTGCTACCCCGGGGTGGATTTCGCGGATTGGGTGACCTTCAGCGGTTTCTATCAGAAGCCTATCTTCTGTTCAACTGAGGAACAGCGGCCTGATTTTTAAGGATTTTGATAGCCCCATACCAAGTCGCTGGTCATGGATTTCATGTGGACGGCGTGGCAACCTAGGTTGTTTGGTCAAACTGTGGGCTTGGGTACCTCGATGATCTCTGCTACGCTCCACGTATCTTTCACCGTTGGCATTTACGTGGATCACCGGTCCGGTGCGAAGGGGTCTTTCATGTTGTTCCCTAGGTTCTTCCACAGCTCTCCTTGTTACATTGGCTGAGTGAATAGAAATTCCACCTCGTTGAGCGTCACGCAGAGGGGTATCTTGCCTGATGGAATGGTGAGTAGTGTGGATTGAATTATTATGTACTGAAGGTGAAGGCGAAGTGCTCTCCATGACCTGCTCACGTGCGGGTTGGTTCTGCATTAAAAACTGGTAGCCGCAAGCCATTTCCGCTATCATTCTCTCCATCTCGATTTGCCTTTCCATCCATTTATTGAAGTCTGGCAGCCTAGATGGACCAGCCTGGTCGTTTCCCTACGAATCCGCTTGAGGGGGGAATGGACCTGCTAGCGGATTTTGTTGGGATTTATACCCTAAAGCTTGTAATTGTAAACGGATAAAGACTTAATAAGAATTATTCAGATTATCATTCAAGTTTATAAATGTCTTATATTCAGTAATACATTCGTATTGTGCAAGAACATTCTAAATTGCAAGATGTAATCTCATAATTAGTATATAATGGTCATATATAGAAAGGATTCATTTTGAGACATGCAATCTAAAGAGTCCATAGAGAGCGAACAAAGCTGGGTACTTTGTTTGTGATTGATCTATTGCTGCAGTCCATTCTGTAAAGTACAGTGGTCTTATCGTAGACCGCTCATATAGTTGACATGAGAATGGAGGCACCTTATATGATGAGATCATATAGGACTGGGCCACGATTTATATGAATCTTTCACCAAGATTCGTTAGTAGATAAGATTCATATATAATCGATAAACGATGGCTATTTATAGATGATCTTAATCCTGGAAGTCTTATCGACTCCTTTAGGTTGGATCGTGGCTTTTGATTTACCATGAGTGAGGTTGATGCAAATCTCGACCAATACCTCTGTATCTTGGAGTTGCAGTTTGGCTTGTGGCTGGAAAGGTTTGAATATAATAGTAAAATCCACTCCTTCTTGATTGAAGTAGATGAGTAGTTCTCTTAAAGGTTGATTCGGGGCTTGAACGATTATAAGCGCTCTTCTTCTTCCAAGAGGAAGACATGATTTAATTGTTCATTAGAGAATTAATGGTACTTAAAAGAAAAGATATTTCTAGAGGGGTATAACGGACTTTATGACCCTAGCTCTAGTTATGAACTATTTATGAAGGATCACACTATATGCAATTAGCTATATCAATGGACACTGGGACTTCAGATTGAATAAACACGTCCACAGTTCTGAGAGTGCAGCCTTAGGTTTTTAGTAGAATAACTCCAAGGTTAATAATCGTGAAATATTAATTAAAAAATTTTAATTAATATTACTAAGTATTATTGGAGCTCAAAACTGTGAGTCCATTAGGTTCCCTTGTTAGCCCTTATGGTTGTTGGTAACGAGGGTCACGGTAGATTAGTTGGATGGTCCAATGAATAGTATTACAAAAATAATGCGATTTAAATAAAAGAGAATAATTAAATAATGTGATTATTTAATTAATTAAATATTTAATAAAATAATATAAATTATTAGTTATTAATTCTATTTATTAAATATGAGGTCGTGTGATTAAATAATGACTAGGACAAAAGAATTAAAATAATTTGATTATTTTAAAAGTCCTAATAGTCAATTATTAAAGTATTTAGGGAGACTAAAATAAAAAGGGATTAAGAATTCTATTTTGACTAGGTCAAAACTAAAACCCTAAAGACCTAGTATATAAGAGTTATTATACTAGGAAAAATTAACCTAACACATAAGTAAAAAAGAAAGAGAGAAGAAAAGAGAAAAAAAAATTTCTGATTCTATCCTCTTTTGCAGGATTCGACCGACCCTAGGGAGATGAGATTCTCCATCCGTTCTTTTCATGTGACCTTCATCTCTTGCAGTGACGTGCCTACACATGCGTTGTCAGACCGCGGGTCATAGCTCGGAAGATCTAATGGTAAATCAAAAATTCAGAAAAAGAAAATCAAGAAAAAAGTATGTAGTTTCATGGAATCTTTTTCTACGTATATACAGGAACTCGTTCCTGATTGAAAAATAGTTTTTTAATTAAAAGAAAATTTTTAAAACCTAATTACGCATGTTATACGATAATCAAACGTTTTCTAAAACTCCATTTAGATTTGAGGTAGGTGGTGGGATAGCAGGAGCCACGGGGACCACGTTTGGGGCGAGTGGTGGAATCTGAGGCTGATGAGACGCCTCTGAATGTCCTCTAATTGGCCCTGCTCCTTGTTGTCCTAAAACGGGTTCCAACGCCTCTTGCCATTGCTTTTGAGATTTATCTGAAAAATATGGTAAATATTGTCTTTTTGCTAAAAAATGGAGGTTTGAATCCTCAAACGGACCCTCCTTCTAGCGTCAAAATGTTGACGTGTGATTTCAGTCAACTCAAATAAACAGTAAAAACAATGGAAAACAAGTAAAATAGGATCAAACAAAGAAGATTTTTAAAGTGGTTTGGCTTAAGTAACAATGCCTACATCCACTGTTCTTATATTAATCACGAGCTCCCATTTAGTATTTTTTTTCTCTAAAAAATTATAACCTTTGTACCAGTGATGATCCCTCCCTTTTATAGTGTGAATGGATGGAGTTATCCGGGTTTATATGGAATCAAATTACTAGAAATTAGGGATCAAATAAAGTCCTTAAGAATTACAATCTAATTAGGATACAATCACTGACAATCAGGAAATTAATACAAATTCAAACTCTGTCAACTGATATAATCAAATCCCTATAATCATGGGATTTTCCTTATCTAAAAGATTTGCTTCGAGCTGGATATTATACGAGCTGGAGCCAAACTGGTGATGAGAAGTGATGTAGCAAGGTCTTTTTGGTCGTTGGACAGCTGTAGCTCAAATAGAGCTTAAGGTTCCTCTCTTCACTTCTCTTTATTGTGGCCTGTCTTTCATGTGGGCTTTATCAGTTTGCCAGCCCGTTGGGCTTCATCGACTCTTCCAGGCCTTTATGGGTCCAATGGGCTTCATTGACTTTTTTGAGCTCATTGGGCTTAATGAAATTATGCACGTAATATTAGCCCTCCAACTTCTAGCTCGAAGGTTTTGTGGTGGAAGCTGTGATGAGCTTCTGTGAATTTAGCGAGCTTTGAGTTTGAGGAGGATTTCAAGTTCCTCTTTGGAAGGCCATAAGTTACCGCTCTAGGTCTCTTGTGCAAGGTCACTGTGGCAGTTTCCCTTTTGGTTAGTGGAAGCCATCATGTCAATTGCCATGTTTTTAATGAAATTAATGCGTGTATACCAACAGCCACCCTTTGAGCACCCCACCAAATCCTAAGGGTGAAAACCTAGCCGTTGATCTCCATCAGCTCATCACCATTTTGATATAACGGCTCGGGGTTTAAAGTATAAATTAAATCATTTCCACTATTTCCCTCACATTTCTCAGTGTTTTTTTTTAAAAGTAGAGCTTTTGTAAAATTCTCACTCTCTCTCTAAAAACGGTTTAAGAACTCTGTTTGCAATTCTCAGTCACCAGAAGCATTCAAGAACTCCGTTCTCGGCACGAGAGCTATTCTGCGATAACCAGCTATCAACTTCACTCACTGTGAACTTTGCGCGCTGATACCACAGAGAGTTTTCTACCCATTTTCTTCTTTTTCTTTTTTTGATTCTGGGTTTCTGTCTTTTCTTCTCTTTTCTAAGTCTCAAGGCCCAATCACATAAACCGGCATTCTTCAAGGTCCATGGACTATTGAGACTCACAACTTGGATCCACACATGATCCAAAGCCAGAGCCCAACACTTTGAATGTCTAAAAGCTAGTGAATAACCAAAAGTAAGGCCTACATGTTGATCCGAGTCTCACATGTCGACCCAAGACTTAAATGCCGACACATTAACGGTTGACCTGACACCCGCATGTCGACCCATGAACGGTCAACCTGAGACCCACATGTCGACCTGTAACCGGTCGATCCAAGCCCATAACCATCAGACTTCACATTTGAAGTCTACTGGACCAAGTCAAGGAGGCAATCAAATCCTCCTGATTTGGGCCGAAAATCGTTGTAGGGTGATCCACCCTCCAACGGGTGGATCAGACTCTATAAAAAGCAAACCCTCACTCTAAGTGAGGGTTCACACATTTTGATGCCTAAGACAATCATTAAGCATGCTAATCACTCTGAGATTGCACAATTCCCAAGAATCCACTTTCCAGGCGATTTCTGGCCAACTCTGA
The DNA here is from genome assembly GCA_003430845.1 of Xanthoceras sorbifolium. Lineage (NCBI taxonomy): Eukaryota > Viridiplantae > Streptophyta > Magnoliopsida > Sapindales > Sapindaceae > Xanthoceras > Xanthoceras sorbifolium. Next base: position 5,170,706 of record CM010610.1, read on the forward strand.
CCATCCATGATCGTCTCTCAATTGCGACTCCGATCTATGTTCTTATGCTACCACGACCCACGACGACCATAGCTTGCTATACATGAAGTGTCACTACCTCCTTCTCTCTACATTTTATACGCTATATTATTTCAATCTACTGACTTGACCGTCGGAGCGTGTTTGACCGGCACCACCCCGGTGTCACAAGCGTCCTACGGGTCACGTGTACTCTGGTTTTGCAGGTTGTAATGCCCCAGTCATTACCCTACCATTTTTGTGGTTTACACTAAGCTGATGATGATCAGCTGGGGTATTAATCTTATATCTTGGATAGGTGATGGTGGGCTTTGATCTCAGGTCCATTGTAGCTTCTTTAGAGCATATTTTAGAAGCTCCAACAGTTACATAAACTTGAGTTTGACGAGTTGACTCTGCTAGACTAACACGGCTTGCCAATTAGTTAAGAAATTTATGATCCATTATCATATTAATTTATGTCAACTTCCTTAAAATTTATGATCGTGATAATATAATAAGAACCCTCCCCAGCTTGAAACGAATATTTGGAAAATAGTTATTCTTCTTCCAATAAAAATTATGTATTCAAATATGTATAAATCTCCTTATTCGATTTCCTTGCTTGATTGAGAAAACTACATATGCCTATGATATGCGGTTGAATAGTTGACAATTTTCCAATTTGCTTGCCTGATGAAAACTACGTGTTAAATATTATGTATTTTTGATCATTGGAATTGCATTAAATATTATTCTTTTAAAGGATTACTTAATAAATGGTTATCAAATTAAGTCAAACTGTGTTTCGATCTCTTTGCAACTTGTGGGTGACTAATTTAAACAATACCCATTCTTCCTCCAATACAACAATTAATAATATCAATAAAATCACGTATTCAGATATGCATTGTTGGATTGGAGTCAAATATTGATTTTATAATGTTCGCTGTTTTTGCAAACCCTCTTGCTATACTTATTTTAGATCTTTCCATTTTTTATTTTGCTTGAATATTGATAATACACGTGGAGCTGGATAATTGATCATTTTTATAATGTCAAATAAATCTCCAAAATTAGAATTTTAGTTATTAGTTATTACTTGTATCATTTTAAACTTCGGTGTTATTGTCACGGTTAGTTTGACCAAATATATTAATTTGACTAGCCTTTTTTCTTTAACATACATGCAACGATATTCATAATGAGGATTCCCCCTCTGATTGGCACTTCGAGCGGATAGCTTGTGCGGACTGGATATAATGTGATATACGGACAATCTATTGATGAGGGGTAGTGTTTGATTCTTTCGAGTGTTTCTACGATAGTAACTCGCGTAAAGCTTTTGCCTTTTTGTACATTGGAGTGGGGGCCCATTTATTGTATTGTGATTCATTAGCTTTCGCTCATTGGATCTTATTGTTTCATTCTAACTCGTATGGATTTCGTTGATTTGCTTAGGCCTATTAAATTTTTTAGCGCCTTTGAGCCTATTTTGACCTAGTGAAATTTGGCACGTAATAATAATGTACAAATTATATATTCTCGTTAGACCTGTCAGATACCAAAGATGCATATGTATAAATATTAAAGCTTAAGAATTAAGATAACATTAAATTTACAATTTTTCTTCATTTAGACAACAAAACACAATACCGAAAATTCTGTACGTGATTTTGTTGATGATGCTATTCAACATGTTGCACCCGCATGCTAGCTGTAACAGCCAGCTGGTATATATCTCCGATCTACTATAATATATATATATATATATATATATATATATATATATATATATATCTAAAACCTAGTTGAATACTCCTATAAAACCATAACCCAAATTCATCATTTACACACTAAAAACAATTTAGTTTGTGTTTGAGATATGGAGGGTTCAAAGGCAGCACTGCTTCTTGTCTCCCTCAACCTCCTCGTCTTTTCTTTGGTAACCTCAACCAGTGTCCCTTATCCACCACCATCCTACGAACCTTCACCAGCGCCTACGTCGACGCCCACTTGCCCTAAGTTAGAGGCATGTGTTAATGTGTTTGATTTGTTGCATCTTTTAGTTGGCGGTCATCCACCATCCTCTTGCTGCAGTCTCATTCAGGGTTTGGCTGATGTTGATGCCGCTGTTTGCCTGTGTGCTGCCCTTAAAGTCGAAGCACTTGGTATCCACCTAGACGTTCCTATCACATTGAACTTGATGATCAACAGATGTACTGGGAATGGTGTTCCTTCTGGCTTCCAATGTACTGGGAACTACCCTTCACCACCTCCGCCTAAGATGCTTTCACCACCACCGCCATCACCTAAGATGCCTTCTCCACCTCCACCATCGCCTAAGACTCCTTCTCCACCCCCGCTTTCTATGACGCCTTCACCACCTCCACCACCTAAGACGTCTTCTCCACCGCCTACGCATTCACCACCACCGCCTTATATGATGCCTTCACCACCTCCACCACCGCCTAAGACGACTTCTCCACCACCTCCACCACCTCCGCCACCACCTAAGACGTCTTCTCCACATCCTCCTCCTCCACCACATACGCCTTCACCACCACCGCCTTATATGACACCTTCACCACCTCCACCACCGCCTAAGACTTCTTCACCACCTCCACCACCGCCTAAGATGTATTCTCCACCTCCTCCACCGCCTACGCCTTCACCACCACCGCCTTATACGACTCCTTCACCACATCCACCACCGCCTAAGACTTCTTCACCACCTCCACCACCACCTAAGACGTCTTCTCCACCTCCTCCACCGCCTACGCCTTCACCACCACCTCCTTATATGACTCCTTCACCACCTCCCCCACCACCTAGGACTTCTTCACCGCCTCCCCCACCGCCTAAGGCGCCTTCACCACCTCCTCCTAAGACTTCTTCACCACCTCCACCGCCACTTAATACTCCTCCTCCACCTCCGCCTAAGACTTCTTCACCACCTCCACCGCCGCCTAAGACGCCTCCACCACCTTCGCCTAAGACCCCCACTTGCCCTAAGTTGGAGGCATGTCTTAATGTGTTAGATTTGTTGCATCTTTTAATTGGCGGTCATCCACCATCCTCTTGCTGCAGTGTCATTCAAGGTTTGGCTGATATTGATGCCGCTGTTTGCTTGTGCACTGCCCTTAAAGTCGAAGCACTTGGTATCCACTTAGATGTTCCTATCACATTGAACTTGATGATCAACAGATGTACTGGGAAACATGTCCCCTCCGGCTACAAATGTTATTAAGTCTGCTCTATTTTTAGTTATTTTTCGCTCATAGTCCTTTCATATGCATCGCTCATTGGATTTTAGGACTGTTGAAGGTCATGCAATAAGCAGTCACTAATAATAACGACATGTTTATTTGCTTTCTATTTTTTTATTAAGTCTTCCTAGTTGGAAGCAAAATGTAATAGCATCACGTGATGTTTAATAAATTAATCAAGTTTGTCTTATTTTTTAGTCTAAGCATACATGTTTATTTACTTTTTTACTTGAAAAGGAAAGATTTGAACTTAGAGATTGAAACTTATTTATTCTAATCAGAAAGCTATATATATATATATATAAACAACTAAATAAATATAGACAAAACAAATCCTATTAGTTGATTCTAGAATCTAGAATTTTTGTTTTGATTTGATTGAAATAGTATTTTAGGGATAAGGAATAAACAAATTATGGATAAATCCAAGCGACTCTTTCTTAAATCCAAGCGATCTTTTCGTAGGCGTTTGCCCCCGATCCAATCGGGGGATCGAATTGATTATAGAAACATGAGTTTAATTAGTCGATTTATTAGTGAACAAGGAAAAATATTATCTAGACGGGTGAATAGATTAACCTTAAAAGAACAACGATTAATTACTATTGCTATAAAACAAGCTCGTATTTTATCTTTGTTACCTTTTCTTAATAACGAGAAACAATTTGAAAGAAGAGAGTCAACCGCTCGAACTACAGGTCTTAGGAACCGAAAAAAATAGGCTTTCTTTTCAATTGAATCAAAATTCTAATCCGAACTCAAACACAGATGGATGTTTTGCTCAAAAAATCCGAGAATCGGTCGTGTCGTAAGAAAAAAAAGAATCGGTGAAAAAGAAGAATTTTTTTTATCCAACGTGTTTACTCATATTATCAGATTTTTTCATACTAATTTCTACTCTACCTTCCCGAAGTTCATCCTCCAGAGAATTCCTTTTAAAAAAGTTTGTCGGATTCCTCCCAATATATATATATATGAAGGATCGGCAGCCCCAACTTATTACACAATTTCTTACACATTTTATAGACCTTTGGATTATAATAAGTTGGATGATTGTGTTGCACTCACATTAATACATTTCTATGGTGCATCTTGTTTAATGCATTTTCTTTACTTTCTCATTAATAAAAAAAAATTTAATAATTTTTTTCTTTCTCTTCCCACCAAATATTGCCTTTCTAAAAAGAATAAAGATTGAATCAATTGACTTAAGTAAGTAATAATTAATTTATTTGTCTGTAATGAATTTTCCCTTTCAAAAAAAGTAAGAAATTTGTCCATTTTTATTTTTGTATTTTTGTAACTCTATAATTTAAATGTAAAAAAAAAATGGTTTTATTGTATATTTTTATTAAGGTATGATGATTGCCCTTATAATAAGTTAGGATGATTATTTTTACTTTTAAAAAAAAAGTTAGGATGATTATTTGAATGAAAAATATTGACTGAATTAAAATTAGTGTAAATTGTTAAAAATAAACCCCTAAAATTATTAAAAATTGTTTTTAACCGTATTTTAAAAATGATTATTAGTAGTCCTTTTGAAAATTTTATTTTAAATCTTAACCAAATAATTACAAACACTACCCCAAGAAAATTATAAAAGCAACCATACATTAATTGCTTGTATAATTACATGAATATCCAAAAAATGTAAAATTTAAAAAAAAAACCCTCCAGTCAAAATCAGAAATTCTAAAGCCTAATTCGATTATTTTTCCTCCTCTCTCCGTTTCATATTTATCTATTGGTTCCAAAATCCACAACCATTTTAAAAATACATGGGTTTACTTTGTAATGTATCATATATTATGAGTATTTAATACATTGATCTATTAATTAAATGTATATGGTCAGATTGAATCCTGAAATTTTTTTAAGCCTATAAAACGTTTCAATCTAAAATTTTTCGTGAAACACGTTAGCGTGGTTCACACTAAATTTTAACGCGAATCACACTAACAGTTACAGTTATTCACGTTAATGTTTTACGTGATTCACACTAATAGTTAACGTGAAACATGCATTATATGTTATGGGTATTTGCTACTCTGATCTATTAATTGAGTGTATATTGTTAGATTGAATCCCGAACTTTTTTGAGCCTATAGAACGTTTCACGTAAAAATTTTCCATGAAACACGTTAGCGTTATTCACGCTAAATTGTAACGTGAATCACGCTAAATTGTAACGTGATTCGCGTTAAAATTTAGTGTGATTCACATTAAATGTTAACGTGAGTCACGCTAAATGTTAACGTGAGTCACGCTAAATTTTAATGCGAATCACATTAAAAGTTATCGTGATTCACGCTAATAGTTAACGTGAAACATGCATCATATGTTATAGGTATTTGTTACACTGATCTATTAATTGAATGTATATGGTTAGATTGAATCCGGAATTTTTTTTAGCCTATAGAACGTTTCATGCAAAAATTTTCCTTGAAACACGTTAACGTGATTCATGCTAAATTGTAACGTGAATCACGCTAAATTGTAACGTGAATCACTCTAACAGTTACTGTTATTCACGTTATTACGCTAAATTTTAACGTGAATCACGTTAAAAGTTATCGTGATTCACGCTAATAGTTAACGTGAAACATGCATCATATGTTATAGGTGACAGGCCCCCAACTTACTATCTCCCATTAGGTAGACTGCCGGCACTCTACAGTAGCTTCCCAGTCGAGGTTTGCCTCGCTGAAAGGCTTCTGTGAAGTTAAGCCGTTTCTTTATTTTGAAAATCCGAGTAGAAATTTTTTTTTTTTTTTATAAAAATTTTGGCAGAGTCTCCTCTGTTTTTCTTAGATTACCAAATCTTGGACACCTGCATAAAAACTTGAACACTTCTATAAAATTCCAAATCTCAACTACTGTGGACCTCCGGTCCATCTCAATTCAACCACAAATTAAATCACAAATTTCAAATAATAAAATACTGAACTTTAACAATATACATTTTACATAATGGTTACTATCAAACATAATACATAATACATAATTTTAAAACTGTCACAGCAATGTCTGACTGGTCCTGCTAGTCCTAGGAGTTCCTGCAACGTCTGTACCTGAACCTGTACTTAGGGAGGTTGGTTTATAAAATATAAAAACATAATGAGCTAAACGAGCTCAGTGAGTATTATCGTTTTCTAATAAATCTAATATTTCTGATTTAACCTCCCTCAAATTTTACTGAGAAGAATAATAATAATTGGTTTTCTGAAAATACTGAAAGAAAACTAATAAAACCTTTATGTTTACTGAAAACTGTATTAAAATCTATTTACTGAAAATAATGTACTGAAATTTTAAATAATGAATCTTTACTACTTTCTGAAAACTGTAGTAAAGTAAATAACTTAATAATAAATCTTTTTCTGTTTCTTTGAAAACTGAACTGAAATCTGAATCATAAAAACTATATTGAAAGCTATACTAAAATTTACTTTCTGAAAACTTTACTGAAACCTGAACCGATAAACTATTTCTTAAATCTATTTTCTGAAAACTATTCTGAAATTCATACTGAATACTGTTCTGAAAACTATATTGAAAACCTTTCAAACTTTCTGTTATTGCTGAAAACTGATAAACTGAAATACTGAAATACTGCATACTTTTTGAAAACTAGAAAGCTGAGATAGTATATAGGGGTAATTGCAATAACTACCCGTGTATATAGTCATAATTGCACAAAAATCTGAAAATAATCAATAATAACAATAACTCCCCTTTGACCGGTTGACTAACCGTTGACCACAGTTAGTCACTAACGGTCAAAGGGGTTAAATCGTCTTTTAAAAAAATAAAAAAATAAAATCTGGAAAACGAAGAAGAAGAAGAAAAAGAAGAGGAGGAGGAGGAAGAAGAAAGAAGAGGAAGAAAAAAATAAAAAAAATTTGGAAAAAAAAAAAGAAAAGAAGAAGAAGAAGAAGAAGAAGAATAAAGAAATCTAGAAAAAAAAAAGTAAAGAAGAAGAAGAAGAAGAAAAGGATGAGGAAGAAGAAAGAAGAGGAAGAAAAAAAAATTGAAAAAAAAAAGAAGAAGAAGAAGAATAAATAAATTTGAAAAAAAAAAGTAAAGAAGAAGAAGAAGAGGAGGAATAAGAAAGAAGAGGAAGAACAAAAATAAAAAAAAAAATTGGAAAAAAAAAGAATAATAAATAAATCTGAAAAAAAAAATAAAAAAGAAGAAGAAGAAGAAGCAGAAAAAAAAAAAAAGAGAAACAACAAAAATAAAAAAAAATCTGAAAAAAAAAAGAAGAAGAATTCGAAAAAAAAAAAAATTTGAAAGAAGATGGAGGAAAAGGTAAAAAAATGATGAACAAAGAAATTAAAAAAAGAAAATAATTTGGAAGAAGTAGAGATCTGGTGTGATGATGAACAAAAAAATTTGAAAAAAAAAATTGATTTTTTTTTTTGGCATCTGGTCCATTGGATGAAGATATTTTTATCTCATTTAATGGACCAGATCTCATCTGGTCTATTTTTTAAAAAAAAATTTTAATTTTTTTTTAAAAAGACGATTTTACCCCTTTGACCGTTAATGACTAACTGTGGTCAACGGTTAGTCAACCGATCAAAGAGGAATTATTATTATTATTGATTATTCTCATATTTTTATGCAATTATACCTATATACACGGGTTGTTATTGCAATTACCCCTAGTGTGTGTGTGTATATGTGTGTGTGTATATATATATATATATATATATAAACTTTACTTTTCTAAAAACTGAAAAGATGAAAAAATATACTTTTACTTTCTGATAATACTTTTCTAATAAAATTTTTCTGATAAAATACTTTTTTGATGATACTTTTCTGATAAAATATTTTTCTGATAAAATAATTTTCTGATAATGCCAAAAGAACCCATATCTGATAACTAATAATCCATAGGGTGACTCAACTAGCGCCGCACCATATGGAGGGTGTCACCAGGCGACTAATCTGGCGCCATACTGGTAACTCTGATAATCTGATAAAAGACATCTCACTGTCTATGTGGTGGAATTCTGCGTCATTTACATATAGCAAGACAACACTCCATAAGTGTGGACGACTGACAGATTCGACAGACTCAACCCCCCTTGAGTTAGCGGACTGTCCCCCGCCACCCCCTTAACTTGCCCTGCACAAATGAGGTGTACCGGCCCGGTCTACTGCTGATAAATCTGATAAGCTGATAATCTGATAATGGATGGGTATCCTATTAGCCTGAAAACAATTTATTCTTTATTTAAAAGAAAACTAACTTTTAATTTAAAAGCTTGAAATATAACTAAAATATATTTCTTTAACTAAATTCCATGCGTAAATATTTTCATCTATTGAAAATAAACTCCAAAATTCTGAGATATAAAAATATCTTAATTAAAATATATTTGAGGCAATCAATTCTATTATAATTATAAAACACATATAAATAAATAAATATGTATATAAAATCATAAATACTTAAATTAAACTTAAAACATACTAAAGTATATTTCAACTAAAAATATAATTTCACTTAAAATAGTTTAACACTCACTTGTTTTTGGAATTCCCTAAGCTTGGTGCTCTGGTTCCTTTGTCTCACTACATTCCTTGCCTTTCTATATAATTCCTTTATTCTCCCACACTAAGGAGATTTCTCCCTAAAATAAAATAATATATTTCCAATCAATAAATATAAATACTATAGTTCACTCAAAAACTCAATTAACATACATAAGGCATTTAAATTATAAAATGTCAACATCCAAGTTTTTGACTTCCTTTTTCTTTTTCAATTTCTTCATATCTAACACAATCAATTACATTTAATTTTCTAAAAATCATGTCTCTATAATTATAATCATTCAATTTCTCTTAAATTGAATCTCATACAACACAATCCAACATACTTTCTTAAATTTCTAAATACTAATTAACATCAACCACACAAATACTATTTCTAATATCTTAATTATACATAAATTGAAATCACTACACTTTCAAATTCAATCTCTACACAATTTCTCATACTAATCTTCATCAATCCTTCACGTAACAACATCAAATTCAACCTCATCAAACTTGATTAAACTAATTGTAACTTCAATTTCAAATTATATTTCAAAAATTCCAAAATTAGTGATTTCAATTTCATTCCGAACAAGTACTACAACTCTTATCAATCACCAAACACAAAATTACAAATAAACTCATATTACAAGTTCACTAATTTGAGAGCTAGTTTGATTCTTTACACAATAAATTCAATATATACTATCAATTTACTCAAAAACACTCCAATTACTTAAATATTATCTCAATTTAACAATTTAAACTTGAAATCATAAAATTCCCAAAACTTTACCTTACTAATTTTCTTGATTTCCACTCTAATCAACTCAATTCCAACTAATTTCAAACAAAACACTATAAAAACTTAATCAAATACTAAAATCAACAAAACCCATCATCTTCTTTATTTACATCAAGTAAATTTCATTTTATATTCAACAATCAATTTTCCAACACAATTCAACACTCAATCAATTTCTAAAATCAATACAATTTCATTAAACTTACACAAATCCTCCATGACTCTTTTTCTTCTTTCCCTTACTGGACCGAATCCTCCCTTCTTCTCTCTTCACTGGTTGCTTCTTCTTCTCTTCCTTTTCCTTTCTTCTTTTCTTTCTTTTTCTTTCTTTTCTCGGCTGCTTCTCTCTCTCTAATTTTCTACACAAATTCTGCTCTGTTTTTCCTGTGTAGGCCGGCTGTTCTCTTCCTCTCCTCTCTCTTTTTTTCTTTCTTCCTTCTTCTCCCTTACTGGCCGAAGCTTCTTCCTTCTCTTCTTTCTCTTCTGGCCAAGCTGTACTTCTTCTCCTTCTCTTGGCCGGCCGAACCTTCTTATTCCTTCCTTCCTTCTCCTTCTTCGGTTGGTTCTGCTCCCTCTCCTCTTCTTCTTGGCCGAAGTCCTTCCTTCTTCTTCTTCTCTCTTCTCTTCTTCTTCTCTTTGGCCAAGTCTTCTATTCCTTTCTCTCGAATTTTCTTTTCTCTTCTCGATCTCCTCTGTTTTCTGTTTTTTTTTTTTGGTTTTCTGATCAGTTTTGTTTTGCAATTTGTTTGGTTTGGTGAGTGGAATTCCACTTGTCATGCCTAAATAAATTCAATTTATTGCAACTTGCCTCTTGAGCTTTTAAATTCATGAAAAGATCATCAACATAAATTTAATCACATAATTTTGATCACAATCTCTTAGTTTACGAACTAATCCACTAATTACATTTCATCTCATTAATTATTCCATATACTAATTCATATCATACCTATGAAATTAAATTCCAAAAATATTCTACAATTATTCATTTCCATAAAAATCCACTTGTAACCTTATGTTTAATCAACCTAAATTAATTTCCACTATCTCATATGTCACCAATTATTTATTTATTTGATTTCCAAAATATCACTAATACTCCGAAATTTGTAATTAGATTTCGTATATACTTATGAAATCTTACTAATCATCCAATAAATTCCATTATAGTACCGTACAATCAATTCTGGAAAAAATATATTACAATATTTATACGTGTACAGTACAAAGTATCGGGAGAGTGTATTACAATAGGTATTTGCTACACTGATCTATTAATTGAGTGTATATGGTTAAATTGAATCCCAAATTTTTTTAAACCTATAGAACGTTTCATGCAAACATTTTCCGTGAAACACGCGAAAAATCAACAAAATCAATGAACACAAATTGAAGACACAATCTATTAAAATATTTCAACAAAATCATCAACTATTACAACACTTTCAACAAATTCAATATACACTGTCAAAAAATCCAACAAAAACAAAGCCAAAATTAACAAATTCAATCAAACACCAACAAATATACTGTCAACTAATGATCGAAATTCAATTAAAATTAACAAATTCATAACAATGTCAACAGAAGCCAAAGCTATTGAACCGTCTCCATTGACCGAAACCATTGACCAGTCCAATGTTGAACCAAGCCAAACGATAAACGAAGACGAACGAACCCGTCTCTATTCCCCGATTTCGCCGGCGCGGGTCTTCTTCTTCGGGCGATTTGCTGCTTCGAGCGATCTGGGAGCGTTTTCTTCTTCGAGCGATTTGCATCTTCGTCTTTTTTCCCGAGCTCTCGGCGATCTTCTTCTTTTTCTCCTCTCGCCGGCAACGATAATTCCTCGATCTACTTCTTCTTCTTCTTCTTCTTCTTCTTCTTCTTCCTCTCCTTCTCCTTCTCCTTCTCCTTCTTCTTCTTCTTCTTCTTCTTCTCCTTTTTCTCCTTCTTCGATCTCCAATCTCGTTCTCTCTCTAAAAAATCTCTCTCTCTCTCTCTCTCTAAAAACACAGCCGCTGGGAATGGAAAATGAATTAGGGTTGATTATAAATGGGTTTATATAATGGATTGTGCTATAATTTTACATAGGTTTTTTTTAAAATTTTACAGGGTCACTGATGATTAAATTTAAAAATGAGATTAAAAACAATCTTTCCCATAGTTAGAGGGTTATATTTGAATTTGTCTCTTAAAATTATATTTATGGATGTAAAACTTTCTGTGATTGTTTTTACTTTTTAAAAAAAAAAGGTTAGATGATTATTTTTACACATTTTATGGATCTTTAATTTTTTATTTTTTTTAAAAAAAATTGTGTTTATGATCTCCACCGTCCACCTTTTTTTAAATTTTTTAATTTTTATTAGAGTTAATTACACTCAGCCTCCCTGAGATTTGGCTAATTACAGTCGGAATCAAAGTTTGCATTAACTTACACTAACCTCCCCTCACGTTAAATTTGACCGTTAGAATAAACGTTGACTTTTGTCAAATTTATTAAATGACCAAAATACCCCTGTTAATTAATATTATCAATTGTTTTACTCTTTATTAAAAAAATTGATGGTGGAATCCAGATTGGATCTCCACCAAGAACAAAAAAAAAAAAAAATTTAAGCTTGAATGTCTGGGTTCGTTCGAACCCAGACTTCGAAACCTTAATGGGTTCGAAGATGTCTTCGAACCCTTATAGGTTCGGCTTTGAACCCATAAGGGTTCGAAGAACGAACCCTTCTGGTTTCGAGATTGAACCCAGAAGGGTTCGAACCCTTCTGGGTTAGAAGACGAACCTAGAAGGGTTCGTCTTCGAACCCTTCTGGGTTCGAATCGAACCCACAAAGGGTTCGAAGTCTGGGTTCGAACGAACCCAAACATTCAAGTGGTGGAGATCCAATCTGGATTTCACTATCAATTTTTTTTAATGAAGAGTAAAAAAAATTGATAATATTAATTAATAGGGGTATTTTGGTCATTTAATAAATTTTACAAAAGTCAACATTTATTCTAACTGTCAAAGTTAACGTGAGGGGAGGTTAGTGTCAATTAATGCAAACTTTGATTTCAAGTGTAATTAGCCAAACCTCAGGGAGGTTGAGTGTAATTAACTCTTTTTATTATTTTATATTTAATCTCTAATGATATCATATTATGGTAGAGATTCATTAATATTATAAATTAAAATATTTTATTTTAATATATATATATATATATATATATATATTTACCTTTATACTTTTGGTGCCCTAAAGTTTTTAACAGAAAGTTAATGGTTAAAGGTATTTTGGTAATTAAAACTAACGATAGGGTAAAAATTAACTATAAAATTAAACTACGGTAGGGAGGATTTTAAAACTTATTTAATCTAATCAGAAAGCTATATAATATATATATTTATATATTTATATGTATGTATGTATGTATGTGTGTGTGTATGTGTGTGTGTGTGTGTGTGTGTGTGAGAAACCTAATATACAGGTGCTTGATAAAATAGTGAAAGTGTTTGATAAAAGGCTTGAGAGAACAAGCTTTAAAACACACAGAGAAAATGGTGGAATCAGTAAATAAAAGTCAATTAATGACTGAGAGAATGATTTCTTATTATATATAACTAACATTTCTAGAATTAAGGACAGCCTATCAACCTTTCACATCACCATAATTATGTTAATTACAATTATAAATATAGGCACTCTATTTTAATAGTTGATGGACACAAGATTGGTGAAAGGTTGATGATGTATCAGCAGACTTTAACTTGGCTGAGAAAGGCTGTGACCAAGAGCTATTCCTTTGGTTGCTTGTTTGACAGCTAACACAAGCTGATGAGTTTTCAGCTCTACTTGATACTTCAGCAACCAATGTAGCTGGATCACCAGCGATATTCTTCATATGCTCCCTCAAACTGAACTGAGGTGAAATAGCTAATTTTATTTTGCTCGTTAGAAACTCAAATCTAGCAGTTGGAATAGTTTAAGCAAAAAAATTAATCTAAACTAGCTAAATATCAAAAATCAAATTTCAAAACAAAAAAAATATGAAAAACTAAAACAAAAACATCAACGAATTAGAATATGGGTTGCCTCCCAAAAAGTCGCCTTAGTTATAGTCGTGGCTCGACTGTGTAGTTCATCATGGTGGATTTAGATTGCGGGGCTCGACTGTGTGGTTCATCATGGTGGATTTAGATTACAGTAGTCTTTAAGAACTCTCCAAAAGCTGATAGCTCTCTTGGAATTACACTCGATATTGGCTTCTTTGACTACTGTTGTCTCGCCTTCCTTTGATTTTTCTTGAACCACATAAACTCAAGACCTCTTCCTCCTTTTCTTAGGCTTTTGTTGAGATGAATCTGACTGTGGTGCACCTATTTTAAATTTAATGTCACCATATTTTTCAATTGGCTCATTAACTATGCACTTGTCAAGACCTATTTTAAATTTAATGTCACCATATTTTTCAATTGGCTCATTAACTATGCACTTGTCAAGTGACTCATCTTGATTTCTCCTTTTAAACTCTTTAACCTCCGTTGGGTTTATTAAATCAACCATGAAGCATGTGTTAGCCGGTGTGTGTACTTTTGTGGGTTTGAACACATTAAAGATTGCTACTTCATCTCCAACTCTTAGAGTTAGCTTCCCTTCTTGCACATTTATAAGCGCTTTGCTAGTTGCCAAAAATGGTCTTCCAAGAATCAATGGAATCTCCACATCTTTCTCCATTTCTAACACCACAAATTCCACTGGAAAATACAGCTTATCGACTTTCACCAAGACATCTTCAACGATCCCATGCGGATATTTCACTAATCGATCTGCCAATTGAAGGGTCACATTGGTCAATTTTACTTCCCCCAAACCTAGTTTCTTGAAAACTGAGAAAGGCATAAGGTTAATGCTGGCTCCCAAATTGCATAAGGCTTTACCAAATTTTGTATCTCCAATTGTGCAAGGAACGTTAAAGCTGCCCAAATCTTTCAATTTAGGAGGAAGCTTGTTTAGAATAATAGCGCTGCATTCTTCAGTAAGTGTGACAGTTTCAAACTCCTCCAACCTACGTTTATTTGAGATAATCTCCTTCAGAAATTTTACATAAGTTGGCATCTGTGCTAAAGCTTCTGCGAAAGGAATGTTGATATGTAATTTCTTGAAAACTTTAAGAAACTTTGTAAAACTCTTCTCATCCTTATGCTTCTTGAGACGCTGAGGATACTGTATAGGAGGAACATAAGCTTTAACTTCTGGTAGAGGAAGTAAGTCAAAGTGGTCTTGAGGAGATCATCCTCTTTATAAATATCTTTCTCTTTCTCTTTATCTTTATCTTTAGTTAAAAAAGAATCATCTCCATATGGCCTGACATTACTCACTTCCTTCTCTTTTTCCTGAACTCCCACAGTTTGATCTACTTGCTTTCCACTTCTCAATGTTAATGCCATACAGTGCTCCTTCGAATTTGTTTCACTGTTGCTTGGAAGAGCTCCTTGTGCCATTGATTGGCTACTCCTTGCCAATTGGCCAACTTAAGATTGTTGTACTACTTGGCCAATTTGCTTCAAAGAATTTTCTTGCACATCTATTCGTGCATCCATCTTCAACCATATTGTATTTTGCCTTGACATGAATGCAGAGATCAAGTCTTCGACAAAGGATTTCTTTTCTTGTTGGCCCGCAAATTGAGTACCTGAAGCGCCTTGGTAGCCTGGCTGTCTATTCTGAAATCCTGGTGGTGATGGTTGCACATTACCTTGCTGCTGATTGCTCCATGAAAAATTCGGATGATTCTTCCACCCTGGATTATAAGTGGTAGAATACGAATTATTCTGTTGGTTATTGAAGTTCTACACATAATTTACTTGATCAGAAGGTCACGAAGCAAAAGGATTTTCCACTTGGCAGTCCGTGCTCGCATATGGTCCTAAACATAAATCGCAGCTCATTACTGGTTGTACAAAATTTATAGTCAATTTATTGATTTGACTAGCCATGGCTGCCACTTGAGCCTTCAATGAAGCGACTTCATCAATTTCAAAGACTCCGGCCACTCTTTGGTTTATGGCTCGCTCATTTGACCATTGATAGTTATTGGATGCTATAGATTCAATAAGATCATAAGCAGCATCAATATCCTTGCCCATTAATGCTCCTCTTGTTGTGGCATCAATAGTACTACAAATTGAGTGAACCAATCCGTTATAAAAAGTATGCACTATTAACCACTTTGGCAAACCGCTATGTGGACACCTCCTCTGTATCTCTTTAAATCTCTCCCAGGCTTCATAGAGTGATTCACCATCAATCTGGGCAAACTGGGTGAACTCAGTCCTTAGCTTGGCAGTTCTGCTCAGTAGGAAATATATGGCTAGAAAAGCTTGAACCATCTCATCCCATGTATTGATCGATCCCGGTTGTATAGATGTTAACCAGCTTCTCCCGTAAAAAGAACGAAAATAGATGCAATCTAACAGCATCATCTAATACCCCATTATGTCTGAAGGTGTCACAAATTTGGAGGAAAATTTCAAGATGGGTATTAGGATCATCATGTGGCATACCACCGAATTGGACCATTGTTGTGATCATCTGGATGATGGCAGGCATAATCTCAAAATTATTTGCTGCCACCGCCAGCTTTCGGATGCTAGAAAGAGTTCCATCAACTGTAGGGACAGCATAGTCCCTGAGAAAACGCTGAACATTCGGTGCTCTAAGATTAGCTTCAGGATTTTCTGGGTTACCCATCGCAGCTGGGGCTTTGACTACCCTTAAGCGTCGATGGAGAGTTTTTTTCAATTTCAGGATCAAAAGGTTCGAGCTCAGTAGGTCTTATGCTTCTCATACGTCTCATGCAACGAAGAACTTACCTGAAAAAGTCAAAAGAAAAACAATTAAATAAATATAAAAAAATAAAATAAAAATTCCAAAGTAGCAAAAGACTAAATCGGTATTGATATTGACACTCAATTCCAAAATTAACTCAACCTAATTCTATTTGGAATAACAATGTTTTAGAAATTGCAAATTAACTAAAAACAATTAAAAACTACGATTTGAATTCAAGGGAATTGAGGCGTTAGGATTTCACTTGGTTATTATTATCAAACACTCCTGAGTTACTATCTAGATTTTATTACCAATGGTTAAATGCCTGCTTAAACTAGATTAACCAATAATCTCTCTCTAGTATTACCAGAATTATTTCATCGCACACCAATACCCTATCTCTCGATGACTACTGAGTGCGCGAGAACACATTAAGAATAAATAAATACAAAATAAGCAACACAAACCAATTACTATATCTCTATGTAATCTAGTATGTAATAGACATTAATACGAGCACGTGGCGGGCATCTCCTCTCGGTTCATAACCCAATCACCTATAATGATTCTAAGTGATGATCAGACACAATAGAAAGCAATAAACACAATAATATATATTCAACACATCAATAACAAATCTAAATAGAAAAACTCAATTGTATTCAATAATTAATAAACCAAGATCCATCATCAATCCTAACTATGGGAAATTAGTTCATGATTAAGTAAAAGAACAAAGCAATAATATTCTTAAATCCTAGCATGACTAATTACAATGGAAAAGTAAAGGAGAAGAAATCTTAGAAAACTTCATTGATTCTCAATCGGTTGCTTTCCGATGTGATGCAAAATTGATGACGAACGCCATGCGGACTGAAGATGGTGTTGCTTCCAAACCCTAAAATTTCGACCTCCTCTTCTTGTTGGATGAGTCTCTATTTATAGCTTTCCCTAATGAGAGTTTGAGAAGGAAAAGATGACATGAAATCGTGCCAAAAACAATGCTACCTAAAAGCGCTACCCACAATAGCATGTCTTGGTCGCGCCATCTGATGAGAAAAACTACGAGCAGAAAAGCGCTACCTGAGGTAGCACTTCTTGGTAGCACCACCTGATGACAGCATTATTTGAACCAAAAAGCGCTACCTGTTGACAGCATTATTCGAACCAAAAAGCGCTACCTAAAAGGGTTACCTGAGGTGGCGCTCCTTGGTAGCGTGTGTTGATGAAGTTCTTCGTCATTCAAATTGGTGCTACCTAAGAGTGCTACCTGAGGTAGCATGTGCTTGGTAGCCTTTTTTGGTTAAACAAATAGTGCTACCCAAAAGTGCTACTTGAGGTAGCATGTCTTGCTAGCATTTCGCCTAAACTAGTTCTTCAATTCGATTTCACGGTCTATTGATCCGAAACCATCCAAAACATCATCGATAATCGAATATCACCTGCACACTAAATAAACACATCAAAACGTCCAATTTTACTCAAGAATCGAGCAAAAACGATAAATAATGGGGTCGTAAAATCATGTAAAATATGACATTATCAATTACATCTTGCAATCTAGGATGTTCTTGCGCAATATGAATGTATTACTAAATATAAAACATTTTTAAACTATAACGATCCATTGAATAATTCTTATTAAGTCTTTAACCGTTTACAAATATAATCTTTAGGTCATAAATCCCAACAATCTCCCACTTGCACTAAAACAGATGGGACATGTCTAGTAATCCTAGACCCTCTAGGTGACCTTCAAACACTTTAGCCATCAAGGTATTCGTAAATGGATCAGCCAGGTTATCTTGCGACACAATCTTCGTCACTGCTACGTCTCCCCACTGCACTACCTCTCTGATGAGATGATATTTCCTCTCTATATGCTTCCCTCTCTTATAGCTTCTTGGTTATTTGGAATTAGCTACAGCTCCACTATTATCACAATAAAGTGTCATGGGTCTACCCACATCTGGAACGACTTCCAGATCACTTAAGAATTTTCGAAGCCATACAGCCTCCTTGAAGCAGCTATATACTAGGCTTCCATGGTGAAATCAGCAATGCAAGATTGCTTGATACTCCTCCATACTATGGCTCCACCACCAAGGGTGAATACTATAACACCCCTTTACCCGAGCCACTAGGATCGAATTAAGGAGTGCTACTTTTCTTCCATTCATTCTATTTATTAATATACAAAAAACGATTTTAGGTTTGTAAAAACCAAACTTTAAACTATTAAAAGAAATAAAAACTTTAATGTATTTATATTTTGAAAATAGTCAAGTCTATTTTTTCATAAAAACAATTTTGCCAGAGTTTCCCCTGAATTTTGGGCTTGTCCAACTTATTACAATAAAATCACAATCTTTCACAAATTCCACACTTCAAAATTTGTCCAACCATTATGCATGCCCCTCCATTTTTGGCACGACTTTACCTTATCATTTCATCGTGAGAATAAATAATAATACAATAGTAACAAAGTTACATATTTTTATACAATAAAAACCATTAGTCGATATTTACATGACTTAGCCATTACAAATATTTACAACACTTTTGTTACATGCATTCTTTAATAAATACATAAGTATGAGGTAAATAATGACTACCTAAGAACAAGGATGGATGTGACTCGGTCATTTCCCTGCAGATGTCCGCTCTTCAGTCTTTATCTACCCCGTAAACTCTACCACCTACGCGTGATGAATTCAACGCGCTAAGCACATTTTCTTAGTGGGTGTACACTAATTGAATCCACAATTTGGATTATAAATATCATATAATAAAATTTATAAACGGCAGAGTTTCCAATGAATCAAATATAACTATATAAGGCACTAATATATATTACTCAATTATAACCAAACAAAGTGGTAAGCATGCATTATACCTTTCCATGCATCCTCCATATACAATCACACAAATGTCCTTACCCATAATTTCATTATATGTATATATATTTTTCTTTTAATCAATGCCCTTAGTAAACATTAACATGATACTATGGATTGGAATACGGATTTTTCGGCATCGGACACTTGGTGCCTCCCCGCCGTATTGTTTCGCATATATTTTCCAATTCTATGACCGAACACTCGGTGCCTCTCATGGTCCATAGAGTAATAATCATCGCAATGGTATTTTCGGTGCAGTACTGCAATTATAACCCTATTGGCATGCCAATCTCCAATCCCCACCTATCAATGTTCAAGTTTACTAGGGTCATTATAATTTTAATATAACATAGCATATATATATATATATATATATATATATCTTCACATTTCCATTTATTAACTAAACTCCTACTAAGTATAACCACATCTATACACTTGCCATGCTTATAGTTTTCATATTAAATCAAAGCATCACATCTCTAATGTCGAAGAGAGTTATTTATAAATTTTTAGCTCAATTTAACATTAAAGAAAACAACATCATTTTACTCTACACATATTCGGCCAAAACGATTCCAATTCCTATCTTTCCCTTCAAATTGTCAAACTACTTTATAACTTATTCAACATGCAATCCGATAACATCAAATATGGATTAAAGCATTAAAAATATCCACATTTACACCATATACCACATTAGAGCAGTTATGTATGTTTTTATAAATCAAAAAACTTTCACCATTTAAACACATCAAAACAATCTACAAATATTATTCAAGAATAGTTTTCAAAACAATTTACCCAAAAACATAAGATTTCAAAAATTCACTTCTACTAATGTCCTACTAGAAAATAGAAGTTTTCAAATTAAGTGTATACCAACCTTCCTAATGCTTGATTTCACCTCTTCAAACCTCCAATTGCACTTTCAAACCCTCTCCTTCTCTTTTCCTGGGATTTCCTTGTATAGGGTTTCTCTTGGCTCTACAAAAATGTAAGGTTCATCAATAAAAATAAAACCTAACAATTATAATACATAATTACTAGTTCTAGCATGCCTAGAATGTATTCTAACATTCACAACTCAATTTCCTACTTACTTGAATTTTCTAGCAGCCTACTCACTTGAAATTTTTCAATTTCCTCTTGATCTAAGGCTTGGAAACTTGATGAATATCACTCTAATTGAATCTTGGAATTCTTATATGGCATAAGGAGGGAAGATTAAGGTGTTTTCTAATGAAAGAAGTGAAGAAAACTGATAGGGAAATGGAAGAGAGACTCACGGCAACAAGAAGAAAAAGTGCAAAAAACATTTTGATCTCACTTCTCACTTTATATAGTTATGTTTTCATTGCTTAATTTGCCCCTCAACAATTTCATAAATGCCCAATATGTTCATAATCCAGTTAAATGGATTTTAATTGGTTAATTATTCAACTAAAAATCAATTTAGTTCAAACTAATCTCACCTGGAACGGTCCAGAAATGATGCATGAAGATTGAAAACTGAGACAGTGAGTATCGCGACCTGGTCATCGCGACCATAGATCGCGATGACCTGCTCGCGTTGAAAAATGGTGATTCTTGGCAGTGAGCACTACGACCAGTCACCGCGACCACAGATCGTGATGAACTGCTCGCGATGAAAAAATGAAATTCGGGCAGTGAGATTGGCGATCACCAGCGCGACCAAAGCACCGCGAGGTATGCTCGCGATGAAGGCGGTGAAGTTGCTCTAGTGAACAACGCGACCTGGTGGCGCGACCACAGGTCGCGACGACCGAAATAATATTAAAAAAAAAATTTGGCTTCTCACAGAAGCCAACAAAACAGAACAGAGGAAAAGAGAGAGGGAGAGACCGAGAAAAAGAAGAAAGAAGAGAAAGAAGAAGAAGAAAGAAAGAAGAGAAAGAAGAAGAAGAAAGAAGAAGAAGAAGAAGAAGAGAAGAGGAAGGAAAGAGAAGAGGAAAGTGAAGGAGAAAGAGAAAGGGAAGTAAAAAGAAACCTAGAAACGCGATTTGTCGAAAGGAAACGGTATCCAGGTTGGTGTACACCTGTTCTCAACATTTTTTTATGTG
Source organism: Xanthoceras sorbifolium (assembly GCA_003430845.1). Taxonomy (NCBI): domain Eukaryota; kingdom Viridiplantae; phylum Streptophyta; class Magnoliopsida; order Sapindales; family Sapindaceae; genus Xanthoceras; species Xanthoceras sorbifolium. The sequence goes on from CM010610.1 coordinate 5,192,138, forward strand.
TTTTGATTTACATTTGAGTTTTGAATAATTTAGTAAATATATGTTTATATTGTTTTTCGATTGACTAATTTCGATTTAATTGTATTTATTGTATTTTGATTGTTGATGAGGTTGAAATCATTTGTTCCGAAGTTCAAATGACCAAATCGTTGAATATATATTTTCTGAAGATTGATCGAAAGTTTGATATTAGTTATGTTCAATTTCGAATTGTGTATTGTTATATGAAAAATGTATTGAAACGGCCCTAGGATAAGTAAACATAGAATAGATATCGGAGGTTGGTATACCAATTGGGTTCAGTGAGCAGTACTGCACCGACATTGACATTGCTATTGATGCTTGATTATGTACCTCCTCATGGATTCGTCCAGGGGTAGGGAGACACGTACCTCCTCACGGATTCGTCCTGGGGTAGGAAGACACATACCTTCCTAAGGATTCGTTAGTGGGATAGGGAGATATGTACCTCTCTAGGTTCCGACCACTCGGTCCTAGAGTAGGGAGATACGTACCACTCTTAGGATTCGTCCTAGGGTGGGAGTTATGTTCGACTGACAGTCACTGTGGTCGAACGACCCATATTCCAGTCCTGATTTATGTTAAGTATTCTAGAGGGCCAGAATTGAATTGAATTAAATGATATGTTTATAAGTGCCTTTCGAAATCGATTTGATACGTTTATAACAGTGTTTACATTAAACTGTTTGTAAATGAATTGAGAAGCTAATTGAGTACGATTATTGATTTAGTTGAGTTTACTAACCTGATTTTATATGATTTTAATTAGTAATGTCTTCCTTATGTTTGTATTGTGATATTTATATTATGAAAAGTTATGTTATGATTTTAATATTTGAGTTTAGTGTACACCCACTAAGCTATATGCTTAGCGCGTTAGTTGTTTTACAACGCGTAGGTACCAGGGATACTGAAGAGGCCAAAGACTGAAGAGAGAGAGTTGCTGACAGAGTCCCAGAGTCACTACAGTTGGGTAGTTATATTTTTGTATACATATTCTGTAAGCATGCATATACAGAGAGTTTGTAAATATGTTTTGTAACTATGTACTGTAATTAATTATTTTATGTTTTCTGTTTTACATGTTTCGAAGGACTGTAATTAATGAAATGTTTTATAAACTGTTTGAAAGTCGCACTAAACAGCAGAGTGCGCATTTGATTGAAAATGATATTTGAAGTGTTGTTGTGGTTTTTGTTTGATTTGAGTTGTGGAAAAATAGGTTTTGGAAAAATCAGAAAAACAAAGGGAACTCTGCCGAAATTTTTGTAAAAAGTGTATTTCGATGGGCTCACTCGAAAAATAAATTGATACGATTTTTAAATGGTTTGAAATGTATAAAATGAATTTAGAAAGTTTTGAGAAAACCCTAGTAGCGCTCCCTGGGTCAATCCAGTCTGGTCGGGTCAGGGGGTGTTACAATTTTAAGTGGTATCAGAGCGCGGTTTAGGCGTTTCTGGACCAAAGAATCTGTATATGCATGCATTGTATAAAGCTACCCATAGGAATGTATGACTCTAATCTGCAGACCTCTCTTCTGTCTTATATAGGATAAAAGAAATGGAAGGAAGCAGTGATAGACCTGAGAGTCCCGCCAGCGTAGCTGGGGGAGCATCTAGGGAATCAATAAGTCCGAGAGTGGCGGACCCTGTACAGCCAGCATTTATGCAGCAGATGGCTGAGTTCTTTCAGAATGTGGCTAGAGCAGCGCCACGAAGATCAGCTATAGAGCGACTGGCTAAATACAGACCCACAGATTTTCATGGCAGAAAGGATGAGGATGCATCTGCCGCAGAATACTACTTTGAGAGGACTGACAGAATATTGGAGCAGATGCACTGCACACCTGAAGAGCGATTGGAGTGTGCAGTATCCTTATTGCAGGAGGATGCCTATCAATGGTGGACCTCCATTATACAGACGGTGCGACTAGAGGATAGAACGTGGGATTTCTTTCAGAAGGAATTCCGGAGAAAATATATTGGTCGCATCTATTTGGATAATCTGAAGAGGGAGTTTACCAACCTGAAGCAAAGGCAAATGACAGTGACCGAATATGAGAGAGAATTTGTCCGGTTGAGTAAATATGCCCGAGATATGGTGGCGACAGAGGCGGATAAATGTAGACGGTTTGAAGATAGATTGAATGACTATATCCGCCTACAGGTTGTGTGACATTTCTAATTTCTACTTAATGAATTGTGAATCTATGAATAGAATATTGATTAATCGAGGAATGTTATAGGTTGCTGCCTTTGAATTCGAAGATTTTACCAGACTCGTCTCGGCAGCTCTGAATGTAGAGAGAATTAAGAAGGAAGAGCAAGCCAGAAGAGACAGAGGGCAGCAAAGAAGAGGGGCAGGGCCATCCAGCTCATATCAGCCCCAAAGTAAGAAATTTAAGGGATCGCAGCCTAGTGGTCCAGCGCAGTCACAGAGGCCTATACCCACAGCTAGGCCTAGTCAGTCTGTAACTTCCGTGGCCAGTACCCCTAGGAGTGCAGTTAGGGGACCAGCCCCTGCCTTGTGTGACCATTGTAGAAGAAGACATCCTGGGGAATTCTGGAAGCTTACAGGAGCCTGCCTGAGATGTGGATCTCGTGACCATTTCCTGAGAGATTGCCCACATATTCGATCTATCCCTGCCCAGCAGCCAGAGAGATCAGCCCCTACTACTTCCAAAGGTAGGAGGCCTAGTCAGGCAGTACCTAAAGGTGGTAGTCACAGAGGAGTGTCAGAGTCAGTGGCAAGACCCGAGAGTCGAGCTCCTGCACGAGTTTATGGTGTTAGAGCTCAGGAAGACAAGGATGCACCTGACGTGATAGCTGGTATTATTTCTATTTTTGATACTACAGCTATTGCATTGATAGATCCAGGTTCCACTCATTCATATATATGTGATGCCATGCTGAAACACCGAAATCTGGAAACTGAATCTACTGAATATGATGTGTTAGTCAGTAATCCGATAGGTCAAAGTGTAGTTGTGAACTGTGTGTACAGAAATTGTCCGATTCGGATACAGGAATGTGAATTTCCAGGAGATTTGATGGAGTTACCATTCCATGAGTTTGATGTGATATTAGGCATGGATTGGTTAACTCAGCACAAAGTAATGATTGACTGTGAATTGAAACGAGTGACCCTTAGAACAACAGATGGTGCAGAAATCACAATGGTGGGTGAAAGGAGGGATTTTCTCTCCAATGTCATTTCAGCCACCGCAACCTGTAAACTGATCAGAAAGGGGTGTGAAGCATATTTGGCACAGGTGGTTGATTCAAGAAAGGTTAATGCTGAAATCCAGAATATACCCACTGTGTGTGATTTTGCAGATGTGTTTCCAGAGGAGCTTCCTGGTTTGCCACCTCAGAGAGAAGTGGAGTTTGTGATAAATGTGGTACCAGATATGTCTCCAGTATCGATAGCTCCCTATAGAATGGCGCCAGCAGAACTGAAAGAACTGAAGATACAGTTACAGGAATTGCTGGATAAGGCTTCATCAGACCTAGTGTATCCCCCTGGGGAGCTCCAGTCCTGTTTGTGAAAAAGAAAGACGGGTCCTTGAGATTGTGCATTGATTACCGGCAGCTAAATAAACTTACTGTCAAGAATAAGTACCCGTTGCCGAGAATCGATGATTTATTTGATCAGGTGAGAGGAGCCTGTGTCTTCTCAAAGATAGATCTGAGATCAGGTTATCATCAGTTGAGGATAATAGATTCAGATATTCTGAAAACTGCATTCAGAACCAGGTATGGACACTATGAATTTGTAGTGATGCCATTTGGGCTGACTAATGCACCTGCAGCCTTTATGGACTTGATGAACCGGGTATTCCGACCATACTTGGATCAGTTTGTGGTGGTATTTATCGATGATATCCTGGTGTACTCACAGACGGCAGAGGACCATGACAGGTACCTCAGAGTAGTACTGCAGATCCTGAGGGAGAAGCAACTGTATGGCAAACTGAGCAAATGTGAGTTCTGGTTACCTAAAATTGCATTTCTGGGTCACATTGTATCAGCAGAGGGTATTAAGGCAGATCCAAAAAAGATTGAAGCAATAGTGGAATGGAAGCCTCCCAGAAATGTTACAGAAGTCAGAAGTTTTTTAGGCTTGGCAGGTTATTATCGACGGTTTGTGAAGGAATTCTCCTCCATAGCAAGTCCGTTGACCAAGCTACTGCATAAGAATGTCAGATTTGAGTGGACTGACAGATGCCAGGCAGCTTTTGACAGATTGAAGGCAATGCTTGTTGAGGCTCCAGTCCTGATTCAACCTGTTTCAGGTAAAGACTTTGTGATCTATAGTGATGCCTCACACCATGGTTTGGGATGTGTATTGATGCAGGAAGGCAAGGTGGTTTCATATGCGTCCAGACAACTGAAAACTCATGAGCAGAACTATCCGATTCATGATTTAGAACTTGCAGCCATTGTGTTCGCTTTGAAAATCTAGAGGCATTACTTGTATGGTGAGAAATGCTACATATATACAGATCACAAGAGTCTGAAATATCTGCCTACCCAGAAAGAGCTTAATTTGAGACAGAGACGATGGATGGAGTTGATTAAAGATTATGACTGTATAATCGACTACCATCCATGAAAGGCGAATGTAGTCGCAGATGCGTTAAACAAAAAAGCATTGTTTGCTCTGAAGGCTATGAATGTGCAATTGCAGCTGAATTCAGATAATGCATTGGTAGCTGAATTGATATGCAGACCCAGTCTGATTTAGCAGATTTTAGATAAACAGAAGCATGATGCTAGAATTCAGATGATATGTGAACAGATTCCCTTAGGGAAGCATTCGGATTTCTCAATCAGAGCTGATGGTATTGTGTGTTTCAGAGACAGGATCTGTATTCCAGATGATGACGAATTGAGAAAGATGATCCTGATAGAGGCACACAGTAGTTCGTATGCGATGCACCCAGGTAGCACAAAAATGTATAGGGACTTGAAAACTCAGTATTGGTGGTCTGGAATGAAGAAAGATGTGGTAGAATTTGTGAATAGATGCATGACTTGTCAACAGGTGAAAGCTGAACACCAGGTTCCATCAGGATTGTTACAACCAATAGCAATACCTGAATGGAAATGGGACTGCATCACAATGGACTTTGTCACAGGATTGCCACTCACCCGGAGTAAACACAATGCAGTATGGGTTATAGTGGACCGATTGACGAAGTCAGTACATTTTCTACCTGTCAGAACTGACTATTCCCTGGATCGACTGGCAGAATTGTATATCAGAGAAATAGTCAGATTACATGGAGTGTCTGCATCCATAATATCAGATAGAGATCCGAGGTTTACATCCAGATTCTGGAAGAAGTTTCAAGAAGCCTTGGGTACTCGACTGAGTTTCAGTACAGCCTTTCATCCGCAGACATATGGACAATCAGAAAGGGTAATTCAGGTGCTTGAAGATATGCTCAGGAGTTGTGTCATTGATTTTGAAGGAAGTTGGGCTGATCATCTCCCATTGATTGAATTCGCCTACAACAACAGTTACCAGTCGAGCATAGCTATGGCACCGTATGAAGCACTGTATGGAAGGAAATGCAGGCCTCCAGTATGCTGGACAGAGTTAGGAGAGGACATGTTAGTAGGCCCAGATTTGATTCGACAGACTGAGGAGAAGGTGAAGATTATCAAGGACAGATTGAAAGTTGCTTCTGACCGACAGAAATCATATGCAGATTTGAAAAGAAAAGAGATAGAATATGACGTCGGTGAGAAAGTGTTTCTGAAAGTATCTCCGTGGAAGAAAGTGCTCATATTTGGCAGAAAATGTAAGTTGAGTCCTAGGTTTATTAGGCCATACGAAATCATTGAACGTGTGGGACCAGTAGCCTACAAACTAGCTTTACCTCCAGAATTAGAAAAGATTCATAATGTGTTCCACGTGTCTATGCTGAGGAGATACAGATCTGATCCTTCCCACAGAATTCAGGCCGAAAATATTGAAATCCGACCAGACCTGACATATGAAGAGGAACCAGTGAAAATTCTTGATCGGGAGATTAAAGAGCTAAGAAATAAAAGAGTTCCACTCGTGAAAGTCCTCTGGAGGAATCACAAAGTAGAATAGGCTACCTGGGAGAGCGAGGAAATTATGAGACAGCAATATCCACAATTGTTTCATTGAGGTAAATTTCGAGGACGAAATTTCTTAAGAGGGGAAGAATTGTAACATCCCGAATTTTGGATAATTAATTTTGAATAAGTGAATATAAATTTTATGATTTCCAGGTGGACCAGATGGAACGGTCCAGAAATGATGCATGAAGATTGAAAACTGAGACAATGAGTATCGCGACCTGGTCATCGTGACCACAAATCACGATGAGCTGCTCGCGTTAAAAAATGGTGATTCTTGGCAGTGAGCACCGCGACCACAGATCGTGATGAACTGCTCGCGATGAAAAAATGAAATTCGGGCAGTGAGCATGGCGATCACCAGCGCGACCAAAGCATCGCGAGGTGTGCTCGCGATGAAGGCGGTGAAGTTGCTCCAAAGCATCACCATAGGTCGCGACGACGGTTGCGACGACCGAAATAATATAAAAAAAAATTTGGCTTCTCACAGAAGCCAACGAAACAGAACATAGGAAAAGAGAGAGGGAGAGACTGAGAAAAAGAAGAAAGAAGAGAAAGAAGAAGAAGAAAGAAAGAAGAAGAAGAAGAGAAGAGGAAGGAAAGAGGAGAGGAAAGTGAAGGAGAAAGAGAAAGGGAAGTAAAAAGAAACCTAGAAACGCGATTTGTCGAAAGGAAACGGCATCCAGATTGGTGTACACCTGTTCTCAACATTTTTTTATGTGTTTTGATTTACATTTGAGTTTTGAATAATTTAGTAAATATATGTTTATATTGTTTTTCGATTGACTAATTTCGATTTAATTGTATTTATTGTATTTTGATTGTTGATGAGGTTGAAATCATTTGTTCCGAAGTTCAAATGACCAAATCGTTGAATATATGTTTTCTGAAGATTGATCGAAAGTTTGATATTAGTTATGTTCAATTTCGAATTGTGTATTGTTATATGAAAAATGTATTGAAACGGTCCTAGGATACGTAAACATAGAATGGATATCGGAGGTTGGTATACCAGCTGGGTTCAGTGAGTAGTACTGCACCGACATTGACATTGCTATTGATGCTTGATTATGTACCTCCTCATGGATTCGTCCAGGGGTAGGGAGACACGTACCTCCTCACGGATTCGTCCAGGGGTAGGGAGACACGTACCTTCCTAAGGATTCGTTCCTGGGATAGGAAGATATGTACCTCTCTAGGTTCCGACCACTCGGTCCTAGAGTAGGGAGATACGTACCACTCTTAGGATTCGTCCTAGGGTGGGAGTTATGTTCGACCGACAGTCACTGTGGTCGAACGACCCATATTCCAGTCCTGATTTATGTTAAGTATTCTAGAGGGCCAGAATTGAATTGAATTAAATGATATGTTTATAAGTGCCTTTCGAAATCGATTTGATACGTTTATAACAGTGTTTACATTAAACTGTTTGTAAATGAATTGAGAAGCTAATTGAGTACGATTATTGATTTAGTTGAGTTTACTAACCTGATTTTATATGATTTTAATTAGTAATGTCTTCCTTATGTTTGTATTGTGATATTTATATTATGAAAAGTTATGTTATGATTTTAATATTTGAGTTTAGTGTACACCCACTAAGCTATATGCTTAGCGCGTTAGTTGTTTTATAACGCGTAGGTACCAGGGATACTGAAGAGGCCAAAGACTGAAGAGAGAGAGTTGCTGACAGAGTCCCAGAGTCACTACAGTTGGGTAGTTATATTTTTGTATACATATTCTGTAAGCATGCATATACAGAGAGTTTGTAAATATGTTTTGTAATTATGTACTGTAATTAATTATTTTATGTTTTCTGTTTTACATGTTTCGAAGGACTGTAATTAATGAAATGTTTTATAAACTGTTTGAAAGTCGCACTAAACGGCAGAGTGCGCATTTGATTGAAAATGATATTTGAAGTGTTGTTGTGGTTTTTGTTTGATTTGAGTTGTGGAAAAACAGGTTTTGGAAAAATCAGAAAAACAAAGGGAACTCTGCCGAAATTTTTGTAAAAAGTGTATTTCGATGGGCTCACTCGAAAAATAAATTGATACGATTTTTAAATGGTTTGAAATGTATAAAATGAATTTAGAAAGTTTTGAGAAAACCCGAGTAGCGCTCCCTGGGTCGATCCAGTCTGGTCGGGTGAGGGGGTGTTACAAAAAATATTATTCTCTTAAAACTTCACAAAAATAAATCTCACAATATAATAAATATTTCTAACTTTATTCTTCTCCAATATACTATATGCATTACATACCTCACTTTTGCATGCTTCATAATAAGTAAAGAATACTTGTCATATTTAAGAAAAACTAGGGGCGTTACAAATTCTGACCCAGACGTGGATTTCCTAGAATCCTTGTCTAACTGAAAGTCGAAACCTGTATATTCCAACGGAATCAAATCCGAATGGGAATATACGAGCATATAGTTTCTCATTCTCCGAAGATACTTGAGAATATACTTAATAGCAACCCAATGATCCAATCCTGGGTTGGACTAATATCTACTGGCTACACCCACTGCGAAGCAAATGTCGGGTCTCGTCAAGTTACAAGCTTTATGGCATAAATCGCAATACCCTCAATAGTACATGTAGCCGTTAACATTTCTCTTGCATTCTTAATCTTCTTTAATTCAATACCTTTTTTCACCACATAATCCCTAAGCCCCTATCTAAAATGTTAGAGGTTGTGAAATAATTGTCCTACTTCTAAGTTAATCTTCCCATCATGAGGTTTAGCAAAGGGCTTACCTTGAGTCTTAAAAGGTTTGCTTCTGACTTTAACTTGTTCAACTTCATCATCACTTGAAGACTCGGGCATCAAAGCTTGGTCAAAGTTAAATATGGCTTCATCAGAAAGCACATCTTCATCATACTCCTCTACCTTATCAGCCTCTTTATTGTTTACATCATCAGTCTCTTCATTATTTGCATGATCAGCCTCTTCATTGACAGAATCTTCACCACCTTTCTCCTCTGTGTCTGATATTGAGAGGTTTCACTCTCTGGCTGTGGCACATACTTGAAGTCTTCTTCAAATGATGTGGAGACATTAATTGTTCAATGACCCGTAGCAACAGTTGTTTCATCATCGGATCAGATAGACACTACCTCATTTATGCTTACCTTAGTTGTTGTTTCACGTTGGTTGGAACCCTTTGTTGAGTCTGCTGATGGTGATATCTTCTCAACATAATCTTCAGGAGAGGACCAGGTGTTGGCTCCATTTCTTGATCAAAAATAGACCTTCACTAGTACCTTTCTTCACCTACTTGTGTTCCATTCTCGGGTAATTATCGGTTGTTTTTAATATTTTTATTCTAGTGTGTAGGTAATAAGAGTTTGTGTGTAATTGAAGATTAAAAAAAAACTCATCCAATAGAGAGAGTTCAGAGAGTTCGACTAGAGTTCGGCTAGGGCTCAAAACAGACCACCAAGAGGAGAAAATGATAGAGAAGAAGAGGCAAAGGGAGAGAAGAAGATCACCTTGGAAACAAGAGGATTTAGATTCAATCCTTAAGCCAAAATCTCACCATTAGGCTTGGATTTGGAGAAAGGGGAAGCTAGACGAATTCACAACAGGAGGAGGACGAGAGTCCATTACACCTAGAGTTTTTATATCCCTTTCCTTCTTTATTTTCTTGCTTGTAACTCTTTTTTATCATTGAAAAACATGTTTGGTTGTAAATCTTTGATTATGAACTAAACTTGTAAGTTAGGGTTTTGTTGGATCTTATTCTATGAAACTTGAATGAATTGATTGTTTAATTTATTGTAGTTAATTATTATGTTGTTGAGTGGTCTTATTATGCTTAATGCTTCTGAATGTAATGGCTTGCATTTAGTTGATTTTATGGTTGTATGTTATGTACCGAGAGGAAACACCCACAACGTGCTCGATGTAATGTCCACCACAAATATAATTAGATAGAGATATACTAATTTGCTTGTGTGATCATATAGGGTGTTTATTCTGACTAATGCATTTTCATCACTTGGATATACCATCGAGAGATAGGATATTAGTGTATGTGGTAATAGGTCTGATTTACCTCGAGAGAAGATTTTGGAAAATTTAGATAAACACAGTCATCAACATGAATAATTAAACCATAATGATGTGCTTTCATAAAACTCAATTGGATGGATTAGGTGAATTCAAATACCCTAACTAATCTCTCATATTGGTTGTGTGCTTTATTTTTATGTTTTTATATTTTTATCTTTTATTTGCCTCTTTCAAACCTTCTGAACATCCCAATAGAGGTAGGCTTGATTAATTTAGTATTCAGCACCTAAATATCCTTGTGGAGATGATAATTAACTCATCATTGTATTACTTGTGCCAACCCTGTATACTTGCAGGTAGAAAAAGGCGTAACAAGTTTTTGGCGTTGTTGCCGAGGATATTTTAGTTGCGTTGATATTAATAGCGATTAGGTCTATAGCTAATTTGGATTTGTATACATTTTATTTTTATTTTTATTAATTTTGATTTTCTTTTTCTGTACAGAACATGTATTCTTGGTATGAGGCGCAGGAGCTCATCAAGGAAGTGGCGACTAGAGACTATGAAGCACCTTTGGATTGTTTCTTATGTGGGGGGGCCGCATGTGAGTACTGATTGTCAAGTGGGCAATCTGTTTACTGAGAGGCGTTCTGAGCAAATGCAGTATAAGAACTATGTAAACTATTAACAGAACAACCCCTACCTGAGTTCATACAATTCTGGGTGGAGCACACATGCTAACTATTCATGGAGCAACCAGCAAGAAATTGGGACAAGAGTGGAAGACATGCTTGTCGACTACGTGACAAGGATAGGAAATCCGGTAACAGCAGGAAAAGGATACAGCTTTGGAAGACATGATTATTAAACTCATGATAAAACTGGATGAAAAAATGGATTCCCAAGATGAGGCCCTAAAGAAGCTGGAAGCTAAACTTGATCAAGTTGCTCAACATATTCAAGCAGCTACCTAAAGCTTGGAGATTCAAATCATCCAATTAGCTACAGAGGTCCAATGGCTAATGCACGAGCTACATCCGATGGAGCAATGCAATGAAACAGCCTTGAAAATCGAAAAGTGAGTTGAGCAGCCGATTTGGGTTGATCAAGTAGAGACGGAAAGGAGCAAGAACTTGTTTTATGGAGATGAGGCATCTACCCTTCGAGAACCACTTGAGTTATGTTTAGTCCACAGTACCACTGCAGAAGAAAAGAGCCACCAAGATACATACATTTCTATAGATGTTAGATAAGGGAAGCCCAAACCGCCTCCGCCTATTCAGCAGACCCCGCACTTAGGCCGTAAAAAGATACCTTCCTATTCTATGTATGTAGTGCTGGAAGAGTCGTCTTCTCTTCCAGTCATTTGGTTAGGATGGTGCGGTAAGCTGATGAGAAGATACCAATTATAGGGCAGATGGGCAAAAGCTCAAGCGATCAAGTGACATCTGTATAGTATGTTGTTATTTTTTATTTTCTTTATTTATTGGTTTAAATTTTTTTAGTTTAGTATTTGGTAACCCTTGCCCATGAGATTATTTGAAGTGTTGTGCCTTGTGTTGAAAATCTTGAAGTTCGAGGGAAGTTTGGTTGGGTGTAAATAATATTGAAGTGGTTGATTATGTTTGATTTTTATGTTTGTGTTTGTGTGTCTAGTTAGATTGTTGTTAGTTTTTATTTTTAGTTTTTCGTTTTTATTGCTTTGTTTAGTCCCTTTTTCTCGTGCGTAAGGTTTTAAAACATTTGGGACAATGTTTATCTTAGGTTTGGAGGTGGTTTTTGGTTGTTTTCATTTAATGTTTCTTGTGTTTTGATTGTGTTTAGTATGTAGTGTTTTGGTTGTGTAGTTGACGTATATCGGTTGGAAACCTAACATTTCCTTACACGTATTATGCGTTTGGAAGACTTAGGTATAATAATGCCACGTACGTTTGGTCCATGTCTAGTGTGTTAAGGTTGTGTCTAGTGTGTTTAGTATCGATTCTTAACATTTTTGAACCTTTATTATTGTCTTGTGTGCGCTTTTCGTTAATGCATAGTTGTTAGCTTTTTCAATGAGTTTGAATTTATTTGGGACCACTCAAATTTTCTCTTTACCATGTTTTGCACCGCATTGTGTTGCACTTTGTCTATCTTCTTGTGAAAACATGCCATGTTCAATCGACTAGGATAAATAGTGGAGACTTACTCAGTGAGTTTTTGAGTTTATATCGTGTTATTTGAGAAGGTATTTTTTCTACTCTATACACACTTACATTCAATTTTGATTGATTAGCTGATCTCATTTAGGTTTTGCATTGAATATTTTGAACAACATCAAAGATATCATGTGTTTATCCTATGTTTTTCTTGGTCCTCCCTGTTAGATGTGATGTAAACTATGCATGTTGAACCACTAAAAAGCCAAATATTCATCCTACCCTTGTGTGTGCTCCAATAACCATTTTGAAGCCAAACACTTAGAAGCTTTTTCTTTCATCACCTACATAAATCCAAAACCAAGCTCTGAATATGAAATAGCCTTACCTTTTTAGCTTGGATCATTTTAAGATGAAAAGAAAAGAGAATAATTGCATGGATGAAGTGTATATGAAATATGCCAAGGTAAATGTTGTTATTGTTGTGATTGTTATATATATATAAAAGAAACAAAATGAATCATGCAAAGCATTATGGCATAAGAATTGAAAAATAAAAGAGAATGATCCATATATTGAAAAATTTCATGTAATCTCTTAAATTGATCGAAAGTTTTTGTATTCCTTTTTCCATTTCTTTCTTAACCTATCACCCAATAGCCCCATTGTAACCTTATTTAAGGCCTGCTAATCTTTTGGGGAGTCTAGCTTTAATGTAGAGGTTTTCATGTTGATATCTTGTTCATAATATTTGATTCCTTTAATGAGATATTTACGATAAAATAGCATTTTTTTCTAATTGATTTTCACATGCGATGTATATTAGTACTTCTTTGAGCATAAATTCCTTCCGCATGTGTTTGATGAGTGTGTTGCCTAGGTCCTGAGCGATTTTCGAGAGAATTATCCTGAGAGGTTTAGAGTCGAAGCGAATTTCATCCTGGCTATTTGAACACAATTGTTTTAGTTTTAAGATTCTTAGAGTTTTAGCATGTGTGTGGCAAGGGGTGCAAAGTTCTGATGAGGGGATACTTTCAAATTTTTACTTACTAAATTTGTTAACTTTTATCTTAATGGTTTGTGTTTCATGTGGCAAATTTAATTGTTCTTGAATGTTCAGATATGCGTTTGTGGGTATCGTAGCTGGTAAACCTTCACGAGACTATAACTCGTCCACTAGGAACACCTAGGGGTTTAAAGGCTTGTGGCACCTGCTAAGTGTCATTGTGTTACCTACGAAAGTGGTTTAGGCTAGTTGTTTGTTTTTAGGTTTTTTTTTTTTTTTCCTTTCGTTTTGTTTGCATTTTTGTTTCATTCCGATTTTGCTCGAGGACGAGCAGAAGTTAGGTTTGGGAGTATTTGTTGGCTCCATTTCTTGATCAAAAATGGACATTCACTAGTACCTTTCTTCACCTACTTGTGTTCCATTCTCAGGTAATTATCGGTTATTTTTAATGTTTTTATTCTAGTGTGCAAATAATAAGAGTTTGTGTGTAATTGAAGATTAAAAAAAAAAACTCATCCAACAGAGAGAGTGCAGAGAGTTCGACCAGAGTTTGGCTAGGGCTCAAAAGAGACCACCAAGAAGAGAAAAAGAGAGAGAAGAAGAGGAAAAGGGGGAGAAGAAGACCACCTTGGAAACAAGAGGATTCAAATTCAATCCTTGAGCCAAAATCTCACCATCAAGCTTGGATTTGGAGAAAGTGGAAGCTAGACAAATTCACAACAGGAGGAAGACGAGAGTTCATCACACCTAGAGTTTTTCTATCCCTTTCCTTCTTTATTTTCTTGCTTGTAACTCTGTTTTATCATTGAAAAACATGTTTGGTTGTAAATCTTTGATTATGAACTAAACTTGTAAGTTAGGGTTTTGTTGAATCTTATTCTATGAAACTTGACTGAATTGATTGTTTAATTTGTTGTGGTTAATTATTATGTTGTTGAGTGGTATTATTATGCTTAATGCTTCTGAATGTAATGGCTTGCATTTAGTTAATTTTATGGTTGTGTTATGTACTGAAAGGAGACGCCCACAACGTGGTTGATGTAATGTCCACCACAAGTAGAATTAGATAGAGATATACTAATTTGCTTGTGTGATCATATAGGGTGTTTATTGTGACTAATGCATTTTCATGCACTTAGATATACTATCGAGAGATATGATATTAGTGTATGTGGTAATAGGTCCGATTTACCTCGAGAGGGGACTTTGGATAATTTAGATAAATATGGTCATCAACATGAATAATTAAACCATAATAATGTGTTTTCATGAAACTCAATTGGATGGATTAGGTGAATTCAAATACCCTGACTAATCTCTCATGTTGGTTGTGTGCTTTATTTTTATGTTTTTATATTTTTATCTTTTATTTGCCTCTTTCAAACCTTCTGATTATCCAAATAGAGGTAGGCTTGATTAATTTTAGTATTCAGCACCTAAATATCTCTGTGGAGACGATAATTAACTCATCATTGTATTACTTGTATCGACCCCGTATACTTGCAGGTACAAAAAGGCTTAACACCAAGCAAGTGGGAGTAGCTCGACATCAATTCTGATCATGCCAACATTTTCATATTTGAACATCCTGAACAATTGTTACAGGTCTTCATTGTCAACAATGATTTTGTAATTGCCACTCCAAAGTATCTTCGCCTCCATCTTGAAACGTTTTGTATGATGTGGGAGGGTAGAACACGCATACATATACACATCGGCCCAAAGGGTGGCCAATGTGTATATATAAGGATCATTGACAGTAAACTCCACTTGAACAATAATATACAATATATGATCATGCAGAGAAGTAACAGTGTATGACATTTGTCCAAGTATTTGAACAACAATATCTCTTCACTGTCCACAATTCTTTCATTGAAAACCCAGAATAAAATCCACAAAATGCACTTCCATAGATAATCCTAACACTCTAAGACCAAACAAAATAATAACCCAATAAGTCTACTTATTCATCAAGCAAAGGTCCTCTACAAAAACCCTTCATAATGAACTCACAGGCTTTCCTCTATTTTTTGCTTCTAAAACATACCCCATACTACTCACATGTCACTAAACGAAAACCTGATCACTAAAATCAAACAGATACAAATACTAAGAAACCTTAAATCATCAAAACTCTAAACTACAATTTAACATTGTGGAAATTTTTTAACAGATTTCTTAACAAATAATCATGTTTTCTTTGCTTCAAAATCATACCCTAAACCAACAATAAAAAATATAAAATAAATAAATGCCCCAAATCGATTATAAACCAGACACCAAAATGAAATGGAAACACAGACGAAAAATGAAACAACTAATAATCATGTTTCATTTGCTTTTAAAATCACACCCTAGACCAAAAAAAAAAAAACCAAACAAATAAATGCCCTAAATTGATTTTAAACTAGACATGAAGATGAAAATGATATGGAAACCACAGACGAAAACGAAACATTTGAAAAAAATAGACTTTTACTGTCAATAACCACAAATTGGATTCCAAACAAAACGAAATCAACACTAATCAACCAAAACGATTAATATAAAACTTACCTTCAATTTAACAAAAGCTTGCTTTGCATGCAACAATGGAGAAACGTTTTTGCTCTAAAAAACCAGCAGGTCCAAATTCGTTTTTGAGAGCGAACTGGGTGAGTTTAGATGAGAGAGGGTTAAGTTAGTTTAGATGAGAGAGGGTTAAGTTAACCTAATGCCTAAGCTTTCATACGAGGATGAGCACAGTAAAGGGTGCCTAAGTCTGTTGCCAGATGAAGAAAAGGTGAAGGGACATGTTAGGGGTGAAAGGTGATGGTAGGGTAATCTTGAAAAGAGAAGTTGAGTTTTTTAATGCTTTTTATTTCCCAAGCTTAAAAATATGTTCTTACCTTTGACCTGTTGAAGCCACCGTTACTTTAGCAGTAGTCAACACGATCAGAGAAAAATTGGCATTTTTCGTGTTATTATGCTTAAACTTATGGTACCTTAGTGCAATTCGCTCAATATAAAATAAGGTACAAGGTTGTTTTAAACCTAAATTATGCACAATGATCCATGTGTTCTGTGTTGATTTCTACAACAAACCAGCCTAGAACTAAACAAAAGTAAAAGTTATGTATCAGTAGTAATATTAGGTTGTTTAAAACTTTTACTTAAATTCATGTCTAAATGATGTGATATGTGAGTTATCAACACCACATCACTTATCACATCATTTAATAATTTATATGATATTAACAATTCACATGACACTTCATTTAGAATTTGTTAATATGTGCTTAGTATATAAAATTTACGTACAAAATTTTCATATCATGTTTTCGAGTTTGGAACACTAATATTTTTGCAGATAATCAGCTAGTAATTAATAATTCAATACAACCCCATACACTAATTTAAATCCCAAACATTAGGAAGAAAAATTCAATAGAATCTAACCTTGAAAAATTAAATGAGTATGAACATGATGAAACTTATTCTTAGATGGCATGTAACTTCATCTTAAGGCCCTCTTTAAATTAATTTTGCTGACTTTAATAACCCAATAAAGATGGATTAGATAAGAAGACTCAAAAAAAGAGAGTGATTTACAATTTAATCCCTAAATTCTGGAAAAATATCATTTTCTTATTACTTTTGCATATGAACTTTTTTTATCCTTATATTTTTATAAATACATCAAAATGGTAACTCCGTTAGTCAAAACTAATGAGAGCATACTATTTATGTCTTTTATATAAAATAATTATACAAAGGTAACAAGGGTACCAAAAAAATTAAAAAATTAATTTCCAAATAAAAGAGAGAGAAAAGCTAGTTTGGTGGAGGTGGCCTTTTGGCGTTAATCAATTTTGTTTTACATTACCTAATATTTAAAAAAAATTATTACGTGAACTTATCATCCACAAGAACATTTCACATCGAAATTCATTCAAATAGATTGCATTTCATCAAGGTCTTTCCGAATGTTAAATAAGGGATCTCTCCAGCATTATATATTCTAAGACTAAACAATCTAAATTTAAAAATAATACTCCATCTCCATCTCACATCAATACTACTTATTAGGAATGTGGTCCCGAAAAGCTTATTTGAAAAGTTTATTTCAATATGGCAATATCTTATTGACAAATAAAATGAGATTTGAAAAAATTATATCAATATTATACCGTATCAAATTAAAGGGGTCGATTTTAATGTTTTTAATTCACAAAAATTCCATGGCTTGATCAGTACTAAATAGAAAAGCACAATACATATTATTTTTCATGCTTTATATATATATATAGTAGTAATTAATTATCCTTTTCTTTTCTCTTGGGTTTCTCTATAAACCTTTAGGGTGAAAGTAGCCATAAGGTCCTGGACCAGTTTCATTCCTTGGTGAATGTAGGAGGAGTGTTCTTGTCTCCACATGATTCCCACTTGTTTTCATGAATCCTGACAAAATAGCTTCCCTATGTGAGACACTGTCTCTTTCAGAACCTGATAAGCCAGCAGTGGACTTGGAGGCGGCATTACAGACTGTTGAACGGAAGATGGCTCTTAGTTTGGTTGGCCAGCTTTCTCTCTCATAAGCTAGTTAATCGGGTGGCTTTCAGAATGAACATAGCGTGGATTTGGAGGATCAAAGATGTTGTAGAAGTTGAAGTCATTAGGGAGAATGTTTTTGCTTTTTACTTTAAGCATATGGAGGACAAAAGAAGAGTTTTAATGTACAAACCATGGAGTTTTGATAACGCTCTACTAGTTCTAGAGGAACCAAGAGGTATGGGGTCTATAGAGGCGATGCAATTCAATAAGGTGGAGTTTTGGGTTCAAATCCATAATGTACCTTTATTGTGCATGAATAAAGAAATCGGCCATTTTTTAGGGCAATTTATCGGGGAGGTTGTTGATCTGGACATGGGAGCTTCTGGAGATTGTTTGGGTAAGTATTTGTGGGTTCGAGTGGTAGTTAATCTCTCCAAACCGTTGAAACGTTTCTTACTAGTCAAGTTATTCCAAGGCGAACTGACTGCTACCATGCTTTTGATCCAGTAGTTGTAGCTGCGGGAGGGGGACGTCTTCTACATTGAGAATTGATCCAGTAGGGCTTTCGAGCTCGCACTTATCGCTTGACCCACACCTAGCTCTCCCAGTTACCCCTAAACCTCCAAGCACTGAGATTACCTCGGCAATATCCTCTGCTAATCCTGTATGTGACACAATCTCCACATCAATGAAGCAGTGGTCTGTTGGTAAATTGGTGGTGGATAGAGTGGGGCAAAGTAAGGGGTTATGCCCGCTTTGGAAGGGATCCATTGACATTTCTCTCCTCTCTTTCAGTATATTTCTTATTGATATGCAGGTTACGTCTCATGTTGGTAAGTTCTGACGGCTGACTGGCTTCTACAGTAACCCTGATTCTACTCAGAGAGTTCATTCGTGGACACTTCTCTATAGATTGAGCGGGTTGTCATCAATGCCCTGGGTTTGTGGAGGTGACTTCAATGAGGTCCTTTGTGATTTTGAAAAAATTGATGGTAGTCTTCGTGTAACGCCCTCAAAATCAGTGTTTTAATAATCGTTTGATAAATTACATATTAGTATTAATATTATTATAACTGAAAGTCTAAGTTATATCGGATAGAAATGGGAGGTAGATTATATTATTATTATTATTATTATTAAACGATAGCCTAGTGGGGGTTAATTAAACGGATCCATATTACGGCCATTGTGATACAATTAAATGAGCTTGGAATGATGTTCATAATGGGTATTAAAGGATATACGAAATATTCGAAACAGTTTCAGATGGTTAGTAAGGCTCTGTAAAGCAAATACAAAATTTAATTATAAGTTTCAAAGGTCATATAAAGGATTTTCCATAAATTCGGAGTATTAAGGATATTTTTGGAAATTAAATAATATATATTTGGTGACAAATGAGGTGGTATAATTTGATTGGTTGATGAAAAGGTAAGTTAGGTGGATTAAGTTAGGGCTTGCCATGTGGACAAATAAATTCAATAATTAGTGGATAGAATAATTAATGAGATAAAATGTAATTGGTGGACTAGTTTGATAATTAAAAGATTGTTGACCAAATTCATGTAATTAAATTTTATATTGGTAGTCACTTTATAATTTTGGTAGATCAAAGGGTAAGTTGCAAATATAAAAGAAATTATATGGTGCCAAGTGGTGAAGTTTGATTGAAGAGAGAAGTCAAACAAAAAAAAAAGTTAAACAATAAAAACAAAACAAAAGAGAGTGGTCGGCCAAGCAAACCAAAGCAAGAGCAAAAAAAAAGGAAAGAAGAAGAAAGAATAAGGCTTTGGCCAAGCAAGAGGGAAGAGGAAGACGAGCTTATCAAGATCAATTCCAAGCCCTTGTCAAGTGAGCTAAGTGGTGAAGCAAGCAAGGAAGAAGAACAAGAAGAGAAAGTGGTAAGTATACTAGTTTTCATGAATTGTGAGATAGATCCTTGGGTTTTTTATTCTTGATGTTTGGGTGATAATTTTGATGCATGAATTTAGGGATTAAGACATCAATTAAGTATCCAAGCCAAGCAAAATGATTTATTGTCATAAAGTGTTGAGTTGAATTGTTAGTTTTTGGGAATTTTTAAATTAAACTTGAATTGATGTTATAATTAGTTTAAATCAAGTTGGATGATGTTGAATTTGATGTTATTAAGTAAAGGAAAGTCATGTATGGTAAGTTGATAAAAATTTGTAAGTTAAAGTTAGGGATTTAAGTTGATGTTAGTGTAGAGATTTCAATTAAAGTATGATAAGTATTAAAATTGATGTATGTGAGTTTGTTATGCTAATTGGTGCTTAGAAATTCAAGAAATCATATTGCTTATGGATGCTTGAAATGCGGTCAAGAAGAGAAATGTATGATTGATATGTGTTTAAATTAAATTGACATGGTTTATAGTAAATTAAATGTGTTTTTTATGAGTTTGACTTGTGAATGGCATGTTGCTTTAGTATGCTTATGGTTGGATTTAAGTGCTTTATGATTAATGGGCAAGGATGTGTGACTGGAGAATGAAGAACATATATGTTAGTGCATTAGTTTGCCTATAATTGAGAAAATAGGAAATCAAGAAGAGTGAGTTTGGAGATTATCTACTTTGAAATCAACTTTCAATTCATGGGTCAAGCTGCATTTTTTTTAAAAATTTCAGTATATATATGGTAGATTAGGGTTTATTTTTCACACTTTTGATGGATTCCTGGTGTCTAGGGGCTGTGGAAAATCAAGAGCAAGCTTGAGGGAGAGATTTCCAAGCTTGGAGAGTGATTTTGATGCAATTTTTGGTTAGTGCTTTACTAACACTTGAAATTTAATTTTGTATGTGTTGTTGGATGTTTAATTGTGAGTTTTGATGTGTTAGAAAGTAAAAATAAAATGCATGAAATTTATTAATTGCATAACAAGTATTTGATGTGTGAAAATAATGTGCAATTTGATAAAGATTAAATGTCTATATTTGTAATTGAAATTGAAATTAGAATGATGCTAATATGTTAAATATTTTAGAGCAAATTCTTGTTGAAAATGATGGTTGGGATTAGAGTACCAAATGGTACACATGCTGCCCAAGATTTTATAATATCATATCGGCAAGTCGAAAACGAATTGATATCGATTTTTGTGAATCAGGATCGAACAAAGTGTTCATGAGTTGATTGTCTTGAATTATAGTATGTAAACTTGTTTATGGAATTGAGTATTAATGAAAGAATTGATATGAATCGACTTTATATGCTTAAATGCCCTAGTTAAATTCGTACCGCATTGTTTGAGGGATTGGATAGGTTGGCATGCCAATAGGGAATGTAGCAATACTGCGACCGTTATTATGTTTAATCATTGGATTTTGAGAGGCTTGGGTGCCCGATCCTTGGATTTGATGATGATTTTTTGGACTTTGAGAGGCTTTAGGTGCCCAGTCCGTGACATTGTTGTAATTAAATAAACAATCCGCAGCCTCCGTTGAGGACAGTATTAGTTGATCTTATTATCTAGTCTATCGAAAATGGGTTAGAATTGGTTAAGGGCAATAAAATACTTAATTCGTAATTGTATAATTGAACGATTCAATTGAGAAAATTCATATTGGTGTGACATTTTTAGAATGTATGCATATTACATTATTGTTTGAATCAATTGTTTCATGATAGAGTATTATGAAATGTATTAAATGCTTATTCCCATGAAATGTATCATGTTAGTATGTTGTGATGAAAGATTTATCCTTGATTGAGTTACTTTTTGATTTACATGAATGGTAAAACTTTTAGTTAAACTTATGTTAAGTAAAGCACCACAAAGCGTTATGCTTAGCGCATTGGTTTTCCGCGCGCAGGGGATAGACAGTGATCACACTGGATCTGCAGGGTATCAGAGTCACACAAATTTTTGGAAGTCTTCTTGTAATAAACTTTTGTTAACATCCATGTTGTGAATCCTTTTGATATATGTATATATTATATGTTAGCATAGTATGTTAAGAACCAAAGAGATTGTAATAATACTTTTCTAACTATTTTGCCATGTTAATATTCATGAAATTTCATATATGGATGTTTTTTTTTTTTTTTAATTACCGAAATGGTTTTCTTCTGAAATATTTATACTATGTTATGAATTGATTTGAGACAGGCCTGAGGTCCAATTGGAAGTGATGAAGAAAAATGCATAAATTTTGAAGTGTTTATAAAGAGATTTACAGGTGTTTGAAAATAAATTGGTAATAATGCAAAACAACCGTTGTGCTGCCGAAATTTTTGGATAACTCAGAAAATGGTTTTTATAGAAATAATAAATTAGATTTGATATTTAAATTCCGAATCATACCGTAGTATCCCCGAAACGGTTCAGTCCATAAATCGGATAGGGGGTGTTATATTTATTGGTGTCAGAGCATAGGTTTAGGCGGTCCTAGGCTTATATATATTACATTGTATGTGACAGGTATTGCATATGCATATATAGTAATGTAGTGACTCTGACGCGGATCCTGTTTCGGTCTTGTTTAGGATAAAATATGGATTTGGAAAACGTTGATTCCCATAGAGCTGCAGGTGGGCCTGGGAGTCGTAGTAATAGCCCAGCTAGTGTGGGCGCTAATGTAGCCCATGAGGCATCTATACAAGGCTCAGCTGGACAGGCTGCTGGAGGTCCATATGAATTCTTCCAGCAGATGGCTCAAATATTGCAGAGAGCAGCCCAACCAGTACCGCAGAGGACGGCTAAAGAAAATTGGCTAAGTACGGACCTATTGATTTCTTCGGTAGGAAAGATGATGATCTGTCGGTAGCCGAACACTGGTTGGATCGTACGGAGAGAATACTTCAGCATATGCATTGCACTCCGGATGAGAGTCTTGAGTGTGCAATATCACTCCTCTAGGAGGATGCCTATCAATGGTAGGTGTCCGTATCTAGAAATGTCTAGCCCGAAAATAAAACATGGGAGTTCTTTGTTAATGAGTTCATAAGGAAGTATGTGGGCCGGATATACATTAATAACATGAAGAGGGAGTTCCTCAATTTGAAACAAAGGCAGATGTCAGTGACGGAGTATGAACGAGAGTTCACTCGACTGAGTAAGTATGCCAATGAGATTCTGGCCATAAAAGAAGACAACTGTCGGAGATTTGAGGACGGACTCAATGACTATATTCGGGTCCATGTTACAGCATTCAAGCATGATGACTACTCCAGACTTGTATCTGCTGCTTTGAATGTTGATAGGGTCAGGAAGGAAGACCAGGCCCGAAAAGACAGAAATTAGAATAAGAGGAATCCGGGGCAATCCAGTTCGAATCAGCAGCATAATGAGAAATTTAAAGGCTCCCAGGGTTCCAGTCGTCCTCCTTTTCAGAAGCCAGGACAGGGTTCAGGCACTAGACCCACCCCATCTGTAACATCAGTGGCTAGTACACCATGAGGTTCATCCAGGGGACCAACCCCGCCTTCTTGTACTCATTGTGGGAAGAACCATGCAGGTGACTGTTGGAGGATGATGGGAGCTTGTCTCAGGTGCAGATCCCGAGAGAACCAGTGGAGAAATTATCGAAAAGCTCGTACTTCCTCGGTACCTCAGTCTGAGAGATCAGTTCCAGCTGCTCAAAAGGTAAACAGATCTGACAAAAATAATGTCGCCGGGGGTGGCCAAAGAGGAGCGATGGAGACAGTTGACAGGCAGGATGCCCGTGCTCCAGCCAGAGCTTATGCCATGAAGACAAGGGAAGATCAGGATGCTCCAGATGTCATTGTTGGTAAATTCGCTATCTTTGATATTCATGTACATGCACTTATACACCCGGGGTCAACACATTTCTACATTTGTGCTACTATTCCTAGCTTGGGCAATTTATAGATAAGTCGAACTGAACATGATATCTTAGTGACCAACCTTTTGGGGTATAGTGTGATTGTGAATAAGGTCTATAGAGATTGTCCTATTATGATTCAGGGGTGTGAGTTTCCGGGTGATTTGATAGAGTTATCCTTCCGTGAGTTTGATGTCATTCTTGGCATAGATTGGTTATCTCAACACCAGGTTGTGGTTGATTGTAGATTAAAAAGGATGACTCTCAGAACTCCGAATAATGATGAAGTGACAGTTGTAGGCGAGAGGTCGAATTACCTTTCAAATGTTGTATGAGCTACTGCCGCTATAAAGTTGATTAAAAAAGGGTGTAAAACCTATTTGGCGTATATGGTTGATGTAGAGAAGGCAGAATCTAGCCCCTCGAATATCCCTACAGTATGTGACTTTCCGGATGTGTTCCAGGAAGAGTTACCAGGTTTGCCTCCAATAAGGGAAATTGAATTTACAATTGATGTAATCCCTAATACTGCTCCAGTATCCATTACTCCTTATAGGATGGCTCCAGCAGAATTGAAAGAGCTGAAGCTCCAGTTGTAAGAGTTGTTAGATAAGGGGTTCATTCACCCTAGTGTATCACCATGGAGTGCTCCAGTGTTGTTTGTAAAGAAGAATGATGGTACACTTCGACTCTATATCAATTATAGGCAACTAAACAAAATAACAGTGAAGAACAAGTATCTGTTACATAGAATCGATGATTTGTTTAATCAATTGAAGGGTGCATGTATCTTTTCCAAGATAGATCTTCGATCGGGTTACCATCAACTACGGGTTAAGGAGTCAGATGTTCATAAGACAGCATTCAGGATGAGGTATCGACACTACGAGTTCCTGGTATTGCCGTTTGGGTTAACAAATACACCAACAGCATTTATGGACTTGATGAACCGTATCTTCCGTCCATTCTTAGACCAGTTTGTAGTAGGTGTTTATTGATGATATTCTAATGTATTCTAAGACACGGGAAGAACATGATAAGCATCTTCAGATTGTTCTGAAGACTTTGAGAGAGACGCAATTATATGCCAAGTTGAATAAATGTGAATTCCGGTTGCAGGAAGTCTCTTTCTTTGGGCATGTAGTGTTAGCAGAAGGAATCAGAGTGGATCCGAAAAAGATTGAAGTTATTCTCGAATGGAAGCCACCTAGAAATGTAACTGAGGTTAGAAATTTCTTGGGGTTGGCAGGTTATTATAGAAGATTTGTGAAGGGATTTTCGATGATTACAGTTCCAATGACGAAGTTGCTTCAAAAGAATGTGAAATTTGATTGGAACGAAAAGTGTCAGGCTAGCTTTGAGAAACTAAAGTCATTATTAACCGAATCCCCGATCCTCAACCAGCCAACTTCTGGTAAGGATTATGTGATTTTCAATAATGCTTCACATAACGGGCTTGGTTGTGTACTTATGCAGGAAGGCAAGGTGGTTGCCTATGCTTCAAGGCAGTTGAAACCCCATGAGAGGAATTATCCCACCCATGATCTAGAATTAGCAGCTATTATGTTTGCCTTAAAAATTTGGAGACATTATCTTTATGGGAAAAAGTGTTTTATCTACACTGATCATAAAAGTCTCAAGTATTTACCTTTACAAAAAGAACTTAACTTGAGACAGCGAAGATGGATGGAACTAATTAAGGATTATGATTGTGTGATTGACTATCACCCCGGAAAGGCCAATGTAATGGCAGACGCTTTGAGCAGGAAATCCATGCAAGCCCTGCGGGTTATGAATGCCCATTTGTCCTCGATGAATGATGATGCAATTATGGCAGTATTGAGAGCTAAGCCGAGTCTACTCCATCGGGTTCAAGAGGCTCAGAATTATTATTGGAGCTCAAAAGTGTGGGTTCATTAGGTCCCCTTGCTAGCCCTTATAGGTTGTTTGTAACGAGAGTCACGGTAGATTAATTGGAGGGTCCAATTAATAGTATTACGAAAATAATGCGATTTAATAAAAAGAATAATTAAATAATGTGATTATTTAATTAATTTAATATTTAATAAAATAATAGAAATTATTAATTATTAATTCTATTTATTAAATATGAGGTCATGTGATTAAATAATTACTAGGATAAAAGAATTAAAATAATTAGATTATTTTAATAGTTCTAAAAGTCAAAGGTTAAAGTCTTTAGGAGACTAAAAATAAAAAGGATTGGGAATCCTATTTTAACTTGGTTAAAAACTAAAACCCTAAAGGACTACTATATTAGTGTTATATAGATAGGAAAAAAACCTAACACACAAGTGAAAAAGAAAGAGAATTCGGCCACCAAAGAGAGAAGAATAGAGAAAAAAAAGTTTTTTTTTTTTCTGACTCTCCCCTCTTTTGCAGAATTCGACCGGCGTTCTTTTCACGTGACCTCCATCTCTTACCGTGACGTGCCTACACACACGTTGTCAAACTACAGGTCATAGCTCGGAAGATCTAGGTGGTAGATCGAGGAATTAGAAAAAAGAAAATCAAGAAAAAGGTATGTAGTTTCTAAAGTCTTTTTCTGTGTATATACAAGAACTCGTTCCTGATTGAAAAAAAGGTTTTCAATATAAGAAAAAATTTTGAAACCCAATTCCGCATAGTTATACGATAATCAAAATCTTTCTAAAACTCCCTTCAGCAGCCTCCTCCTGTTGGCTGTGTGAAGTTAAATACGGATGCAGCTCTAGATGTGAATAAGCTGCTGGTTGGTTTTGGGATGGTTCTGCGTGACTCGAGCGGACAGGTCCTTGGGTCATCTTGGCAGCGTGCTAGTGGTGGCCTTTCTCCTCTCATGGCTGAATCTATGGCGATTTTGAAGGGGTTGTGTTTTGCTTTAGAGATATTTATCTTCACTTTGTGGAGTCTTATGCTAGTAATCTGGTTGATCTTATTAATGGCAAGTCTGTTTCTTATTATGAGGTGGCCTTGTTATCTTGGAGATTCAAAACTTGTTACTTTGTTTACCTAGGTGTGTGGCCATTTTGCGGGCTAAAAATTCTAACAAGGTTGCTCATGGTTTAGCTAAGTTAGTTTTAATTTCTTCTTGTGATTCTTTTGTAATCGATGATGTTCCTCCCCAGTGGAGTTGTTTGTTCTGACAGATTTGTCAGGATAGTGTTTGGCCTTGGACCTTAATATATTTTTTTCTTTCAAAAAAAAATAGTAATCAAGGTATCACATGTTCGTTATTAAATGTATTGTATGCGTACTTGAAAACAAATACAATTAATGCAAATAGCATTGGACTCGTATATATTAATGGGAGTAGTTTCATTTTAACTAGAAAAACAAGCATTTTCTATTCTGTTTTCTTTTTTCTTATTTTTGTTATTTTTCTTCTTTTCACAATTGAATCTAAATAACTGAAACAAAGTTGCGCCAAATAACATGTATTAGAAATATTAAAAAAATTAAATCAAATTATATAAATTATATATTAAAAGGAACTATAAAAAATTGTGGAATATATACCTAAAAAATGCATGTAACAATGAAATATGCATATATCATCATATAGACGTAACTTATTATCAATCAATTATACAATTCTTTCTTACTTCATTGATTACCAAAATTTTAGAATTTCATATCACATCAAATACAAATATATATATATATATATATATAGAAACAAATGAAAAAAAAAAAAAACAGTTAATTAATTACAGCACAACATTGATGGTTTAGAAATTAGAATGATTTGGACATGCCAGTGGTTTCACATCTGCCTACTATCAAAAATATAAAGCCACCTTTAGACTATATATAAAAAAAATTTGCTGCATAATATTACATACAACCTTATTAATTTTGCCAAAAAATTGAAAATAAGATTGCTTAGTTAATTACAATACGCAAACAGAAATAATATCCCACGTCTTAAAAAACTAGAATGCATCATTATGTAGAGAAATGTTTCAATGTGTCTACTCAAATCATACCATGTGTCATACATAAACAATCACATGTGAAACTCATCCCACATTAAACAACATAAGTTGGCTTGGGCGAATAAGCTCGGGCATATTCATAATATAGGGTGCATCTTCCGCTCAGATTTTGCCATGTGACAAATACATGGTAGCCTTTCTCATCTCGTCAAGCTAACTTGAGAGGCCAGTTCAGTGCATAGTCCTTGCAACAACTTTCATGGATTGGATGGAGCTCGACATGACAATAGCGGCTTCATATCTGTGTAAAATATTCAACACAAGCAAAAATGCCAGGCTGGTAGTGATCTTATTAGTTATTAGCAACCCTTCCTTGAACTGATGCCAAATCAGACACTTTGTTAATCTTATACATAGTATCTCCACTAGATGCCAGCTTCTTGCAAATCCAATCTGGAACCAATTTTTCTAGAAGTTCAATCTGTTCTTCAACCTCTTTTCTGTCAATGATGTCAAAGTTGTTCATAATTATCTTGTGCACAAGTTCCTGTTTTGTGATTAAAGAGCAATTGACAGACTCAAAGATCTGGTGAATAAGAGCAACCAGGACAGGCAAGCTAACAGATACATCAGTGTTTGCTACTAAGCCTGATTGACTCATCTTGTGATTCTCATTAATGTTGCCACGGCTCGCCTCAACCTACAACAACAAAATTTTGAGTCAATAATATAAGGATAAGACAACAATAAATATAAGAATTTGGGTCATTAGAAGCAAGTGCTAGAAGGACAAATATAAAACAGGAGTGCAACTAATACAGACATAAGACAAAAATACTTATGCATGCCTCACATTTTGGATATTCAACATTTACATAGGCATTATCAGTTATTTAATAATAACCATATGGAACTTCCCAGAGCTTCGAATCTATTTTAAAAATTCGCACCTTATTAAGATTTGCAAGTAAACTAGTGAAAGTGGAACGCTGCTATCACAACCCCTTGTCCGTACGTTTGAGCATACCAAAAGAAAAGGGCATTATTTTCAAGAAAGGTAATCCACTTGCTATCCCAACTGTAAAATTCTACAAAACAGCCTGGCCACTCACTATACAGTCCATTCAAATATTTTATAAGCCTAAACTAGTTTTCCTTATCAACAACTTAAATTCCCCCAAGATAACATGACACTGAAACTATTTAACAAATGATACAAGAGAAGAAAATGAAATAAAGATTGTGATAACATATTAGGCAGATAAATGTCACTGAGTTTTAAAATGATGCCACAAGCATTAAAAAAAATAAAGCATGACGAATATGCGGACCTTTCCAAGTAATGCAGGAGATACAATGACGTTGCTTTCCTCGATAGATCCTTTTGAGTCCACATCTAGGGCTTGAGAAATGCCATAATGTAAAACCTTGAAGTTCTGTGTCCCTGCCCCAAGGGAGTCCAATGTACTTCTATCACCCTCCAAGTGTGAAAAGTCTAAGAACCTTTTTGCAGGCTTAAAATAAGATGTGGGATTTTGGGTGGTAGTAGCCTTCAGTTTGTTCTCACAACTGGGCATTGATCTCTTCGGTGTCACCTGTGCAGGTGTTTCTACCATTAAACTATCATCGGACAAGGAAAGCTTCTGTTGAGGGCTTTCACATTCAGATTTTATCAGCTGCAAATGGGGATTCACAACGGATTTCAAACAGGCATCAGGTAAGTTTATCTGTCGCTCACTTTTGGTATCTTTGTCAGTCACACGAACACCAGGACATTCATCCAATTGGCAAGTTTTACCAACTTGATTATTCAGATTATCAGTTGAGATAGGAGACTGAGATGATGCTGGAGATCGTAAGAGTTTGGCTTTTTCTGTTTCTGCAGCACTAGTCTTCTGAGAGAAATGTCTGCTAAATGATGGAGGTAAAAGGGATGGAATTGTCAACATCTCAGGACTATCAGAAGTTAGCAAAGATTCTATAGAATCTGCAGGTGACTGCTCTAGTGCAATGGTCTGACTTTTTCTGAAAACAGACTCAAGGATCTCTGGAACTTCTGCAGCCTTATCCCCCAAAGTAGTCTCACTTCCTCGGCCGAAGGGCTCCGGCAGTGAAGCCTCTGGAATGTCACACGCCTCAGCATGCACAGAAAAGAAATTAATAAGCCTACAAGAAAAAGCTTGGCCAAGAGCTATAAAATCGGAATGTTGACAGTGGCCTTCAATGACATCGAATAGCAAGGCAATTTTCATATCTGGCTTCATGCATAGACTTCGCTTGTCGAGTACAATAATCTTATCTATTTGAATCGCATCAGGAAGTATATATTTCATCTGTGCTAGATGCTTGCATGAGAACTTTCTGAAAAGAAAAGTGACAACAGTTCAACATATAGCCATAAAGATATATAAAATTTAAGAGAAGGAGATAAGAGTAGAAACTTAAATAGATCCTAAACCTTTTGAGAGAGATAGCACACTTAATCTGCCTTGAGACGATGTACAAAAGATTCAAGAAAGCTTAAAAGCCAAACAAATTCAGAATTAGAGTTTAATTTTGATGTTGCTAATTTAGTTTTACTAGTGTTTTCTTTCGATTTAAACTCACTATATTTTCCCATACCTGATCCTTCTCATGAGAGACTAATCTATCTCCTCCTTCAATATTATACTTGCTCAGTGTCAGTAGTGCCCTCTGTTGATGTCTACCCACCACCCTGAATTTTAACCCACATTCATATAGGTGTTATAAGTTAATGTAATTGGCCTGTTCTATTAACTTGCTCCCTCTTCCTAGTTTTATACTTGATCACCAATACTTGCACAATCAAGCAAGAATGAACCAATGACCACACCGTTCATGCCTCATGGTAGTAGTGACAGAAATTTGCTTGAAGTGGGGCAATGTTTAGTTGATCTATTATTATTTCACAGTTGACACTAGGTCATAAATTTTTAAAAAAAAAAAAGTACACTAAATAAATTATATATACCTTTTTGTTAATATCTCCACCTGAGCAGAAACATTTTGAAAAGTGGGCGACTTTTTGCACAGGCTAAGTAACCTTAATGAACAAATCATAGAATCAAAGCGCTCTACCATGTTCTTGTATCTGCAAACATAGAGAAAAAAAAAATTGATTAATATCAGGCTCAAACAGAAACTTCTCCGAGTTAGAAGGAAAGCAACAAACAAAATACCTACTTCTCAATATGTTTAACTCCTCCCTCTTTCAATTTAGCGTGTAGAGGTTCATTTGTCTTCTCTGGTGTCTGAGATGCAATATTCTTTTCCAAATTTTTGTTTCCAACAGTTCCCGGCTTTTGCACGAAGTCAAGAGGCTGAGTAGCTGATTTATCTTCTCCGTGAAGAATATTTTTACACCTGAAATCTATCACATTTCCCCCCTTCTCTTCACTTTTACTTTGATCCATGCTTCAATAGTACACACTACAAGAAACACATCACAACGGAGAAATCGTTGAAGTACAAATCAAATCAAATCAAATCAAACCAAAACCCAGCAAATCACACTAACACAGCTCTCTGAAAAGGCCCAATTACATAAACTCCATATGCCCATCTATGATATTCCGATAACTAACAAAACCAAAACCAGCAAAAACACCCATACAGATTCATCAAATTAAAAACTTCTACAAGGAAACAAAGACAACAAAGAAAGATTTTTTGCTCAGTGATTTCTATAACCCTAGAATCAATACGATTTGTGTCAAATAGTTTCAGAGACCATAAAAATCAACAAAATCAAAAATTACATGATAACATTGTTCAGAAATCAGAGAACAGACCTGAAAAATATTGCACTTGAAAAGTTCAAGAGTTGATTTTGTTGTCGAAACCCTAAATTTTGGATTTTGCAGCGGTGTTAGTGAGTAAGGAGGGAAAAAGAAGAAAACGACCTCGCCTTCAAATGTTTGACTTGAATGATTAGAGAAAGACGAAAATTTTAAATTCGGTTTTTACTTCTTCCACTCCATAAATGTGACCGTTGCACCGACCGTTGATCAATCCACTCCCTATAACGGATTGGGCTGGTCTGACAGATTTGACCCAAGAGGCCCGATTTAAAAACTCTGAACAAGCCCACATTAGCTATAGATCGACCTGAATTTCATGCCTCGTTCAATTTTTTATGTACAATATAAATTATAAAAAATAATTCTGTATTTCCTTCAAAAAAAATAATAATAATAATTCTGTATTTTGTCAAATGTTATCACAATCTTTGTGCACCTTCTCGTTTGTACCGGTGATAGGGTTTGAGTTTTGTCATAAAAATTAAAAAAAAAAATCGTCCAAAGTAGTTTGGTAATAAAGACATTCATTCAGTGTGACAATGTCTAAAGTTCGAGTCACCACCACCACAAGTGGTATGTTAAAAAAAAATTTTGAAAAAAGGGACAAATTACAGCTAACTACCTGGAGTTTGCCTTTTTACAGGCAAAAACTGCAAAATCAACTTATTAAAAAAATTAAAAGTTAACTCATCTACCATTAGTATTGACCTTTAAATATAACTGTTGACTGTTTAAAAAGTGTAAAAATACCACAATACCCCTAATTAAAAAAACTAAAATAAAAATATATCTAAATTTCCACCATCCACTTGGATGGTGGAGATTTATTCAAAATTAAAAATTAAAAATAAAATATAAATTAAAAAATTTTAAAAAAACTTAAGATCTCCACCACCCAGGTGGACGGTGGAGATTTTAAAAAATAGATCCATAGAGGTCAACCTCCATGGGAGACCAATTGAGAGATTTTCTTTTCCCCTTCATCTTGCAATAGAGGTCGTCGCACCAGGAGCGACGACCTCCATCACATCAGGGGGGGCGAAAAGCTTCTCCTTCGTTGCACCTAGCCTCCCCTTCATCGTACTGGGGCATCGAACCAGGGGAGATCTGGTTGTAAAATATTTTTTTTTTCCTCTACCGTCCATCTCTAAATGGATGATAGAGAACTTAACTGTTTTATTTTTAATTTTTAATTATTTTTTTTAAAATAAATCTCTATTGTCCATCTAACTGAGATGGGCGGTGGAGATCTTAAATTTTTTTCTTTTTTTAAAATAAATTAAAATGATCAAAATACCCTTAGAATAGTTGACTTTTATTAATGTTGACTAACGGTAGAGGAGTTGACTATTAATTTTTTTAATAAGTTGGTGTCGCTTGTAAATAAGTAAGTTGCTTTTAATTTGTCCAAAAAAAAGTGTCAAGATACATCTTCTTAGTATCTTGGTGAAACCCTAACCTGTACTCAATGTCAACTTGAAGAAAAAAAGAACTTAAAATTTTATCATCTTTCAAAAAAAATGTTCTCATATTACAAATAAATATCTATTAGCTTAAAAAAAACTAGGCAGTATCAGTTTTTCCTAACTAAAAGTCTCCTCGCTTTTTCTCTGAAAAAACGTGGGAGGAGGAAGTCCCTATGCTTGGGGTGAGGTCCTTCCCTAGTAAAGGTGGGGTCATTTGAGCTGATTTTCTTTCATTTTCTTCCTGTTTCCTTTGTTGTTTTAGAGTTTTTTGGTGGTTTTCGTTGTGTGGTTGGGGTTTTGAGTTTTTTGTTTCTTGAGGCTTTGATTAGTAGCGGTTGGGTTTAGTGGTGTGGTGCTTTGGGGTCTTTTGTTCAAGCGGAAGGGTTTGGTGGTGTGGGTCTCTGGATCGGTGATTTTGGTTGATTGCTCTGTGGGTGGGTCTGTGTCCTGGTTTTGGGTGATCTTTCTTTAGCTTTTCTGGGTAGTTATTTTCGGTGTGTTATGAATTCTGATGAGATTGCCACTCTGTGCGAGTCTTTATCCTTATCTGATGATGATGGTCCAGTTCTTCAAATTAGGGGAGATAAGCAGAAAGATAGAATAAGGGATGTGAATCATTGTTTGGTAGGTAAGGTGTTGTCAAGGAAGAGGGTGAATCATGATGCATTTAAGGCTATAATCATTCAAATTTAGGGAACCATGGGTTTTGTTGAGGTTGAAGCAGTGGGTGATAATGTCTTTGTTTTCTTTTTTAGGAAAATCGAAGATCTAACTATGGTTTGGAATAGAGGATCGTGGCATTTCGATAAATGTTTGCTTGTTTTTGAAAAACCTTCTGGACCAGGTGAAATCTCCAAGATGAAGTTTCAATACGTGGATTTCTGGATCTAAATTTTTAATGTTCCTATTGTGTGTATGAATACAACAAGTGCCAGAAAGCTTGCGAAGATGGTAGGGGAGGTTGTAGAGTGTCCAGGGGATATTAGAGAATGCTGGGGACGTTTTTTAAGGGTGAAAGTTAGAGTTGATATCTTTAAACCTTTGAAACGAGGATTGAGGGTGTGGCTTGAGGAGTATAGCACTATGATTATTGCCCCAATTAAATATGAGAGATTGCCTGAATTTTGTTATGTGTGTGGAATGCTGTCTCATTGCTGGAGGGAGTGTCCGTCAGAGGCGGAAAGATGAAAAGTTCTGGGAGGGTCACCGGCGAAATTTGGGGCTTGGCTTAAAGCCCCTGTCCCGATGAGAAGCAGAGGAAATAAATCTAGGGAGGACAAGAATGGCCCTGGTTCAAATTCAGTTGGTGTTCCAGGTGCTGATGGCCTAGAGAAACAGATTATTCCTACAGCTGGTTCTGGTAAGGGTTTTAGTGAAGGTTCTGATAGCGGGCCTCTGGGGGGGTCTGAGGTGAGTCAGGTGGGGCCAGTAATGAAAGAGAATGTTTCTGTTTTGAGAGGAAAACAAGGTGCAGAGAATTCGGTTACTACCAAAGTTCTAGAAGGGAATCAAAAGAATATGGATGCTGACATGAAGGGTCTTGAAGAGGCCCATCAACTTGCATTCAATCCTGAAGAGGGTGTAGTTACGGGCCAGATTACTGTGGGTGAGTTAGGCTGTGAAGGGCAGGTTTATGCTGAGCCCAAGTCTTCCCCTATTAAAACTACTGGGAGGAAATGGAAGAGGGCTGCCAGGAAGGGGCCCAATTCAAATGTCCTATCGGGTCTTCCAAGCCCAATTCAGAGGATTCTTAGTGCCAGGAAAATTGCCAAAGGCAGAGGAAGACACGGTAGTGTTTCTCCAGCTAAGAGATCTCCTACATGTAAGTCAGTTCTTCTTTTTTCTCCTACTGTGCTTGATTGTGGTCATAAGAGGAAGGATAGAGAAGAAGGTGAAGGATCTGGTTTTGAGAAGAAGCAGAGATATACTGGTTCTGAGAAGGAGGAGAGGGAAGATGGCAGAAGGGGTATGGATTGTACCACCCCATCTCAGCGGAGCCTGTTAAACAGGCCCGCCGAAGGTTATGAAAATTCTCTGTTGGAATGTGCGAGGGATGGGGAACCCTCGCACATTATCAGTGCTTCGTAGATTGATTCTAAAAAATTTCCCGAGTTTAGTCTTCCTCTCTGAGACTAAACTCAAAGGCAAGTGGGTTGACAGTGTGAGGGTGCAATTGGGTTTGGATGGAGGCTTTTTTGTTGATTGTGTTGGAAAGAGTGGTGGGCTGATGCTTTTGTGGAAGAATGATTATGAGGTGTTGGTTCAATCTTATTCTCAAGGTCATATTGATGTTCGTATTCGAGTGGAGGATGGTGCTTTGTGGCGGTTCACGGGTTTTTACGGTAACCCTAATCAAAGTTTGAGAAAGGATTCTTGGAAGCTTCTGAGTAGACTTCGTAGGGTAGATGATCTCCCTTGGTTGTGTGGGGGGGATTTTAATGATTTGCTTAGATCAGACAAGAAACTAGGTGGTTCTGATAAATCGATTTTGGGTATGTGTTCTTTTCGTCAAGCTCTGGCTGATTGTGATCTTCTCGATTTGGGTTTCTGTGGTCCAAAAATGACTTGGAACAACAAAAGGGAAGGGGTGGATAATATTCAGGAAAGGCTGGACAGATTTGTGGCTGACGATAGGTGGAGGGATTTGTTTAGAGAGTTTAGTGTGAACCATTTGGGGTTTGGGTTTTCTGATCATAGAAGTATTGTCCTTAATACCTCTCCTGATTTCCGAAAACAATGGGTTCGTGGGGACAAGGGGTTCAAATTTGAACCTTATTGGTTGAAAGAGGATGATTGTGCTTCTGTTGTTAAAAAAGCTTGGAGTTCTTCTAGCAGGGCTGTTTCGTTGGAGGATTTCAGAACTAAGCTTGCTTGTTGTGCTGCTAGATTGGTTTCTTGGAGTCAGCTTAAGTTTGGTTCGCTTCGAAAAGCTATTGAGGACAAGCAAAAAGAGCTGGAGAATCTGTTAGGGAGATTACATGAAGTCGGTGTGAAGGAGAAAGTTGGGGCAGTTGAGAATCAGCTGGAAATTCTGCTTTCTAAAGAAGAAATTTTTTGGAGACAAAGATCCCGAGTGGAATGGTTGCAGGCGGGGGATAGGAACTCAAAGTTTTTTCATGCTAAAGCTACTGCTAGAAAGAAGAAAAACATTATTTCTTGCTTGATTGATGATTCTAGTACAGTTCATTCTTCTGAAGCAGGGGTGTTAAAGGTGATCTGTGATTATTTTTCAGGGCTGTTTAGTTCCTCAAATCCTTCCTCGGGGGACCTGGATAGAGTGACGCATGGGGTTGCTAATAAAATGACTGATGATCTCCTGGGCATTCTGAACAGACAGTTTTCTTCTGAGGAGGTTAGGCGTGCTCTGTTTGATCTTGGCCCTACAAAAGCACCGGGCCCTGATGGTTTCCATACTACTTTTTTTCAGAATTTTTGGGACATTGTTGGGGGAGAGCTAACAAGCATTTATTTGGGTGTACTTAACAGAGGTAATTCTATCAAGAATTTTAATAACACTAATATAGTTTTAATTCCCAAAAAGAAAAATCTTGTTTTATTAAAGGATTTTAGACCTATTAGTTTGTGTAGTGTGGTGTATAAGTGTAACGCCCCAAAGTTCCATAATTATGAATAGTATGATTATGAATTATTGTTAATCGTACAAAAGTTAGGTATCTGATTTATATTGGTGAAAAGTATATATATATTTGGTATATGGTGTATAAATGAATAGTGATTTTAAGCGAGTTAAATCCCATTAGCGATAATATTTTCCTGGTGCATTTGGAGAATAATAGGTCCAATTGAATATGGGTGAAGTCAATTTGTTATTTGGATAAGTGTGGAATATTTTTCGAATATTATTGAGATGGAATATGATTGGTGGGTTACTTTGATAATTAAAGGAAGATTGGTAAAATATATGTGATTAAGAGTAAATTTGTGCCATTATAGAATTTTAAAAAGCTCAAGGGTCCATTTTATAATTAAGTAGATATATATATATATAAATTTGTGCCATTATAGAATTTTAAAAAGTTCAAGGGTCCATTTTATAATTAAGTAGATATTTATATATATATATATATATATATATATAAATAGTGGATAAGAATAGAAAAAAAAAAGTTTGAAAAGTCAACAAACCAAAACAATTGGCACAGCACAACAAGCAATTTTTTTTAAAAAAAAAATAAAAGTAAAGCAATATGAAGCACTCTCAGAATGAGAAGCAAACCAAAACAAAAAAAAAATAAGCAAAACAAACAGAGCTGAGGTGTGAGAAAAGAAAAGACGAAGAGAGGGAGAGTGAAGTGGGAGAGAAGAGAGAAGAGGAGAGAGAAAGAAGAGAGAGAAAGGAAAGAGAAGAAGAGTAGAAAAGAATATTGTCCAGAAATTGTCCAGGTTCGGTGTACACTAATTTTCGTATTTTTCAGATTTTTCAGAAATTTTTGAAATCGTTATATTATATTGTTTTTACTTATTTGTGATATATATATTATTTATGATTTGTTATTTAACATTGATTTTGTGAATGATTTGGTATATACAGTGATTGTAATAAATTGATTTTGAATATATATATATATAGATAGAGATGTATATATTGTTTATGAAAAATTGATTTTGAATATATATTTATATAATTGATTGATTTTGAATATATTATATATATATAGTGCTAAATTAATTTTATGAGAAATTATATATTGTTTATGAGAAATTGTTTATATATATATATATATATATTGTTTCTGAGAAATTGATTTTGAATATATAGTTATATATATATATATATATATAGTGTTAAACTGATTTTGAATTCTATATAGATAGATATATTGTTTGTGATAAATTGATTAAGCGATTTTGGGGAAATTCAATTCGATATTAATTTGTGAAATAAGGTTGACTATAAATTTGAGATTTGAATTTTGTAAATGTGTTTATTGATTTGAATTTAATAAAATTTAATTTAACCGTAAAGAAATGATATTGTGAAATGGCCCTAGGATAGTTGGACATATAAATGGATATAGGAGGTTGGTATACTAGCTGGGTTATTTCAGCAGTACTACACCGATATTGATATTGATCCTGATATTATGTACATCCCCATGGATTCATTCAGGGGTAGGGAGACACGTACCTCCTCAAGGATTCGTCTTGAGGTAGGGAGACATGTACCTTCCTAAGGATTCGTTACTGGGATAGAGAGATATGCACCTTTCTAGGTTCCGAACATTCGGTCCTAGGGTAGGGAGATGCGTACCACCCTAAGGATTCGTCCTAGGTTGGGAGTTATGTTCAACGGACACCCACTTAGTGGTCGATGTCGAGCAGCCCATATTTCAGTCCATAAAATTATGTTAAGTATACTAAAGGGCCAGAATTGAAAAGAAATGGATGAAGTTTAAAGAAAAGAATTTTAAAAACTTTTATAAGATTGATGAATAAGATTTACTGAATTTAGTTGAATATCATTGGATTTTAATATATAGTTGATCTGAAAGTTTACTTATGAAAATATATATTGATTTCTGTTGATAATTAAATTTGAACAGTTTATTTATTGTTCCTTATTTGATATTTATAACTTATTACTTGATTGATAAGCTTTCATTGTGATATTTTATTTCTTTGTCTTTTCTACTAGTTGATATATATATAAAACAATTGGACAGAATTTTACTAACTTTATAAAAGAAAGATTTTGTTTAATTAAACGTTTTGTTAATATGATTATCTGATTTGCTTTGAAAGGTGTATTTGGTCTACTATGAATTGTATTTGTTTTATATACGTTATAATTTGATTTGTGTATACCCACTAAGCGAAATGCTTAGCGCGTTGATTTTATCACGCGTAGGTAGAAGAGGTTCCAATAAATAAAGAACTGAAGAGTTGATAGCTGCAGAAGAAGATTCAGAGTCATATTACTTGGGTAGTTTTATTTAAACTTTGTTTGTAAATTAATTACTTAAGCATGCATATACAGAAGTTTGTAAAGTGATAATATATGAGTTTTGTAAATATTTGTATAATAGTTTATGTTTAATAAAGTTTGTAAATATACAATGTGTATTGATTTGTTAAAAATGCTTGGGAAAGTCGCACTAATGGGAAGAGTGCGCATGTGATTGAGAGATAAAATTTTGAAGTGTTTGTTATTATTATATTTGAGTTTTGTGAAAAACAGGATTTTTGGAAAGTCAGAAAAACAGAGGAAACTCTGGTAAAAATTTTGAAAGAGTTTAGATGGGCTCACTAGAAAGAATTTTAAATTATAAATTATTTGGTTTTCATATTTGAAATAGAGTTATAAAAAGCTTTGGAAACCCGGTAACACTCCCTAGGTCGATTCAGTCAGGATCGGGTCAGGGGGTGTTACATTTAAGTGGTATCAGAGCGCGGTTTAAGCGTTTCTGGACCAAAAGAGTAATATTATGTATATGCATGCATTGTATAAAGACACCTATAGGAGGATGTGACTCTAAGCTGCAGATTCCTCTTCTGTTTTATAGAGGATAAAGGAAGAAAGAAATGGAACCCTCTGAAGATGAAGTCAGAAGTAGACCTGGTAGTTCTGCTAGAAGTAGCTAGAGAAGCTTCTATTGCATCTAGAAGTTCAAAGATGGCTGGATTGGAGATGTTAGACCAGCTAAGAAATAAGAAATTCAAAAGACATCAGGTTAATCGTCGGAGACAGCAACAGAGACCTTTAACCACAGTTAGGTCTGAACAGTTAGTCATAGCAGTAGCTAGTATCCCTGGGAATACAGTTAGGGGATCAGTCCCAGAACTATGTGAACACTGCGGAAGAAAACATTCTGGGCAATGCTGGAAGGTCACGGGAGCCTGTTTGAGATGTGGATCCCGTGATCATTTTCAAAAGGATTGCCCAAAGCTTAGAATTACTGCTGGTCAACAATTAGAAAGGTCAGCTCCTACTATTTCTCAAAAGAGGAGACCCAGTCAGATAGGGACTGAAATTAATAGGCATATAAGGGCAGCAGAGACTTCAAGGAGACAGGATGGTTGTACCCCAGCACCATGTGAACATTGTAAAAGAAAACATCCCGAGGAATGTTGGAGAGTAACTAGAGCTTGTTTTAAATGTGGATCCCATGATCATATACGGAAAGAGTGTCCGAAGAGAAAGAATAATCCGGTTTCGTAGGCAGAGAGATCAACTCCTGCTCGGTCATCGAATGTGATAAGTGGTATGATGTTTATTTTTTATGCTAATATTATTGTACTGAGACATATGTATATATTTGTAATATTTACTTACAAGTTGAACCAACTAAGCAAGAAATAATAGGTAGTCATATCTTAGATTACAGTATGATTGTGAATAGAGTGTATATATATATATATAAAAGATTTTCTAATTGAGATTTAAGGATATGAATTTCCAGATGATTTGATGGAAATTATAATTTTAAGAATTTGAAGTGAATTGAGGTATGAATCTGGGTTATCGAGAGATTATAATTAATTATCGTTTAAGAATGGATCGTTAAGATTATGTATCGACTATGGAGAATTGAATAAATTTACGATCGAGAATAAGTATATATATATATATATATATATATATATAGATTGTTTAGGATTGATGGTTTATTTAATCAGCTAAGAGAAGCCAAAGTCTCATAAGGATTTTGTGGATTATAGTGACGCTGCACGTAGTGGTCTTAGTGGTGTGTTGAGGTAATATGCGAAACTAATAGCCATTACCATGAAGGGAAGGAGATCGATTGTGTAATTAAAGATAATAGTACTTTGTGCTACAGAGACAGGATTCATATTCCAGAGGATGAGGAGTTGAAAAGGACAATCTGAAAAGGTAATTCAGATAAAGGAAGATATGCTTAGAAACTTGTGTGATTGATTTTGAAGGAAATTGGGATCGACACAGTCCTTTAGTTGAATATGTTTATAATAATAGCTTCCAATCAAGTATTGGCATAGTACCTTACGAGGTTTTATATAGGAGGAAATGCATGACCCTTTTATGTTGGATTGAATTGAGCAAAAGTAGGATAATTTGCCCTGACGTAATTAGGGAGACTGAGGAGAAAGTGAGAAATCGGTAAAGAAAGATTAAAAGCCGTAACTGATTGACAGAAATCTTATGCAGATCTAAAAAGAAGAGACATAGAGTATGAAAATGAGAACAAAGTTTTCCTTAAAGTATCTCCTTGGAAGAAAAAACTAAGATTTGGAAAGAAAGGAAAGTTGAGTCCTAGGTTTATTGGTCCATACGAAATCATCGAGCGTGTAGAACCGGTAGCCTATAGACTAGCTTTACCACCTGAATTAGATAAAATACATAATGTGTTTCATGTATCAATGTTGAGGAGATACAGATCGAACCCTTCCCATGTAGTCTCGACCGAACCTATTAAAGTACAACCATAGTTAATATACGAAGAGAAACCAGTGAAGGTATGAGACAGAGAAATCAAGGAACTACGAAATAAGAAAAATTTCATTGGTAAAGGTTCTCTGGAGGAATCACAATGTAAAAGAAGCTACTTGGGAAAGCGAAGAAGTGATGCGTCAACAATACCCTCAGTTGTTTGAATAAGGGAAATTTCGTGAACGAAATTTCTTAAGAGGGGAAGAATTGTAACGCCCCAAAGTTTCATAATTATGAATAGTATGATTATGAATTATTATTGATCATACAAAAGTTAGGTATCTGATTTATATTGGTGAAAAGTATATATATATATATATATTTGGTATATGGTGTATAAATGAATAGTGATTTTAAGCGAGTTAAATCTCATTAGCGATAATATTTTCCTAGTGCATTTGGAGAATAATAGGTCCAATTGAATATGGGTGAAGTCAATTTGTTATTTGGATAAGTGTGGAATATTTTTCGAATATTATTGAGATGGAATGTGATTGGTGGGTTACTTTGATAATTAAAGAAAGATTGGTAAATTACATGTGATTAAGAGTAAATTTGTGCCATTATAGAATTTTAAGAAGCTCAAGGGTCCATTTTATAATTAAGTAGCTATTTATATATATATATATATATATATATATAAATAGTGGATAAGAATAGAAAGAAAAAAAGGTTTGAAAAGTCAACAAATCAAAACAATTGGCACAGTACAACAAGCAATTTTTTTTAAAAAAAAAATAAAAGTAAAGCAATATGAAGCACTCTCAGAATGAGAGCAAACCAAAACAAAAAAAAAATAAGCAAAACAAACAGAGTTGAGGCGTGAGAAAAGAAAAGACGAAGAGAGGGAGAGTGAAGCGGGAGAGAAGAGAGAAGAGGAGAGAGAAAGAAGAGAGAGAAAGGAAAGAGAAGAGGAAGGAGAAGAAGAGTAGAAAAGAATATTGTCCAGAAATTGTCCAGGTTCGGTGTACACTAATTTTCGTATTTTTCAGATTTTTCAGAAATTTTCAAAATCGTTATATTATATTGTTTTTACTTATTTGTGATATATATATTATTTATGATTTGTTATTTGACATTGATTTTGTGAATGATTTGGTATATACAGTGATTATAATAAATTGATTTTGAATATATATATATATATATATATATATATAGAGATATATATATTGTTTATGAAAAATTGATTTTGAATATATATTTATATAATTGATTGATTTTGAATATATTATATATATATATAGTGCTAAATTAATTTTATGAGAAATTATATATTGTTTATGAGAAATTGTTTATATATATATATATATATATATATATATATATATATATATAGTGTTCAACTGATTTTGAATTCTATATATATAGATATATTATTTGTGATAAATTGATTAAGCGATTTTGGGGAAATTCAATTCGATATTAATTTGTGAAATAAGGTTGACTATAAATTTGAGATTTGAATTTTGTAAATGTGTTTATTAATTTGAATTTAATAAAATTTAATTTAACCGTAAAGAAATG
This sequence comes from Xanthoceras sorbifolium, assembly GCA_003430845.1. Taxonomy (NCBI): domain Eukaryota; kingdom Viridiplantae; phylum Streptophyta; class Magnoliopsida; order Sapindales; family Sapindaceae; genus Xanthoceras; species Xanthoceras sorbifolium. The sequence goes on from CM010610.1 coordinate 5,234,960, forward strand.
ATATTGTGAAATGGCCCTAGGATACTTGGACATAGAAATGGATATAGGAGGTTGGTATACCAGCTGGGTTATTTCAGCAGTACTACACCGATATTGATATTGATCCTGATATTATGTACCTCCCCATGGATTCATTCAGGGGTAGGGAGACACGTACCTCCTCAAGGATTCGTCTTGGGGTAGGGAGACATGTACCTTCCTAAGGATTCGTTCTTGGGATAGGGAGATATGTACCTCTCTAGGTTCCGAACATTCGGTCCTAGGGTAGGGAGATACGTACCACCCTAAGGATTCGTCCTAAGGTTGGGAGTTATGTTCGACGGACACCCACTGAGTGGTCGATGTCGAGCGGCCCATATTTCAGTCCAGAAAATTATGTTAAGTATACTAAAGGGCCAGAATTGAAAAGAAATGGATGAAGTTTATAGAAAAGAATTTTAAAAACTTTTATAAGATTGATGAATAAGATTTACTGAATTTAGTTGAATATCATTGGATTTTAATATATAGTTGATCTGAAAGTTTACTTATGAAAATATATATTGATTTCTGTTGATAATTAAATTTGAACAGTTTATTTATTGTTCCTTATTTGATATTTGTAACTTATTACTTGATTGATAAGCTATCATTGTGATATTTTATTTCTTTGTCTTTTCTACTAGTTGATATATATATAAAACAATTGGACAGAATTTTACTAACTTTATAAAAGAAAGATTTTGTTTAATTAAACGTTTTGTTAATATGATTATCTGATTTGCTTTGAAAGGTGTATTTGGTCTACTATGAATTGTATTTGTTTTATATACGTTATAATTTGATTTGTGTACACCCACTAAGCGAAATGCTTAGCGCGTTGATTTTATCACGCGTAGGTAGAAGAGGTTCCAATAAATAAAGAACTGAAGAGTTGATAGCTGCAGAAGAAGATTCAGAGTCACATTACTTGGATAGTTTTATTTAAACTTTGTTTGTAAATTAATTACTTAAGCATGCATATACAGAAGTTTGTAAAGTGATAATATATGAGTTTTGTAAATATATGTATAATAGTTTATGTTTAATAAAGTTTGTAAATATACAATGTGTATTGATTTGTTAAAAATGCTTGGGAAAGTCGCACTAATGGGAAGAGTGCGCATGTGATTGAGAGATAAAATTTTGAAGTGTTTGTTATTATTATATTTGAGTTTTGTGAAAAATAGGATTTTTGGAAAGTCAGAAAAACAGAGGAAATTCTGGTAAAAATTTTGAAAGAGTTTAGATGGGCTCACTAGAAAGAATTTTAAATTATAAATTATTTGGTTTTCATATTTGAAATAGAGTTATAAAAAGTTTTGGAAACCCGGTAACACTCCCTAGGTCGATCCAGTCGGGTCGGGTCAGGGGGTGTTACAATAATGTGGTGACTAAATCTATAGCTAATAGGTTGAAGTTAGTTTTGCCGGCTGTTATTTCTGATAGCCAAAGTGCGTTTGTGCCTGGTAGAGTGATTTTTGACAATGTTTTTATTGGCTTTTGAAATGATGCACACTATTGATTTGAGAAAGAAAGGTAAGAGGGGGCTCACAGCTATTAAGTTAGATATGAGCAAGGCGTACGACCGAGTGGAGTGGATTTTTTTAAGAAAAATGATGATTAAGCTTGGTTTTCCTGTTAGGTGGATTGAGATGATTCTTGATTGTATTTCTACTTCCAATTTGTCGTTTGTTGTAAATGGTAGTGTTGTTGGCAATGTGATTCCTTCCAGAGGTATTAGGCAGGGATGTCCTCTCTCTCCCTACCTATTTCTCTTTTGTGCCGAAGCTTTGTCTTCCCTTTTTAAAGCTGCTGAGGTTGGTGTGAATCCGGTGGGTTTTCAGTGCAGTAGAGGTGTAACACCCCCCGACCCGACCCGGCTGGACCGACCCAGGGAGCGCTACTCGGGTTTACAAAACTTTCGCTATTCATTTTATAAATTCCTAAAAACCGTTGTGAGCCCATCGATAGATTTTCAAACCATTGGAAAACCAAATAGTTAATAGTTTTAAAACCATTTTCAAGTGAGCCCAATAAATAAACTTTTTACAAAAATTCGGCAGAGTTCCGTTTGTTTTTCGGATTTCCCAAAACCTGGTTTTCAAATAAAATCCCAAATCACAAAAATGCACAAAAACACTTCAAATATCATTTCAAACATTTGCGCACTCTGCCGTTTAGTGCGACTTTCAAACAGATTATAAATCAATTCAACATCTACAATCCTTTTTGAAAATGCGAAACAGAAAACATGAAATAATTAATTACAACACATAATTACAAAACATAATTACAAAATCTTCTGTATATGCATGCATATCTAAACATAATATACATAAATACTTATATAACAAACTACCCCAATGATGCTGTGACTCTAAGCTCTTCACTGCAGCTGGTGTCTCTTCAGTCCTTTCCATCCTCGGTATCTTTATTACCTACGCGTTAGAAACAAAACTAACGCGCTAAGCAAAACTGTCTAGTGGGTGTACACTTAAACATAAATGGTAATATAATATAAAGCAGTATATCTAAACCAGTATTTCATAAATCAGAAATGCAGAATTATAAGTAAACAGTATAGCTTAAAAACAGAATTTTCAAATATATAAATATATATATATAACAAACGTTTTTCTCTTATTAAACTATATAAACATACCATATGTCAAAAGTTTTCTGGAATTCAGTTCAATATCATTTCTTTATTTCCATAACACTTTTTATCCATAAATTCTAAATCAGGCCCGTGATACACATAACAGGGTGTACAGGACTGGATTACGGGTTTTACAGTCGGGTTTCCCATTTCATATGAAATGGTATCCCTATATAACCAGTCGGTTTCCCATTTCATGAGGAAATGGTATCCGGGTATTTTTCACAGTCGGTTTCCCATTTCACGAGGAAATGGTATCCGCAATCAATGATCAGAAACAATAGGGTGCAGTACTGCTATATATTCACCCAATTGACATGTCAATCTCCTATATCCAAATATCCCTATACATATATCAGGGCCGTTCAAACTATCGTAACAAATCAGTTCTTTAGTTTCAGAAATCAACGAATATCATTTGAAATCACAATCCATAAATAAAAAAATAAAAAAAATCATATAACAATTAGAATTCAGAGTTTGAAAACACACGTTTTCCTTTAACTGTTCACAAGAGTAAATTTTTACATAATAATCAAACAACATACACAAATACAAATATATATAAACAAATCCATGCGAATATATATATAAAATCCACATCTATGTTTCAAAACGAACTAAATCAAAACATTTATTAAAACAATAAGTTCATAACTATATTTTTAACATACTAAATCAAAACTTTGTATCAAAATAAGTTCGAAATCATGTGTACACCAACCTGGATACCGCTTCCCTTCGACGAATCGCGTTTCCACGATTTCCTTTTTCCTTTTCCTTCCCTTTTCTCTTCCTCTCTCTTTCTTCTTCTTCTTTTCTTCCTCTTCTCCTTCTCTTCTTCCTCTCCTTCTTCTTCTTTTCTTTTCTTTTTCCCTCTCTCTCTCGGTCTCTCTTTTTTTTCTTTTTCTGTTTTCTGTGGCTTCTGCGAGAAGCTAAATTTTTTTTATATTTTTCTACTGTCGTGACCTGTGGTCGCGCCACCAGGTCGCGGTACTCACTGGAGCGTTTGCACCGCTTTCATCGCGAGCACACCTCGCGGTACCTAGGTCGCGCTGGTGGTCGCGTTGCTCACTGCCAGAAATTGACATTTTCATCGCGAGCAGTTCATCGCGACCTGTGGTCGCGGTGACTGGTCGCGATGCTCACTGCCAAAAATCTCATTTTCCACCGCGAGCGAGCCATTACGACCTGTGGTCGCGGTGACCAGGTCGCGATGCTCTCTGCTTTAGTTTTTCAATCTTCAAGCATCGATTTCGACCGTTCAATCTGGTCCACCTGGAAATCATAAAAATAAACATACTTTTAATTACATTTACACCCCCTCCAATCACAAAATTTATTTTCACATATATAAAATTAATTGTCCGAAATTCGGGATGTTACAAGAGGTGGTCCATTAATTAGCCATCTCTTTTTTGCCGACGATAGTATTCTCTTTTGTAGTGCTTCGATTCCGAGCTGTGAGGTGATTAGGGATGTTCTGCAAATTTATGAGCTTGGGTCTGGTCAACAAGTTAATCTCCAGAAATTTAGTATGTCTTTTAGTCTGAACGTTGCCCCGGATGTGAGAAGTAACATGCTTGCAGTTTTTGGTTTACAATGTGCCTGTCCTCATGATAAATATCTTGGTCTTCCCACGGTTATAGGAAGAAATAGAAGAAAGGTGTTTGATGATATTAAGGCTAGAGTTTGGAGGAAGATTTGCAGTTGGAAATGGGGGTTGTTTTCTGCTGGAGGCAAGGAGGTTTTGATTAAAGCTATTGCTCAATCAATTCCTACCTATTTGATGAGTTCTTTTCAAATCCCTATTTCCTTATGCAAAGAATTGAATTCTATGATCTCTGGGTTCTGGTGGGGTTTTAAGGGTGGGAACAAAAAAATCAGCTGGCTTAGTGGGGAGAAGCTGTGTGCTCCTAAAGTTCTTGGAGGGCTTGGTTTCAAAGATTTTTGTCTTTTTAACCAAGCTCTTTTGGCTAAACAAACTTGAAAAATTCTGTCCAATGAGAAGTCTTTAGTGTTTCGGGTGCTTAAGCAGAAATATTTTAAATGCTGTGGCTTTTTGGAGGCTGCCCTAAAACCAGGTGCTTCTTATACTTGGAGAAGCATCCTCTGGGGCCGTGAGCTATTAAGTAAAGGTTTGCGCTGGAGAGTGGGTAATGGTGAGTCAATTCGGGTTGCCTTTGACCCTTGGATTCCTAGGCCTTTGAGTTTCAAACCTATTTTTCCAAGGACTGATTGTGTTGATGCTAGGGTTGCCAATTTTATGGATAAGGATAGGCATGTGTGGGATATTTTTAAGCTTAAAGGCTGCTTTTCTGAGGCAGATTATGATTCCATCTTGTCTATCCCTTTGAGTGTCAAGGATTTTCCTGATAGCCTGGTTTGGCACTTTGAGAAGAAAGGCTGCTATTCGGTTCGAAGTGGCTATAGGTTAGCCTTGAGCTTGAAGTCTAGAGGTGAAGGTTCAGATTTTTCCAACCTGCAGCAGTGGTGGAAGCTATTGTGGCATCTCAATATTCCTCCCAAGGTGCGTATTTTTATATGGCGTCTTTACCATGAAGCTATTCCTCTTTTCTCAATCTTGCTTCCAGGAGTCTTCGGGTGGATACTTGTTGCCTTTCTTGTGGTAAGGATGTTGAGTCTTCAGCCCATGCCCTTTTTTGGTGTAAATCTGCTAAGCTTGTTTAGTCACAAACTTTTGTGTGGCCTGTTATCAAAGGGCTTAAAGGTCTGTACAGTAAGGAGGTTTTGTGTTGGTTGGTTAGCAAGGTTAAATTGCGGGAGTTTGAATTCTTGTGTATGGTTTTGTGGGGTCTGTGGGGTAATAGGAATGCTCTTTTGCACCATTCGAAGCCCAGAAGTAGTCTTGATTTGTTAGGATGGGTTTCTGGTCTGCTGGAGGATTTCCAGAATTCCCATAAGTGTCTCAATCCTTTGGTGCGCTCTCAGGCTGCTGCTTCTTTATCTCTGTCTGGTGTTTACTGGGTTCCTCCTCCCCCTGGTGTGCTCAAACTTAACTCTAATGTGGTTGTTTCTGCTTCTGGGGGGTGTATTGGTCTAGGTGTTGTTATTCGTAATTCTGCTGGTTGGGTGGTGGCTGCTTTTTCTAGAGTAATGCATTGCAAAGTTTCTGCTGAGGTGGGAGAGTTTCTTGCGCTGAGAGAAGGACTGTTGTTTGCTAAGCTGCTGAATCTTAGTGTTGGTTTGCTTGAGGTTGATCTTGTTAATGTTGCTAGCAGCATTAATCTGGCTCAAACTTCTTCTTGTGTTGCAGGCTTGATTGTTGAGGATATCTTGGCATTTTGTGGTGATGTCGGGGTTCAGAAGTGTCTTGCCATTCCCAGGATGGGTAATAGCTTGGCCCATAACCTTGCTTCATTCGCTATCGCTTCTGGAAGAGATTCTGTGTGGCATGAGATTTGCCCTCTATTGTTAGTTTCTGTTATTGTTTAGTTTGTTTTGTTGTATGTTTGTTTCAAAAAAAAAAATAAAAAAAAAAAAACTTAAAATTTTATCATAACTTCTTAAAAAACTGTAAGTTTGGAAGAGTTTATCTACTGATCAGCTTATTGAATTTTAAAAATTCTTTTCAATTGTTTTGTGTCATTTGGTTGTCACCCCAATAAAGCTTTTGACCAATTAAATAAGCTGTTTTACGTCTACTCGGAGAAGTTTAAATTTTAAACTTTTCCAAGTAGAGTTTTTTCAGCTTTTTTAAATAATATTAAAATATCTTATATAACCCTAGTATATTTTATAATTTTATATCACCCTTTTAAATTAAAAACCTTAATAACTTAGTTTTTTAACATGTGAAACATAACTTCACTGCTCTCAACGTATTTGAATTTTCAAAAATTCATCTTTAACCTGTGAGTTTCCTTCTATCTTACATATTTTTAATCATTATTGTTTTATCTCTCTATTCGGAATAAGGTTATTCATCTACATGTACAGAAACATTATATATATATATATATATATATATATATATATATATATATATATATATATATCCCGGATTGTAGACGCACAAGCATCTGAAATATCATGATTTTAGCAAAAGTTCCTGTTTATTGTTCAACATGCTTTTATGGCAACATTGGGTTATATATATTATGTTGCCACCTATATATGTGTATGACAGTATGTGTGCGTATTTGTATTTGTATAAAATGTAAATGTATTTAGACATTAATAAAAGTAATTGTTCGTCATTCAAATAAAAGTGTTTTTATTCATTTTCATACGTTTATATAATGTGCGCGTAACATCCAAGATTATAATATGCAATCTAAAATTGAGTATATGAAAGTCATATACAGAAGGATTCATTGTGAAACTTACAATCTAAAGAATCCGTAGAGAGAAAATAAAACTGGGTACTTTGTTCGTGGTTGATCTACTGCTGCGATCTATTCGGTAGTGTACGGTGGTCTTATCCTAGACTGCTCATATAGTTGACATGAGAATGGAGACACCTTATATGATGAGATGATATAGGACTGAGCCACGATTTATATGAATCTCTCACCAAGATCCGTTAGTATATGAGATTCATATATATCGACAAATGCTGGCTATTTATAGATGATCTTAATCCTGAGTGTCACATCAACTCCTTTAGGTTAGATCGTTACTTTTAATTTACCATGAGTGAAGTCGAATGTAGTTTTCTCGATCAATACCTCTGTATCTTGGAGTTGCAGTTTGGCTTGTGGCTGGAAATGTCTGAACACAATAATGGAATCCACTCATTTTCAAATGAAGTAGATGATTTGTTCACTTAAGGGTTGATTCAGGGCTTGAACGATTATGAGATCTCTCCTTCTTCCGTGAGGAAAACATGATTTAATTGTTCATTAGAAAATCAACAATGCTTAAAGGAAAAGATATAATTAGAGAGGTATAACGGACTTTATGACCTATCTCTAATTATAAACTACTTGTGGATGATCATATCATATGAAAATAGCTATATCAATGGCACTGAGATTTTAGATTGTGTAAAACATCTGTAATTTTGAGAGTTCAACCTTAAGTTTTAATGGAGTAACTCCAAGATTAACAACTATGGAATATTAATTAAAGAGTTTTACTTAATATTTCTAACTATTATTGGAGCTCAAAACTGTAATTTCATTAAATTTCCTTGCTAACCCTTATAGTTGTTGGTAACAAGGTTCACGGTAAATTAATTGGATAGTCCAATTAATTGTGTTACGAAAGTGATACGATTTAATTAAAGAAAATTAATTAAATAATCATTAATAATTCTAAAATATTAATTCATTTAATTATTAAATAGGAGGTTGCAATATCGAACCTTGACAAAATAAAAGGGAGAGATTAAATAATAAGATTATTTAATAGTTTCTAGAGGTTAACAGTTCAAACTTTAGTGGTGACCAAATTAAATACAATTTAGAATCCTATTTGACCTAATTAAACCTAAACCCTAGAGACTAATATATAAAGGTTATTATATCAGTAAAACAAAGCAAGCAAACTCTAGGTACAAACAGGGGTTCGGCCAACACAAAGAAAAAGAAAAAAAATTGGTTTCTTCTTTCTTCTTTGTAGGTGTGGTCGGCCATAAGAGAAGACAAAAGTGTTATCTTCTTCGCTTGTTCTTCTCTTCCACCTCTTCATCTGTAATGTGCCCACACACACATTGTCAGACCGCGGGTTATAGTTTGAAAGACTTGGTGGTGACTCAAGAAATCAAAGTGTCAAGAAAAGCTTTAAAGATATTACATTTTTGTATTCTATTCGCTTATTTACAACAAACCGATTTTGAAAAGGATTTTCAACAAAAAAGAAAAAAAAATTAAAACCTAAATACTTAAGCTGCATTTTATCAAATCATATTTTTCCCTACATTGTCTTCTGCTTTTTTTTTTTTTTTTTACTGTGCATGAATTTGTCTATGTGTATATATATATATATTTGTATATTATGTTATGAGTTTTTTTTTTTAATTGTGCATTGAGTGTTTTTTTTTTTTTTTTTTTTTGCAATTCTTATGAGAACAGAACCAATTGTAACAGTTCTAGTATATTATTCAGCATGCTTGTGTGGCAACACTCGATTATATGATGATGATGATGAGCTACTACTAGAAGAAGGAGATAATTAAAGAGAAACAGTTGGCAAAGAGAATTACAAATTCATTACGTCAATGTAAGATGGATGATGAATGCGATCGAATTACAATTCTTCTCATATGTCGAGAATAATTACTTTAGGCTATTTGTTTTGATTTTTATTTTATTGGATTAATTTGTTATTATTATTTTAATTATTTTGTTTAGAAAATTGTATTTTCGTACTCTTTTATAATATTTTACAATTATTTTTTTTAATTAAAATTGTATTCTCTTCCTTTTTTTTTTTGTTATGTTTCAAATTCTTTTATATTTCCTTTTTTGGTAATTCTATCATTTAAATGAGATTTTACAATTAATACAATCAAATAATTTACAGCTTGAAAAAAAAATTAATTGATAACCAAACGACCAATAACTTTTACTTAAAAGCTATACTCTTAAAAGATTTATTTTTAAAAGCTCTACTTGAAGAAGTTCTTCCAAACGAATCCTATAAATAAATATCTTTTAGTTTTTCTAATTAGATAATTAGTCATTTGATTTTAATTAGGAAAGTTGTATATCTGAGTCAATAAAGCATGCCGAATTTAACTTCAACCATATAAACAATGGTCTATAACTTGAATTATAATTTATATCAAAATAGAAAGGCATGTTGTTATTTTTGTAAGATTATAGAAATGTATTGGATGGATGGACTGTTTTTACACTTTTATTACACATTTATAACTCAAACAACAAATATCATAATACGGTAAAACCTTTCTATAATCATATTATTGGGATTAAATTAATTTTATTATGAGGATGTTATAACTTAATAGAATTGTAGTTATAAAAATTATTAGCTTTAATAAGAAGGTGTTCATGCTGACGATTTATTATGTACCAGTAAGTTCAAAGATATGGTAACAACTTTAAAGAATAAATCATTGTCCCAATCAATATTATAAAAATATTTTATTTCATTTTGAATTAACATAACATAGCATATGTTTTTTTACAATATATAGATAATTATTACTATGCGGATGTAAGTTTCTTAAGACGAGATCTAGAAAGAGTATAACTTATTATAATGTAGAGTTTATTCTTATTTATAATTAGCCCAAATTAAGACTAGAATTTTGTATAACTACATGGAGATTATTCCTATATAGAGTATCACTATAGAAAGGTGTTACCGTAATTAAAAATCTATTAATTTGCTAACTTATATATATTAAAATTAATTGCATTAACCTCCCTTAAATTTAGTAATATAAGCAAAATTTTAAACTAATGCCTAAAATTAGAACAAACATCTCATGCCCTTAAAGTCAATCTGTTAACCAAAGAATAGTTTGGTCTTTTTGGTTATCAAACAAAATAAATAATTTTTATTGACCCTAAATTATTGTATAATTATATATCTATTTAAAAGAATATTACAAGTTAACCATATAAGTTATCATAATTCTAATTTTACCCCAAATTAAAATCATATATAATTAAATTATTTTTGATTTTTTTATAAACAATTGCATTCATTTTTTTTCAATTTAAAAAATAAACACATTATAAAAAATTAAAAGCTAAAATAAAATAATATATAATAGACTAATTTTTTTATTCTCCTGCCAAAAAAAAACAAAAAAACTAAAACTAATTACATTAATTTTTTTATTTAAAAAAAAACACATTCAAAAAAATAAAAATTAAAAAAAGTCCATCATGTAATTTTTTTTTTTTTTATGGTTTTTTTTTCAGTGTTTTGTATTGGTTGGTTGTAATGGAAATAGAATTAAAGAAGAAATAGATTAGTTTGAATTTTTTTTCTTTTTTTTTGTGGTTCTTTCTTTTATTTTTTGTATTTCTTGGATGTGATGAAAATGGATGAATTGGTAATGATAATGGAGATAAAAATGAAATTGATAGTGATGAATGTTATGTGTCAAATTTCATTGGTAATGAGTTTGAATTTTTTTTCTGTTTTTTTGTGGTTCTTTCTCTTATTTTTTGTATTTCTTGGATGTGATGAAAATGGATGAGTTGGTAATGATAATGGAGATAAAAATGAAATTGATAGTGATGAATGTTATGTGTCAAATTTCATTAGGCCCAAATAGGCCTATAAACATTAAAGAAGCCCAAGAGGTTCAGATAAGCCAACAAAGTCCATATGGGTTAGAAAGAGTCAACGAGGTCCAACAGGCGGAAGAAGCCAATAAAGCCCAGTACGACAGACAAGCCCACTCCTACAAAAGTAAAGGAAAAAGCTCTATGCGAGCTTCCGCTCTAAAACTACTTAAAAGAGTCAACACCACCTCTCATTGACAACTTAACCTCGGCTCGCGTGACAACTAGCTCGAAGATCCGGTTAGAGAAGGAATCCCAAAAAATTAGAGATTCAATTCGGTCAACTAGTAAAGTGTCAATCAAACTCAATCTTCTTAATTTCAACAATCTCATTTCAATTAGAAGATGATTCTTATGGATACAGTTTAGTCCCTAATTTCTAGTAATTAGATTCCATATAAAACAGAATGATTTCACCCCTTCACACTATAAAAGGGCGGATCATTACCGTTATAAAGTTACTAATTTTTTCAGAAAACACATATAGCGAGCTCTGTATACCCACTTAGCGAGCTCAACTTAAGAATAGTGGATATATACATTCCTTTAAACCAAACCACTTTAAAAATCTCGTGTCAATCTTATTTTCTTATTTTTGTCATTCAATTCGTTGTTATTTACGTTGACCAAATTCACACGTCTACGATGAAGAACTTAATTTTTTTTTTAATGTGTTTATTTTTTAAATAAAAAAAATATAGCTATTTTTTAGGGGATTAATCTGTTATATATTTTTTTATTTTATTTTTTAATTTTTTTTGTGTGTTTATTTTTTAAATTAGAAATAAATATAATTTTTAATTATACATATAATTTTAATTTGGTGTATAGTTAAAATTATAGTAATTTATATAGTTTGTTTGTAATACTTAGGTGGATATAAATTTATACTATAGTTTACGGTTGATATATAATTAGTTATTTTATTTAATAACTAGGGCAAACTACACTAATAACCCTTTATATATCGTTTTTTACACTCGTTGGTAACTTTTGTCTTTATTGCACAAACATCCCCTTAATTTCGTTGACCAAACCCTTGACTAATGGAAAAGTTAACGGCTTGGTACTGTAGCAAGGGAAAATTCATCTTTTCCCCTTAAATTAATTAAAACAATTAAAAAATTATTTTAATTAAAATCAATTTAACTATTCATCATCTTCTTCAATTAAATTCCTAATAACAACTAAATTTTTTTTTTTTTTCCTTTCCAAATCACAAACCTAGATCATTATTATTATCATCATCATCATCTTTTAAAATTTTCTTCAACTAAATAAATTCATTCTTCAACCAAACAATCCAAACAAACCCAAATCCAATTTTTAGAGAAAAATATGGAGTTGATTTGTTTGGAGAACAAAATAAAATTCGAATTTTTAGAGAAGAAGGAGGAGGAGGAGGAGGAGGAGAAGTAAAAGAAAAAAGAAGAAGAATTTTTTTTTTTAGTTCTTCAATTTTTTTAGTTATTCTTCAATTTTTATTGAAGAAGATGATGAATAATTAAAAAAAAATTAAATTTGGTTATTATTAGGAATTTAATTGAAGAAGGTGATGAATAGTTAAATTGATTTTAATTAAAATAATTTTTTAATGATGTTTTAATTAATTTAAGAGGAAAAAGACAAATTAACTCTTACTACAGTACCAAACTGTTAACTTCTCCGTTTTGGTTAATGAAATTTAGGGAATATTTATATAATAAAAGTAAAAGTTGCCAGTAAATATAAAAAACGATATATGAAGAGTGGTAGTGTAATTTGCCCTAATAACTAAAATAATAAAACTATTCTTAGGATTAATAGATTGACGTTAACAGCAGGAGTCGTTTGTGCTGGTGCTAGTTTAGATATTTATTTAAAATTTTAGGTATATCAGCAGCCAAGACATATCACTTCAAATAGATTTCATCACGCCATGTTCAACTCAAACAGTGGACCAGCAACAAGGTAGGACCCGCATCATGATTGGAGACACGTTTCAACTTCCTAGCCATTTTAACCTGATCCAGCGGTCCTAATTGATCCTAATCTGATCTCCCCCAACAGACAAGGCTGTATTATTAGCACTTCACCGAAACGTGTCAAACCAGCGGTCCCACTGCCACTGGAAATCCTCCTCCGTAGTTTTGGCGGCAAATTTGGTGTCACGCCACGTAACCCAAACCCAAAAACGGCAATATCACGTGCTTTGTCCGCTTCCTACAGTTTCAAAAAAAAAAATTGTTGTTGGCCGTCCAATGGTCCAATCAAAGGCTGGATAGAGATCATGACAGGGATTGTGGTGACGTCATGCCAGGGTAATGCCACGTGGAAGGCTAATAAACCTTGGACGGTGGAGATTTTATTAAGCGGCTATGAATTGTGTTATTATACATCATAGTGTTCTTTTGTTTTATGTTCTATCAACTTCAATCATCAATCAACTTACGTCTCTAACCAAATTAAAATTTTTTAACACAACACAATACCTTACGTGGGTTGCAAACATTCTCATTTTTGTCTTAATTTCTCTTGGTGGGTTAAGCTAAGAGCATCTCCAATGCAAATATATATTTTTGAGTATCTAAATAGTGCCACATCAGCATTTCTAAATAATATGGATCTAACTTGTCAAAAAAATTATAGAAATGCATATTCACTTCTCCAATGTGAATATCTAAATAGTAATTTTAAACCAATCACCACAAATCATTTGTTACATTCTCTCTCCATTCAATATGATAATTAAATGCATTGACAAAATACTAAAATTTTATTGGTGGGAAAAGTTAGAAATCCTAGTCAGCATATCAAGGAGAATATCTACAATTAGAAACTCTACTTGATATTCTCTAACTTTTTTTTTGCCACATCATATCAATATTAAAGTTAGATAATTGCATTGGAGAATGTTTTCTTAACTTTTTCAATATTGATCCTATGTGGCACTCAATTTTCTCCAAATGCATAATAGCATTGGAGATGCTCTAAATTACGTTAGGTGAAAATAATTTGAATATCCTAAGTAAGAAAATCTATAACTATCCCTATTTAAGATCCTTATAAGTTCATTACTATATACATTCGTAAAGTTTTAAACACTAATATGGAGCGGAGTGAAACGGAAGGCTCACTCCATTTTGGATGCCTAGACCACTTTTTACGGGAGATATGGTCGGAAACGGGATCAAAACTAGTGGAGACGGTGGTGAGGTCATTTGGTCTACCATAAGAAAAAGTGAGAGGAATGGACTAGACTTTATTCAATCAATTTGGAACCTAAATATATGTGTGTATTTGGATGACACTAGGGAGCTTCTTTTAAATAAAAATTGACTTATCTCATTATGAGTTTACAATATAAATTAAACTAAAATATACAACTGGATTTGGGAATACCAAAATGATCCATTAATAAAAGGGTAATTTATATTGTCCCCCCTGACGTTTGACATATTAGACGTTTTCCCCCCTGTGTTTTCAGAAATACACGTTTTCCCCCCTACCGTTATTAAACCATCCAAAAAGTAAACTTAACGTTAAAGTGTAAGGGCACTTTGGTAATTACATTCACCTACTAAATTAATAAATAAATTTAATTCAAAAAATAATAAATAACAATAAAAAAATATAACTCACTCTCTCTCCAACACATCAATCATTTTTTTTTTTCAAATTCTCTCTCCCTTCCCCGTCTCTCTCTACCTCCCCATCTCTCTTCCTTCAACTATCTTCCACTCTCACAATCAAATCTCACTCTCTCATTCTCAAAAAAAAAATATATATATATATATATATCTCATTCTCATTATCTTCTTACTCCCAATCTCTCTCTATATATTTCTCCCCATCTCTGGCGATGGTTTTGGGTGTATTTGGTGAGTTTGGGTAATTTGAGTGGTTTTAAATTTTTTTTGGGTGGATTTTAGTGGTTTTCGATTTTTTGGTGGTTTTGGCTTGTTTTAGTGGTTTTTGGTTTTCTTTTGGTGGTTTTGGTTTTATTGTGGTGGTTTTGGTTTTGGAGGTGTTTGTGGCCCCGGAAAGAGGGAAGGAGATGAGAGTTTTGGTTGTTTTGGGTGTATTTGGTGAGTTTGGGTAATTTGAGTGGTTTTAAATTTTTTTTTGATGGATTTTAGTGGTTTTCGGTTTTTTGGTGTTTTGGCTTGGATTGTGTGATGAAGTGTGGGTGATGATGAAGCATGGATGGTATGATGATAAAAATGGAGGATGTTGAAGGTCTGTTTCCAAAAAAAAAAAAAAAAAAGCAAGGAGAAGGTTGGTGAGAAAATATTTTTTCCATTTTATATTATTTATTTAAATTTTTTTTTAAAAGTTGTGATGTGATAATGCCTTTTCATAAAAAAAAATTAAAAGATTCCAAAAAAGTATATTTTAAATTGATTTCTTATCATAGTGAAATAGAGAAAATACCATCATACCCTTCTATTTTAATGTCCATCTCACTTTTCAAATGGAGTTATAACGGTAGGGGGGAAAACGTGTATTTCTGAAAACACAGGGGGAAAAACGTCTAATATGTCAAACGTCAGGGGGGACAATATAAATTACCCTTAATAAAATGATCACATACCAATATATCATCATAAAATACTCTAAAATATTTGACATTAATCATATTTATTATCTAGATATCTAAAAAGAGATAAAGATGTAGGAAATAAATACAATATGGTAATATATCAATGCTACTTCTTGGTCTATATAATCATATCAAGTTTAAAAATATAATTATCTTTCGTATATATTGTAGTGGTCAAAAAATAGGCTTAGGGTGCGTTTGGAATTACTATAGCTTATGAAATAATCTCGGATCCAAAAAGTATATGGTAAATTAATTAAAAATTGATTATTTGTTAAGTTAGTTTATCTAATATCATTTTTCTAATATAAAAATAATTAACTTTTTCAAATTAATTTATCAAACACTTTTTGTATTCTAAATTATCAAATAAGTTATTATTTCATAAACTACAGAGATTTCAAGTACATCTTTAGACCCTATTGTTCACTATAGA
Organism: Xanthoceras sorbifolium; assembly: GCA_003430845.1. Lineage (NCBI taxonomy): Eukaryota > Viridiplantae > Streptophyta > Magnoliopsida > Sapindales > Sapindaceae > Xanthoceras > Xanthoceras sorbifolium. Next base: position 5,250,889 of record CM010610.1, read on the forward strand.
GAAATCCAAATGAAAGAACGAGCCCAAACGGACCTTTAGAAGGCCCAAACTGCATAACTAAAACATAATTTGCACCAAGTCAAGTATGTCACTGACCAAGTTAGCGACGTCATTTTTATCCTTGGGATCACGGGGTTAGTCCAAAATCTCGACCCATGATCCTAGGGAATCCACCCACAGGCTTAAAGCATTCTCCTACAAATAGAAGGCTTGACCTTAGCATTGGGGGTTGAGACATTAAGATTATAATCTTCTCAAATTGATAGCAGTATTCTAACTCTCAGCCGAACTTATAATCTATGTTAACATGTCGGTCGACGAGGTACCATGTCAACTGCAGCCCATTCCTATTTCATTTCAGGTTTCGACCACCAAATCTCATCCTCAACTTTAATATTTACATTCGACATCAAGTCTTACGACCCCACGATCTACAACTATAACCAATACAAGATTTTAGTCTATCCGATATTCAACTTTTACTCGCGTTATTTAAATATATTATCGACTTGAGTATTAGAGTCCATTTGGCTAGTACCACTTCAATAACCCAAGTATCGTAAGCTCATTATTTCTGTTATTGCTGGTCATTAACTCGTTGGTCCCACCTTCAAACGGAAATAAAAATCCCAATATCTACGTCTATCATCTAATAAAGCAATTGACTTTGCGAAAAGGTAACTTTATTCATATAGAATTATATATGTATAATTTATGGCTCCACCACGTCTATGGGATTATTGTGGTGGTTGCTCTACATTGCTCAATCATCATATTTAATTAGTGATTTTTTTTTTATATATTCTTTTGGGTTGTAGAAGATTGGCAGTGCTTAAAACTGTTAACCTTATATGACTACTTATATAACCCAAAACAAATGCAATTTTAAAAAGAAACAAAAATTAATGTTGTACATGTCATTTGATGGGATTTACTAGAGATTTGGTCGGACCACCACATGAAAATGAAAGTGAGTTTGTTTAAAATTCAATAAGAGTTAAGTGGCAAAAAAGGGAAAAGGAGAGACTTGTTTTTGCACAGTTTGCTTTTTTTTTTTTTTGGAGTATCTATCAAAACCTTTAAATTGATAAGAACCGGATGAGAAATAAAGATTTTGTAGTATTATATATATCTTAAGAAAAAAATGTCGATATATATATATATATATGTTATGGTCAAAAATGGTTCTATGTATTTTTCTCAGATTACAATCCAAAGTTTGTCCTGATCATTTGAACATATGTATGTTAGAAAGTTACTACGTGTTTTTTCTATATCGACCTTTAGAAAAATAAAATAATATAAATTTCAACGCCCTTCTATTAATTTGATTTGATATGTAGTAAATATATTTAAAATGTGATACTAATTGAGTTAGAAGTTTAGTGAGACGTGACGAAATCAAATATTACGAGCTTGGTTCAAATAATAACTCCCATTATTAGAGAGTAGTCTAATCTCTATATTTTACTCGGTTCAAATAATAACTCTCACAATTAGAGAGTAGCCTCCTCTCCATACTTTTTGATGTAATGAACAAATATGATATTCGAACCATTACTAAGAAGATATCAAAAGCGTTTCGAAATGGGATTTGAAAATTCGAGAAAGATCTTGAAGGTTAATATATTATAATAGAATTGTAAAAACACATACAAATAATTTAACTATTAAAATAATAGATATTGCACCAACTTCTGGTTGAGTGTTTTGAGTCCCATGTTACTTATTCTAAAAAGCACCCCAAAAAAAAAAAATGTAACTATGGTAACGTTTGATGTAGCTAAGTCTAGAGCCTTCACTAATTCTTGATCCGCTATAAAATATAAGAGAATAGAAAAATTTTTAAAATAAAACCGTCTTTTTTTTTTTTTGAAACAAAAAATAAAACCGTCTTGATCTTTCAAAGTTAAAGATTAAGTGGGTGAAAGAAAAATTAAATATAAAATAAAATTTTGAGAATAATTTTGAACATAAATAAAATTATAAATTTTTTAATTAATACATTAAATTAAACAGAAATTTTAATAATATATTTTTAATAGAATATATAACTATTAAATATATTTTGATAATTAAAATTAAATATAAAATAAAATTATAAGAGAATTTTGATCAAAATGATATAAATTTTTTCTAAATTTTTATATAAAATTCTAATAATTAAATTGGTTATATGTCACGTGTTATTAGATGTATAAATTTTTTTAAGAAAAAAGATAATAGAATATAAAATTATAACTATTAAATCAATATATTTTTATATCTGTAAAAATTTAGAAAAAGTTTAGATTAGGGGAGAATTATCATCCCAAAATAAAACTAGGCAGAAAATTTGGACTAATAAAAATAATATAATTAATTGACCTCCCTTGATGTGAGGAGTGGAAAGTAACGTGCATGCATTAGAAGCAAACAAATACAAAATGGCAACATTCCCTTTGAAACTTGTCCCAATCTTTTACGTGATGATAACGTAATCATATACATCACCTCATGACACCTGTCATCTGCTTGACGCTTCCCACCACCGAGTGAGAAATCCTTCACCGTTATTTCTTCGACACGTGTCTCTTGTCCCATTCTCAAGTATTCCTCAATGTTTTTTAGAGTCATAAAAGGTTTTGAATTTTTCTTTATTATCAATATTGTTTGGACTGTCCAAACATGTAGCAACCACCACGTATATAATTTCAATAATATATGCGTAATTTTTTCTGATTACATATCATATTTTTTAGTAATCGGTGTACTATCAATACACCTTATATACTGAAAATTTACTCTCGAATTAAGAAGGATATTTTTTAATTACTTAATTAATTAAATATCTACTATCAAATGATGTCAGGATAATATTATGTCATTTGTTCGTATTAAAATATGAAAGTAAAATTGACTTGACCTAACAATTTTCAAAACATTGGTATATAACTATGATGAAATTGACATAGATAGGTGACAGAACACCTTGTTGTTACAAAGTTTCAAAATTTCAAAACAGAACACCTGTCATCTGCTTGACGCTTCCCACCACCGAGTGACAAATCCTTCACCGTTATTTCTTCGACACGTGTCTCTTGTCCCATTCTCAAGTATTCCTCAATGTTTTTTAGAGTCATAAAAGGTTTTGAATTTTTCTTTATTATCAATATTGTTTGGACTGTCCAAACATGTAGCAACCACCACGTATATAATTTCAATAATATATGCGTAATTTTTTCTGATTACATATCATATTTTTTAGTAATCGGTGTACTATCAATACACCTTATATACTGAAAATTTACTCTCGAATTAAGAAGGATATTTTTTAATTATTTAATTAATTAAATATCTACTATCAAATGATGTCAGGATAATATTATGTCATTTGTTCGTATTAAAATATGAAAGTAAAATTGACTTGACCTAACAATTTTCAAAACATTGGTAAATTTACTTTTATTATATATTATCTAATTAAAATAAATAAAACATAGTTTTGATATCGATGTAAAATTGACTTGACCTAACAATTTTCAAATATTGGTAAATTTTCTTTTATTATATATTATCTAATTAAAATAAATAAAACATAGTTTTGAAACCGATGCTTAGAGGAGCTAAATATGATCAATAGTCCTCAAATCATTTTACAACAAATTATAAATAATATTTTATAGACTACTAAATTAACCTACTTTAAAAAGATAAGATTTTTTTTTATGTGTGAATATTTTAATATAAATTCATGCGTAATCATTTTTTATTAAAAGTTAATAATGAACGGATCAAAACTCTGTTAAAATCTATTAAGATCGATCATATTTCTTAAATTTCATTAAAAAAAAAGGGAAACTTCAATTTAGTCCCTACTTTTTTTTTTTGATAAAACATCATTTTTTTTTTAATTACGTTTTCTTTTTTGGTTCGCGTGATCCCTGACGTTTCCTAAATAGATCAAATGAGTCATTCTAATCAAATTTTTAATGGTCAACCATCACAAAATTATTTAAAACATAATTTTACCCTTAAAAAATTTAATTAATAGAATTAAATTTTACTTTCTATTTAAAATATAATAAAAATAATTAAATAGAAAATTAATAAAATAGTATTAAATTATATTATAAAAACTTAAGCATATAAAATCTATTAAATAAAATTCAAATTAAGTTATATTATTAGAAAAATTAATATTTAAAAAATTAAAGAATAGAATTATATTTTAATTGAAAGGTAAAATTATATTTCTATTAATTTTTTAAGGTAAAACTGTCAAATAGTGATAGTTGACAGTCAAATAATTAGTTAAAAGATCAATTTGATTTATTTAGAAAACGTGAAAGACCACGCGACCCAAAAAAGAAAAGCTAAGTAAAAAAATGATATTTTATCAAACCGCAGGGATCGTAGGACTCAATTTTTTACTAAATTTATTTGGATAGCTAGTATTTAATAAATTTCTTTTATTTACTTCTTTTATTTTCTCTCTCTATTATTAATTTATTTTATTTTCTCTTTCCTCTTTCTTAGATTTTATTTCCTAAAGTATAATCAATTGATTTTTATTTTTCTTTCCTAAAATTTCTTCATTAACTCTATTATTTTTTTTTCTTCCACCATTATCAAATACTCACCTAGTAAAACTAATTTCCACCATTAATATGATAGTATTTTAAACAATGTGGTAGCTTTATTTCATGTAACAACAATTGCTCTCTTTATCTATAGATATATTAAATATATAGATTTGAATTCATAAATAATCTTGAGGAAGATATATAATAATATAGAATTAAAAAAAATAGTGTTAAGATACATTAAAATAATTTAGAGTAATGTATCCCAATTCATAACAATTTGAATTTTTGGTTGATATGAGAGTTTACCTAACTTAACCAAAAAAAAAAAAAAAAATTTTGTTAACATACATGATTTATTTGGAGTAATTTAATTACATTGTTGTGATAAAGAAAAGTAACTGTATATTGGGAGGGATCGGGAGACCTAATTTTTAATAATGGTGGAAGAAAATATTATCATATTGTTTAAAATACTATCATATAAATGGTGGAAATATTTTTTATTATATGAGTATTTGATAATGGTGGAAGAAAAAAAAATAATAGAGTTAAATGAAGAAATCATAGAAAAAAGAAATAGAAACCAATTGATTATATTTTATGAAAGAAAATCTAAGAAAGAGGAAAGATAAAATAGAATAAATTAATGATAGAGAGAGAAAAAAAGAAATAAATGAAATAAATTTATTAAATCCTAACCATCCAAATCTAAGAGATTCAATAGATATAAAATTAAGTAAAAAATTGTGTAAAAAAATGAGTCATCCAATCTCTCATGTTATCAAACATTAGAAGTTAAATTAAACCTCTCCCTTAAAAAAATGTTACAATTGTAGTACCATACAATAATAATATATGCAAGTAATACCATACAATAATAATATATATAAAAAGTGTACAGTTCAAACCAGTTCCATATACCAAACGTATCCTATGGTTCATGAGTAGCAAATAGAGATGCAAGTTGCAAACGCATCGTTTTAGGCAGCTAGGAGTGAAGTGGAAAACACGGAGGCAATAGGCAAGTGGTGAATCAGCCAACAACACAACATCCTTTCCACGCTGTATCGCATCCCAAGGCATGCGCCGACTTTGACTTCTTTCTCTTCTTACTTACATTAAACGTTTTAAAGAGCCCCTTTGTCACTATTCACTTCTCTCATTTTTTTTTATTCTTTTATTTTTACTAAAATTTGATACAAGACATTTTCTTATAAAGTATTTCTCAAAAAATAAAAAATTAAAACTTTGAATTAAATTTATTTATGCATATCAATTATTGAACTAGTGATTGTACATTTGGTCTATTTATTAGTTTTGAACTTGTATATAAAAAAAATGAATTTTATATATATATATGCACTTGCCAAATATAAAGAATAATAATTAAAGCTGCTTATTTTGGATAGTGGAAGGAGTTTCAAATTATTTCAAATTATCTGTATATATTATTTTTTATTGTCTATAAAAATATAATTATATAGATAGATTTTTTTTATATTAAAAATAAATAACTTTTTAAATAAAAATAGATATTCTGTATGTATATAATTTGTGTATTATTATAGGAAATTGAGATTCTCACATAAAACTATAAAAGGAAAAAGGGGAAGAGGAAGTTAGTTACTAGTTAGACTTAGACGCCAATAAGATGAGATTAAAAGACAAAAGTGGATTTACTTTTACGTTTAAACTATAATCATTAGTTCAACTCATGTTACTACTACAATTACCATTTTTCCTTTTCAATTATCGAAATTCTATTAGTATCATTAGTCTTCTTCGGTTCTCTCTCTCTCTCTTATCTCATCTTTCTCTCTTTGTCTCTTCCAATCACTATTTGTTTAATCCAATTTTTATCTCCATTTTCATTTTTTTTTTCAAATTTCTCTTCCACCTCCTCTGTTTTCACACATTTTTTAGGGTTTTTTTTTTTTGATTCGATACACTTTCACTTCCACACTTTCATTTTTTACTGTCAAAGTCACAACACAAAATCGATGACTGGCCTTTTATGGTAAGAGTGTAATTCAATTCAATCCAATTTCAGAATTCTCCGGTTTTTTTTTTTTTTTTTTTGTTTTTAACTGTTATTGTTTGTTTGATCGAATTCGGCTAATAAAGTTTTTTTGGTTGATTTTTCCAAGTCTTGTCTTTATAATCCAAAGAATAAGCAATTGTACTCTCTTGAAGCGCATCACAGCGTTGCTTTTGCTTTGCTTTTTGTTTGTGGGTTTGCTTGTTTCAATCTACTTACTTGTTTCAATCTACTTATTTGCAGATTCTTTACTCACAATCTTCTTCAATTTTGGTACTTATATTTTTACTAAAATTCTATGCTTTTTATATCATATGAGTCATGAGCATTTGATCTGTTTGCCAACTACCCTTTTCCTCAAACCTGCTTTTTTTAGTTCGATTTTCGATTCCGGGTCGAATTCAAATTCCTTTTAGTTTCACATTTTTCTTTTGAATTCTTATGTGTAATGTTGAACCATACAGGTTTTTACATCTATATGCTTAATGTTATTATATTTTCTCATTGAATTGACAGTTATTTGTCATGCTTTACTTGTGATGTATTAGCTTTTTTCTATTCTAATTACTCAATTGTTTAACTTCTCATTTTCTTTGTTGCAGAAAGTACTACTATTTTTGATCCATCAATCAATCTTCTGATAACGGAAAAGGTGAGAAAACCTGTTTCTTGTACATTTTTTAGACTATATTATGATGAAGATGGACCACTTTTTGAAGGTCGTCTTGAGCGGGGAGAGAAATAGAGAATTAAATATTTTAATTTATTTTTGAAATTGTTAGATGAAAGGTTATCATTTTCAAAAACTTTTGGAGAGTTCCAGTGAGGCTGATTTGGATGCTACTCGTGAGTGACCTACTAGTTCAGCTTTATGTTAGTTGGACATTAATTACTTCTCCTTATGGCTTGACTACTGTTGATTGTCTGCCTGTGATTGTTATCTACATTTTCTGAACTTTATTTCTGAATTTATATTTCTGGTTCATATTTATGGGAATCTATTTCATGTACCCTGTTTCTAAATTGCTTTCATTTATAGGAGAGGCATCATGTACATCTATAAATTTAATTAAATTTTGTGCGATTGATTTTTTCCCCCTTGATTTGGTAGATACAATAAGTTTAAGGACATGGGATGCCTGTTGTCAACATCGAAGGATACCGGTGGAAATAGAAGGAGGCCAGGGAACATTGGGGATGTTTCTGTTTATGTACCTGGTTTTCGGATTCCTAAACCTGTTGATTTCTCTCATTCATTTGGTGATAGCTTGTCGAAGAATTTAGTCGAGCGCTTATCTGCTCTAAGGACTCGTATAGTTGTCATGGCAGGCCAAGAAGGGCCGACAGTCACAAGAACAAGAAGAAAAAGTGCTACACAACATGGTCTGTTACTTCTTAGTAGGAAAGAATGGTGTTCATTTAATAGTTCTTAGGCCTTACCAATGATGCATCAAATGGAATTATTCTTTGCAGGTGGTTCAACATTGGCTGATCTACATCAGGCTCTTGAAGATTACTTGCCTGTACTTCTGGGATTAGTAAAAGATGGTAAAGAATCCTTTTAGTTCCCTCTTCATTAGAATATTGGCAATCTCTGCGTAAATCTTAATGGTATTGATTTTCCGTATCTTGCAGGAAGCCATCTACTACACAAAGTACAGTTTGTTTGGATAAATCAAGAGGATGAAGCAGAGGTAGGAGTTTGAAACTAGTCTATATATTGGTTAGGATTGCAGTCCTCTTCTTGTGTGAATGCTGGATTTGATGTAAACTATACATTTGCAGGAAACAGCCATTTCTAATGGTTGGTATGAAGTATTATCTGTATTGCACTTGATGGCAATGCTCTCCCTATCACAGGCCAACTTATTGCTTCTTCCTAGAACTTCTGCTGATGGTTATCAACCGAAAGTATCTGAAGGTATGCATTGCAAAGTTTTATGCTGCTGATGTTTCTGCTCTAACAGTTTTCCCCATTATCATCATCATCATCGTTTTAAGCTGTAAATGCATAGGTTGCCAAAATTTTACAAAAGTTGGTCTGTATCTTTTAGCAAATATAATGTGCTCCCTTTGTTCAAAAGATTGTATATTACTTAATTGTACATGACATCAATCCTATTGTTTGTATCTGTGATAAAAATACCTAATATAACTTTGCTGCTATTTAATCTCCAAAGTTTTGTATGGTTTGGTAAGGATGATAGAGAAGTGGAGTGAAAGGATTAGTAGGAAGAATAGCAAAGATGAGGGAAGGACTCTCTATTCTTGCACATGTTTAGTAGAGAGGAGAAGGAAAGAAAAGTTAAATTGAATGAATTTGTAATATCATTTTCTTGGTGGTAGTTTCCTTCTTCCGATTCGACTCTTTCAGGAAGATTTTTTCTGGTGGATCGGGAGAGAGCATTCCCTCTTATTTTCCTTTCTACCTTCTTCTCTTTCCTACCAAATACCATATAAGGGATTGAGGTCTCTCTCTTATTGGCTTTCTGTCCTCTCATCAATCCTTTCCCCTCCTTCTTTTAGCAAATAGGACATATATCTTTCTCGGGTGAGCTAGTATATATGTTTTTACTCAGGTTCTGAAAACTTAAAGGTTTCTTTTCACGTAAGTATTGTTGTTTTGCTAGTCCTACTGCTAAGATGTCATTTTATTTCTTTTGTGACAGAAAGCAGGCGAGCTTCCATTGATATTTTCTTGAAAGCAGCAGGACATCTGGATTGTGCTGTTCGACATGTTCTACCTCAATTGACTTCTGAACAGAGGTTAAAAGATGAGAAATTTGTGTTCAGATCAGATTTCACCGTTGTAAATTCTTCATGCTTTGTGGTGTATTTCTTTCCACTGAGTTCTGCTTGTGGTTGTAGGAGAGCCTTACCAGTAGACCTAGCAGAAGGAGTACTGCGAGCTTTATGCCTACAAGCATTAGGACAGGTACTAGCTTTCTCTTAGAAAGATTTAGGGGTCCTTTTTTTTTCTAAAGACTGAACAGTACTGAATTTTAAGATTGAATGCCGACCGAGAATGACATTTTTTTTTGGAACCACTGAATATGGTGTCAACTTGTTTATTTTTTAAAAATAAAAATGTCCGAAAACAAATAATTTGACATTTATATCTTTATTTCTATTAATTGTTATATATATATTTTTTGCTATGATACAAACAACTAAAACTAAATAATTTAATAAATCCTAAAGTATTTTTATGTATATGTTAATAAGATTTTATTCATGATGAAAATTATAATAAATAATTATATTAAAAAATTATTTTTATCTTAGGAGCCGAGACCGAGATATATATAAAGACTCAAATTGTTGCATAATTATTCCATTCAATCACAATTATGAACAATAATATATATGTATCTTGCTTGCTACTACTGCTATACTAGAATTAATGTATGCATTACAAATAAAGTATATTTTTTCATTACAAACAATAAAATTATATAGAGTTTCGATAAAGATCATAAAAATATAATTTTTATCAGAATTTTGCTCGGAGATAATTCAATTTTTTGATTTCAAAGAACTTTGAGGATGATTTTTTTTTAATAAAGCCATTTCTGAAAAGAAATAGAGTAAAAGAAATAAAGTTGTATGATATAAAATTAAATAAAACTGGAAATATATTATATTTAGGAGGATATTTTTAGAAGAAAATATTTTAAATATATTTAAGTGATTTGCAATTAAGTAAATAGTCAGGATTTTTTTATTATTTTTTTTAAAGTTGTTTTTTAGTTTTTTAAGTTGTTTGACCACTTAAAAAAGAAACAAAAATCACTTAATGGGTCCAATTTAGACCCATTAAGTTATAAGTGGAAACAACAAACAACCCCTTAGTTCATGTCTGTTGCAATACAAATATTGGTTTGCTCAAGAGGAAAAAGAGTAGAATGTATATTATTTTAATGGTATAATGGTTAGAAGCAGCTTATATATTCATTATTTAGTACCGGTGATTATATTTTATTCCATTTCCCACCTGGTCAGTTGGTCTTTCACTATGCTGCTTTTTTCTTTTTTTCTTTTAAAAAAGAAGTTATTGTTGCATTACAATTTAGCTGTTTACAAAAGAGTAATCAGAAATAATTTCAGGTGTTTAGTTGATAAATTATTTTTCCAAAATAGTAATGCCTTTATAACAGGACACAATCAATTTTCTAGCATTTAGAGTAATTCCAACTGCATATCCAACTTTGACTTGATTGCTAATTGTTCAATGATATGTCATTTTGGGATAATCATTTTTTCCAATTTATCTTTAACGACATAATGCTTTTTGTTAGAAAAGATGAATTGGATCCAGTGGTGTACACGCACCCTTCCGTCTTGCATAAAAGATGGCAATTTAAATTTAAAATAAACTTGACTTCAGCACTTTTCTTTTTTTGTTTTGATCTCTCTGTGTCCACTTTCATACTCTTTTCTGTTCTCTGATGTAGGGTGTTGATATCCAACTTGGGATGGCAATTGATAGTGCTAAAGCCACACTAGCTGTGAAGCGAAGACTTGCATGTGAGATGGTGAAGTACTGGCAGCAGGTATTCAATTGCTTTTCTGAGCCAGTGGGAACTAAGGATGTTTCTTAATTTCTGGGATATAGTAATGAATTTCATGCTTCGACTGTGCTTCGTTTTCTTTTTCTAATATATGTTCCTATTTAAAGCTTGTGATGTTGTATTATGGTTCATGGGATAAAAATCTTTTGATTCATTTATAGATTGTTTGAGCTTAATATATTATAAGTGAAATCTACAGATGACAAATATGTGATCTCTAGATGCTAGTAATTTCTTCTGCTAATTATATAGAATAGAACAGTTAGTATTGAATCATCTAAAATATTCTAGTCTTTGACTGTAAATGGGAGCATTTAACCAATTCATTGAACATGGCAGGTATACAGCAACAAAACAGTGAGAAAACACACGTGCCACAAAAAAAAAAAAGAATGAAAGAATGAAAAAAATTTAAGCAAATTTTCTATGCCACATTGTTGTGTATATACGTTGTGGAAGTGCCATATTTATTTATATTTATTTTATTACATTTGTGCAACACGTGGGTAAAAAAAATAAAAAATAAAAAGGTTGTGTACTTATTGAATGTTGACGAGCCATTGTTAGTGATAGATTAGAAAGGCTAGGACATTGTTGGCTGCAAAAGGGATAGTTGATATCATTATTTTTTAGTTCACAGCATCACCTACTTAGTGTGTCCGCATGTGACAAGTATCTATTCTGATACAGATAACATATTTTCCTCTAGTAGATGTCAATATCATATTGTTCTTCACTGTGGTTCTCATAAAATGTCCAGATTTTCTCTACATATCTTTTGTTGAGTTAATATCCATTTGGGGAATCTGAAATTCATGCTTTTTTTTTTGGCTTTACTTCACAGGCTCAAGACAACATCACAAATCTTCCATTATCAAATGGTTGGGGGGAAAAGCATCGTCTCTTTGTGAAGTGGAAATACGTTGAATCAAAGGTATTTTTTTATTGCTTTTCTGCCTGTACTTATTCCTTATGTAATTCACAGTGCTCAATCATTGCTGTCATCTCATCTCTGATTTTATCCCTTTCAGTTATTTGTATATTTTGACACTTGTAGATTTGATGAGGTAAATTATTATACAAGGCTTCATGGAAATTATACTTCCAATTTGCAGCTAGTAAAGGGTTTAGGCAAAATCTACATATTACCATGAACAACTTTAATGTGGTGGATACAATTCTGTGAAATTTGAAGGGTTTCACCTTGACAGTTAAGGATTTAATGAAACAAACTTGTTCCTGTGTTTCGATATATTCACCTATCTCTACTTAAGTGTATTAGGCTGTTGCTAGCTGATGGAAAGATCAGTGACAATTTTTGAGAACAGAACGTATTATTTTTCAGAATTTTTGTCATAATACATGTTTGAGATTGCCATTTTATAATAGAGTTTTAAAACCAACGCATATATTCTGCAGTTTTTGCCAGATTATTAAATTTGATGTTTCCAGATAGTTTGAATTTCCATCTGAGGATACAGCTCAGTGAATTGATATATAGTTATATCAGCTCGTATATTTTATTTTAATGTAATATAATCCATATATAATTTTAGTGTATAGCATTCTCTTGCTGAATCATTGACATGTGTGACTGAGTGGAGCTGATACTTGTTTAATTACTGCAGGTGTTGATTCAAAAATATCTGAAAAGATATTAATTTAAAAGATGTTGAATGCTTTTCAAAAAAAAAAAAAAAAAAAAAAGTTGTTGAATGTATGCATTAGTAAAATTTACAGCAGATTTGTAAACCATCTAGATAAATCTTATCTAATCGTTGGTTTGATTGAACAGGAGATATATAAAACGATGATGGTGATGATTGGCTTTTGATATTCATTGTATAACTTTATGTGAAGTGATAGAAACAGACCACAAAGAAAATAGTAAATTGACAATGAGAAAGGCTGATGGAGAACAAACAGAAATATGAATTCTGCTAGATATTGCTGAAATTTTGAACCTGTATTTTGCACTTGTCCAGATAAATGATGAATTTTTTTCTTTTGTGTTTTGGTTTTCATTTTTCCTCTTTTTCTCCTACTCAGGCTGCAGCATATTATTATCATGGTTTAATCCTTGATGAGGGAAACACAGAGAAGTTTCATGGGATGGCTGTAGCTGCTTTGGAAGCTGCAGATGTGTATTTCAAAGAAAGTAAAAAGGCATGTGAGGCATTCAATGCAGCTCCCCCTTTGTCAAGGTATTATACTAAAAGCAATTGTACTTTCTTGTATGAATCATTTATCCTTTGGGAGGATGAGCTTTTTCTATAATTTGCAATCGTATACACTATTTACGTAGCATGTCTCTAGCACTAGCAGCAATAGGCAGCAAACATGTTCTTTGTTAAAAGAGATTTTCAAAGCATCTCAATTATTTTAAAACAAGCTGTAGCTCAAGCTAGGACGATGGGGATTCTTGTTATAATTAAGAGTATGGTTACTCCTACAAAATGTGGAAGATGGCTTTATCACGTGGCTCTAGCTGGAGGAATTTGTTATGAATCTTGATGAAATATTATAAAATAAGATTACTAATATATTATACATGATTTTTAAGTTCTTACAAATTGTAGTGCTTCAAAGCTCTATTTGGTAGGTGGACAATGAGGATTGAAGAAAATAATAGAACAAAAAAAGAGGATAGAAATTACTACCTGGCTGTTTATTTGATTTTCTTCTGTGTCTCAAACAAAATCTACATTACATCTTTAGGTTCTCGGTAATGAACTTGTAGTAAATATTCCTCTGTATGCTCCCTCTATGCTTGCAAATTTCTTTGTACCGCGTGGGATGTATATACGTTAATACCATCAATTCAAATAAACTTAACTAATGCTTGATCCCAATTAGTAGTGTCACAAGTATAATTATCCTCGTAACTAAGTAATAGGTGAATTTGAGCTGTGCCATACCCCATCGTCGATTGTTGTTTCTTAATATCTCATCCATTTAACCTGAAAATATTTTACGTGAATTAATATTTTTATTTTCTTGGTGTTGCAGAAATCCACCACTTTGGGGAACGATGAAGTATCTCTCAGAGAAAATTCCGAAAGATACTTCAAGCAAGGTGCGGATAAACCGCGATCTATACTCTCATGAAAAGTAAGTTTTATCACAAAAAGTAAATATGATGTCTGTACGCAACTAGTTTCTTTTCTATGGTTTACTGATGTTGAAAATTAACCTTAACCTGGGGTGTATGTAATGTTAACTACAGAATCATGGAGACAGCGCCCACTTTGCCTGATTTTGCTTTGGCCCTAAAACCCGATGAGTATCAACTCCCTCCGGTGGACACCTCGTGGAACGAGGAGAACATGAACAGAGGAAAAACCAGCTCGAACCAACTCACGGGTGACAGAAGATAGTCTGTTTATGATAAAATTCAAAGTTACAGATATAGAGGGGAGCCAATCTCAAGCACACAACGTCCAGGCAAAAAACCAGGTGGACCATTCTTCAATTGCTGTGTTACTTTTTCTTCTCAAGTGTACTTAACTCTTCCAATTTCTTTGGTCTTTTCATGCATTAGATATGTATAACTATCATCTTGTGATAGAAAATTGTGTAAGTTCCACAATGTGTGTAAATTGGCTGCTTCCAGCAAAGTAATGGTTTTCTTTGCCAATTCATATAAAATGTGTATGATTTGATTTTTCTTCAAACTTTATTTATTATGATAAGGGGCAATTGCACAAACATCCAGGCATAATTACTCGGATAAATAAAGTTTGGGTATATCAGTCTAAACCTTTTTAACATTTCATAAATATTACACGAACATCTCTTGCTGTTAATTTGAGACTGTTAGTGTCTAACGGTTAACAGTGTGAAAAGTCTAAAATGCCCTTATTTTTATTATATTAAATAATTAAAAATTAAATTTTATTATATTAAATAATTAATTGAAAAAAAATTAAAAAAATCAATGGACCAGATCGAGGGAGATGGAGCCAGTCTCCAGAAATCTCCAGAGATTTTTGGAGATTCGGCTCCATCTCCTATGGACTTATCTCTCTACCTCCCTCTCCACCAGTTGTGCTGCTCGCTCTCTATCTCTGGACCTACCTTATTCAGCCGACTAGGTCTTCAACTTCCTCTGCCTCCCTCTACACCAATTGTGCCGTCTCGCTCTTTCTCTCTGGACCTGTGGCTGTGGCTGTGGCTTGCCCTCAACTCCTCGAACTGTGATAAGATTTCCAATAAGCCCAAGTGCTCGCATATTTCTCCCATTCCCTCCTTTCTTTTGCTGCTGCTTGGCTCCTCTTACCACTGCCTCCCTAATAACGACAAACAGATCTCTTTTTTGTTTGGAAACCACATTATGACTCACTTTGTTGTTGGATATTTTTTTGTAATTTTGGTATACGCTACGTTGATGAATTGGGATCTGAATTCGTTTTAATTGTGTTATTGTAATTTGTATAAATCTGTTTTTTTTGGATATTGCTTCCACTGTTCTCCATCATATTCTCCATTTTTTTTTTCATTTTGGTGATGCTTCATTTTTTTTTTGTTCTTTATGGTGATGCTTCAAATGCGATGAAGATTGTGATGTTTGATGAGAAAATGGAGAAGATGGAGATTGTTCCATTGATGAAGATTCTGGTGATGCTACAATTTTTTTTTGGTTCCACTTATGAAGATTGATATTTGTATAAAATTTTTTTTTGGAGATGTTTGATGAAAATGGTGATGTTTGATGAAGAGAGTTTATGAAGGTGGTTTTATTGTGGATTGATATTTTGAAGATGATTGGATTTTATGGATTGATCAAGATGGTTGAGTGAATGTATATTTGAAGATGGTTGGTGATGTTTGATGATTTGGAGATGGTGAAGAGTGGATTGAGGAAGATGAAGATTTTTTTAATTAAATTTATTATTAATTAATATTTAGGTAATTATTTAATATATTAAAATTTAATATATTTATTAATTTAAAAAAAAAAATAAAAGTGGGGGTATTTTAGGCATTTTTTTAGTGTTGACTGTTAGACACTAACGGTCTCAAGTCGACGGCAGGGGATGTCTATGTAACATTTATGAAACTTATCTTTGTAATTATGTTAAACCACATGGGTGTTTGCACAATTGCCCTTTATGATAATTCAAGTTTTTTTTAATTGATATTATACATAGAGTTTGTTTGACAGGGCATTTCGAGTCTGATTTTAGTTTTTTGAGCCCAAAAGCTCTTTTGGGAGTATTTGAATTTTCCAAAAGAAGAGTTTTTAAGTTTTAAAAGCTCTTACAGTCAAAGTAAAATATATGACTTTTGTAGGAAGAGCTTTCAAGAAGTGAAAAACTCAAAGTAAAAACTCTGTCAAACATGGCTATAACTTATGTTTAACAAATATGTGAATAATAAAATAATTTGATACTTACAAATCAATCATTACTTATGGTCATCAAAGATAATCTTAATAGCCTTAAAAGATTTAAAAGCATGATTTGCTATCCACAAAAAATTGATATGATATAATCTAATCTAGAAAAAAAAAAACAATTAAAGAAAATGATAGTACAATCTAAGTCTGCTTTTTGTGCCCAATAAGGCTGCACCACGTATCCGAGGTTCGGTCGGGTGGCATAGGAGTGTCTAAGTTTCAATCATTAATCTAATCAATCAGTAAAATCAGTAGGTCAGAGCCAGTACAACTACAGTGAGTTTTCCCACTATAAAAGAAGCCACGAGACTAGGAACATATAAGTGGTAACTTCTTCTTCACCTTTTAAATCTTCACTTTTGCTCTGCGTTCGGAGTTAAACCTAACCCATTCTCTTTATCTGACTTGATCGTCGGAGAGGTGACTATCAGCAAAACGTCGGTGTCCCTTCTAACAGTTTTCTTTTGTAGGACTATTGTCCGAAAGGTTGAATATTCTTAGGTATCAACAATTGGTGCTAGAAGGAGGGCCTGAATTTAAACCCTCCGTGGAAACAAAATGAATTCTAATCCCTAAGATCAGAATTCATCGGGCTTGAATACGGAGGATCAACTTGATCCACTGCTTCCTTGGCGGGAACATCCCCAATATGCTCAATATCCCCCTTACTCTTATCCACAATATATCGATCCTTATTATGGAGTCTCTGCATAGCCAAGCTACGGGGTCCATCCACAACTGAGCTATTTTTTATACGGGTATCCACCGAATTACTATCATACTCAGCCAGCCCAGCACCCTTCCACGACCCAACAATTCTAGCATCCGTATTAGACCCAACAATTTTTTCCTTTGGACGAGAATTCGCTAGGTCCGGAATCTAGAGGCATAAGTGCAGAACCTGTCGCAAAATTTAGCTCGAGTTATCGATATGATGGAAGCCAGGAATATAGGGGATGTCGGCGAAGTGGTATCAAGATCGGATCTCGATACTCATAGTCTAAGGACTCACGCACAACAAAGGTGGGAAGGGATAGATTTGAACCCATCAGTTGGCACTAGAGGTCGAAGAATAGCCGAAATCACCAAATCCCGCAAGGAACGAGAAGAGTATGTATCTGATCCGGAGGATGGACAGAGAGTGAAACACCAACCAGATATACCTCGAGATCCTCCGAGTAATGAGCTGGATCCTCGCCTCCGATACCTCATGGATCATGTTGAAGACCTTCAGGAGCAAGCCTACAGAAGAGATGAAATTGCCCTGAGGAGAGAAGAGCGGGAGAGTCCTTTCACAGATGAAATATCCTCTGTTGAAATACCAAACCATGTTAAGATACCCCGCAAGGACATGTGTGGATACATTGGAACTGGTGACCCAGATGACTATCTAGATGCCTACCTCGATTGGATGAATATGCAGGGAACTTCTGATGCGCTAAAGTGTAAAATATTCCCCTTGACCCTTGTAAGAGATGCCCGAATGTGGATAAACAGACTTCGAAGACAGAGTATATTCAGTTTTGCTGAGCTTCAAAGGGAGTTTATGAGTGGGTTCACCGGAAGCAGGTGGTGTAGAAGGCATACAGTGCATCTTACGTGAAACAACGACCTGGGGAAAGCTTATGAGATTATGTTAAGAGGTTTTAGGAGGCAATTAGGCAAGTTCAGAATTTCAGTGACATGGGAGCTCTGATGGCATTCACCGAAGGTCTCCAGGATGGTCGCCTATCTTGGTCACTATCAAAGAATGGGCCATCCTCCTATAGGGATTTGATGGAGAGAGTAGAAAAATATGCAACCGCCGAGGAGATCAGCAGAGTAAAGGGGAAAGCTGAAGTTGCTTCTTCTCAGGGGAACACTAGAAGGCCCTGGTTCAACAAAATAAAAGGGAAAGGGAAGGTCTCAGAGGATGAGAATTAGGTCAATACCGGGCAAGCGACTCATGGAAGCAAGATTTCGAAAAGCAAGTTTGACAGGTACACCCCGTTGAAGTTGCACATGGATCAGGTGTTTGAAATAGCTCGGAAGTCACAGTTGCTCAGATGGCTAGGTCCAATAAAGACACTGATGTACACGATTAAACTACTACTTTAATTCTAATTTAATTAAAACTGAAAAATTAAAAAGTCTTTGAGTTTGTTTTGAAGTCGGAAAAACAATTAAAACTAAATTAAAGCACTGAGAAAAAAAATTTGAGTTGTGAAAGAATAGCGAGAGAAATTAGGTTATCGATGTTCCAGGTATATCCACTCAAGTATCCAACTATGTTAAGAAATTATTTATTCAGGCTCAGGATTCGTTCTTAATTGACAAATATGATTATCACCTTTCAGATTATTTAACCAAGTGTTCCTATGTTATTAATCATCGCTACCATTAGGTCATGAATTTAGCAATTAACACAAGGAACCTATAAAGATCTAAGAACCTTAAGAATCAACACACAATTTGATGCTACACACACAAATCATGTACCAATTATTCATTAGAGATATATAACTTATAAATAGCACGTAACAACGATTATCCCACTTAACAGTTATATAACCTTAAATTGGCACGTAACAACGATTATTCCAATTCTCGGTATTTCAAATAATTATTATTTATAATCTAATGAAACTCAGAACTAGTACGTAACAATGATTATCCTAGTTCATCAATAATAGAAATATAAACAATAAACAATTACATCATGAATAATACTTGAATCTCTGAATAGAAAAGAATTGATAGTTGTTTACATGAGCAAATTAATACCCTTCACATCGATTCCTTAACTATGGATTTAGTTACACATCATGGAGGTGTACACTCTTAATCAATATATGCGAAGGGAAGTTATGTACAAGAAATTCAAAAATTTCATCGTATATGTAAAATAAAATAGAAAGATGCTCAGATATTTCAAATTAAATCTCACGAATGAATTCAGATGCTATGAACAGAATAATCACAATGCTTGCTTATGCAAGTTAATCAGAATTACTGTAAGATCAATAGGACTTTCTTAAAGGTTGTAATGAGGTCACAAGTGATGGTTAATAATGGAGGGAATGGAATTCAAAGAATCTAGAATCATATTGAAAGATTTATAAATTTAGAAAACACATACATAACTCTTTTCTATTTTTTTTTTGGCATCCAAGCTTTCACACTAAGCTTTTGATTTTTTTTTCTTTTTTGATTTTGATCTCTTTGTTTTTGAGAGACTTCACTTAGCATTTATTTATTCAATATTTTTCTCAATTTTGAAGAATGTCTTTATTTCTTTTTATTTTATCATTGAAGAGTTTCTTTCGTGTTTTTTGCGATCTTTTTCAGTTTCGAATCTACTTAATGTGATCCTAAATTATAAGATATGACTTTTAATGTGGTGATGGGGTGAGGAAAACATGGTGATGAAAGAAAAAGTTCATTCGTATTTGGCTTCAAATGGGGTTATAGAGCACACAAATGGGACGGAATTTGACATTTTCAAAGTTCAAACATACATAGCCTAAATCACTTCTTACAAATCATCTAATTTACTAACATAGCAAGCATGCAATTTATTTAATTATGGCAGTTTGTAGAATCCAAAGCAAATCCTATGGAGATCAATCTATTTTAAAGAATAAGCACGAAGAGTGTATAGAGTGAAAAACAACAAACCCTATCAGAAATAACGTTAAAAGGCTCAATAATTCACACGGGTGGTTTCCACTATTTATCCTATAATCCCAAGCACATTGTTTCTACATAAATTTCAAAACATGTAGAATATGATTTCCTTGCTTCGTATGATTCCTAAGATATCGAACTAACTTCTAATAATTGGAAAAAATCATTATTTGTTTAAGGAGTTCGGCGGTGGTAGAAAAGATAGAAAGGAGAGAAGAAAAGAAGGAAGAAGAAGAGAGAAGGAGTGCTAGAAGACTAGATGCCGGATCAATTCTTCATCCACTCTCATCAACCAAGTAATCCGGATTGTCAACAGAGGAGTTCACTAGAGACGGAATCAGACGAGAGTCTTTTTCTTCTAGAGTTCTTTTTATTTTTCATTCATTCCTTTGTTGTACTCTTTTATTCATGTCTTCACTGTTAAACACCATGTATGATTTTGAGTATCTCGTTATGAACAAATTTCGATAACTAGGGATGGTGATGGACCTTTGTAATACCTTTGATTGATTTTATATAAATATTTGGATGATTTTAGAATTGTTGGTTAAGTGGTGTTTTAATGCTTTATTGATTGTTAATCAATTGATAATTGTTTAACATAATCTTGTTGTTGTGGGTTAAGTACCGAGAGGAAATGCCCACAATATGTTCGATAAAATGCCACCACAGTTTAGGAGTCAAATAGAGATTTGTTGGCTTATTCTATATGATCCTTAATATGCTATTGTTTGTATTGCATTGGCATTCATTTGAATATCCATCAAGAGATAGGACATTAGTGAATGTGGGAATAGGTCCGATTTGCCTCGAGAGAGGATTTTGGATAATAGAATTAGCATGATCATCAACCGGTAGTATCTAGACATCCTTACATAGTAATCTTGATTATTAGGATTTACTTAGTGAAATGTGATTCTCTAATTCCTCTTGATTTGATTATACCTTTTTGATTTTCAATTTCATAGGTTACTTTGTGTTAATTAAATAGAAATTCATCCCCATTGCTTTAATTATTCAGATAGAAATAGACTTAGTTAATTTTAATAATCAACGCCTATTACATCATCGTGGGAACGATACTTGTACTCATTCTATATTACTTGTGCCGACCCCGTACACTTGTAGGTAACCAAAAGGCGTAACACTGCATTAAGTAGAATGTGGGATGGTGATGTTCCTATGACAGGACGCGCGTAGTCTTTCATAAGTTATGGTGGTGCGAGCTGAAGGGAGTTTTAGAAAAAATTTTGATTATCGTATAACATGCAGAATTGGGTTTCAAAATTTTTTCTTATATTGAAAATCTTTTTTCAATTAGGAACGAGTTCTTGTATATACGCAGAAAAAGACTTTAGAAACTACACACCTTTTTCTTGATTTTCTTTTTTCTGATTCCTCGATCTACCACCAGATCTTCCGAGCTATGACCCGTGGTCTAACAACGTGTGTGTGGGCACGTCACGGCAAGAGATAGAGGTCACGTGAAAAGAACGCCGGCCGAATCCTGCAAAAGAGGGGAGAGTTAGAAAAAACTTTTTTTTCTCTTTTCTTCTCTCTTTGGTGGCCGAATTCTCTTTCTTTTTTACTTGTGTGTCAGGTTGATTTTTCCTAGTATAATAACTCTTATATACTAGGTCTTTAGGGTTTTAATTTTAACCAAGTCAAAATAGGATTCCTAATCCTTTTTTATTTTAGTCTCCCTAAAGATTTTAATAATTGACTATTAGGACTTTTAAAATAATCAAATTATTTTAATTCTTTTATTCTAATCATTATTTAATCACATGACCTCATATTTAATAAATAGAATTAATAATTGTTAATTATTAATTTATATTATTTTATTAAATATTTAATTAATTAAATAATCACATTATTTAATTATTCACTTTTATCTAAATCGCATTACTTTCGTAACACTATTAATTGGACCCTCCAGTTAATCTACCGTGACCCTCGTTACCAACAACCATAAGGGCTAGTAAGGGGACCTAATGGACCCACAGTTTTGAGCTCCAATAATACTTATTAATATTAATTAAAACTCTTTAATTAATATTTCATGATTATTAACCTCGGAGTTATTCCACTAAAAATCCAAGTCTGCACTATCAGATTTGTAGACGTATTTATACAATTTGAAGTCTCAGCGTCCATTGATATAGCTAATTGCATATAGTGTGATCCTTCACAAATAGTTCATAATTAGAGCTGGGTCATAAAATCCGTTATACCCCTCTAGAAATATCTTTTCCTTTAAGTACCATTGATTCTCTAATGAACAATTAAATCTTGTCTTCCTCACGGAAGAAGGAGAGAGCACTCATAATCATTCAAGCCCCGAATCAACCCTTAAGGGAACTACTCATCTACTTCAATAAAGAAGGAATGGATTCCATTATTATGTTCAAACCTTCCCAGCCACAAGCTAAACTGCAACTCTAAGATATAGAGGTATTGGTCGAGATTCACATCATTCTCACTCATGGTAAATCAAAAGCCACAATCCAACCTAAAGGAGTCGATAAGACACTCAGGATTAAGATCACCTATAAATAGCCATCGTTTATCGATTATATATGAATCTCATCTACTAACGGGTATTGGTGAGAGATTCATATAAATCGTGGCCCAGTCCTAAATGATCTCATCATATAAGGTGCCTCCATTCTCATGTCAACTACATGAGTGGTCTAGGATAAGACCACCGTACTTTACAGAATGGACCGCAGCAGTAGATCAATCACAAACAAAGTACCCAGCTTTGTTCGCTCTCTACAGACTCTTTAGATTGCATGTCTCAAAATGAATCCTCTCTGTATATGACCATCATATACTCATTCTGAGATTACATCTTGCAATCTAGGATGTTCTTGCACAATACGAATGTATTACTGAATATAAAATATTTATAAACTTGAATGATAATCTAAATAATTCTTATTAAGTCTTTAACCATTTACTATTACAAACTTTAGGGCAAAAATCCCAACACGAGCTCCATATCTTCGGCTATTAACGAGGTGAAACTATGCTCTGATTCTTTTTCACTCTCAATTATTTCGATCGCTCGCCTATTGGTACTCCTTCTTAATTGGTCAATGTTATCGTTCAATGGAAAAAGCTCTTGATCCAAAGATCTCCTTCCTTGCATTCAACAAATAATTCTGCGATTTAACACACGGTGTTAAGAACAAATAAAACAAAGGATATAAAAAGAAAAGAAAAATAAAAGAAAAGGAATAAACTAAAATGAAAAACAATAGTTAAATCTAACAATCTCCAGCAACGGTGCCAAAAACTTGATGTACTTATTTAATACCTCGCAAGTGCATGAATCAATATGTTAGTATAGTTTCAGCAAGTACAAGGATCGATCCCACAGATATTGACAATTTATCTACTACTTTAATTCAAATTTAATTAAAACTGAAAAATTAAAAAGTCTTTGAGTTTGTTTTGAAGTCGAAAAAACAATTAAAACTAAATTAAAACATTGAGAAAAGAATTTGAGTTGTGAAAGAATAGCGAGAGAAATTAGGTTATCGATGTTCCATTATATCCACTCAAGTATCCAAATATGTTAAGAAATTATCTATTCAGGTTCAGGATTCATTCTTAATTGAAAAATATGATTATCACCTTTCAGATTCTTTAACCAAGTGCTTCTACATTATTAATCACTGCTACCGTTAGGTCATGAATTTAGCAATTAACATAAGAAACCTATTAAGATCTAAGAACCTTAAGAATCAACACACAATTTGATGCTACCCATACAAATCATGTACCAATTATTCATTAGAGATATATAATTTATAAATAGCATGTAACAACAGTTATCCCACTTAACAGTTATATAACCTTAAATTGGCATGTAACAACGATTATCCCGATTCTCGGAATCTCAAATAATTTTTATTTATAATCTAATAAAACTGAGAACTAGCACGTAACAACGATTATCCTAGTTCATCAATAATAGAAATATGAACAATAAACAATTAAATCATGAATAATACTTGAATCTCTGAATAGAAAAGAATTGATAGATGTTTACATGAGCGAATTAATGCCCTTTACATCGATTCCCTAACTATGGATTTAGTTACATATCATGGAGGTTAAAACGAGTTTTATAGAAAGAAAGCAATTAAACATTGACTACTCCCTTGGTTCCCGCAATAATTCCTTGATGCGAACTTGTGTTGAGGAATGAAGAACTTGATTGCAAAAAAGGTATGATGGTTGAAGTTTCGTCGTTTGATTTCTCTCCAAAAGTCCCCCCAAACGTGGTGAAAAGAGGAGATTTTATATCTCCTAAACAAGAGTTGACAAGTTTGTGTAAAAGTCGGACTGCCTCTACAAGATCTGCATCTGAGATCTGTGATCGGGGTTAGTCGCAGCTCTTGGTCACAGATTTGGTATGTGAGCTGGGCGCTACTGCAACCAAATTTGTGATTGTAACTCTTAGTTAAAGATTGGCAGTGCCTTTTGCTCCTAACTGCGACCAAATGCTGCAATCATAGCTCTTGGTCGCGTATTCTGCTCCTCTACTTTCTTCATCATTTTTCTGCGATCATAGTAGGTCAATCTATTTTTAGATCTTTGGAGTGGATTTCTCGATTTATTAACAATATTTCTGACTTGGATGCTTTTTCTTCTGAAACTTCGTCTTTTTATTAAAAACACCTCTTTGTGCTCAATTTCACTATAAAGCTCAATAAACACTGTAAAATGTGCGGATGCATCGTAAATATAACAAAAAGGTTGATAATAAAATGGGATAATTCATATACAATTTGACGTTGATCAGACACCTCTAGAACAAAAAGACTCCCGTAAGCGATGTGATTTCCACAGAGACCACAATCATGAAACAAAGAATTGTTTTGATTTGAAGGAGCATATTAAAGAACTTGTTCGTAGTGGAAAGCTGCAAGAGTGTGTCCAGAAGCGGCTTCCTATAAAGGTCAAAGTAGTGGGAGATGGAAGACAGGTGACCAGAGGGCCTCAATATGATGAAAATGAACCAATTAACTATATAGTTGAGGACCAAGTTTCAACAAGTGCGGGAGCTCCATCCCCAGATCCCGTGTGCATGTTAGTACCAATGTACATCACCGGGAATCCGTACCAATTGCCTACTGAGTGGGGCCCAATCACTTTTTCCCCTGCGGATACAGGGGGTAAAATACCCCTATTGTGACGCTCTAGTGATCTCGGTTAAGGTGTCCAATCGAATGGTGAAGCGCATGTTAGTAGATCATGGGAGTTCAACATATATAATCCACTGGTCAGTGGTGGAGCAACTCGGGTACATGATCGAGCAACTTCAACCGACTAGGTATTGCATCAGAGGCATTGGTTACCACAGAACCAGACCGCTGGGTGAGGTACATCTATCAGTGAGGTTCAGAAGTCGCCCTGCCGTCCACGTTCTATGGATTACCTTCCAGATCATGGATACACCATTTCCCTTTAACATAGTGATCGGAAGACCAACTTTATATAATTTAAAAGCAGTGAGCAGTGTATACTGCATGAAGATAAAGTTCCCCACAGAAGATGGAGAAGGAGAGGTGAACGCTGATTAAGAAGAATATCGGAGGTGCATTGAAATAGATCGGAATGTCGTCGTACACTCCAGGAGTTCATTGGTGGCAATGGTGGATAATCCGTCGAAATCACGGAGAGGACGTCAGCGTAAGCTGAAGCGATTACCAATCGGAGTTTTAGCGGGCCTTCATGACCATCAAAGCTTAAAGAAAAGGAAGTGACAAGTCTAAACCCTAGGGATCTAGCTTCTAAACCGTCAGGGGATCCCGTTGAACCACTGGAACGTATCGAGCTTGCCAATACTATTCCACTTAAGACAGTGTTGATCGGAATATTGCTCTGGTCTGAACTTCGGAAAAAGCTCATAGCTTTGCTCACCGAATATATGGACATTTTTGCTTGGGCCCACAACGATATGCCTGGGATTAATGCTACAGTGACAGTTCATAAACTGAATGTTGATACGAGTTTCAAACCAGTGTACCAAAAGAGAAGATCCCGAGAGATACCGAGCCATAGAATCGAAGGTATCGAAGCTGCTAAATGTGAATTTCATTCGCCCTCTCGAGTACAATCAGTGGTTATCGAATGTAGTTTTAGTCAAGAAGAAGGATAATCGGTGGAGAATGTGTGTTGACTTCACCGACCTAAATAAGGCTTGCCCTAAGGATTTTTTCCCACTTTCTCATATATATTAGCTTGTAGATTCCACTTCAGGGCACCAGCTTCTGAGTTTTATGGATGCTTACTCGGGGTACAATCAGGTTCAAATGTTTGAGGTGGATGAAGATAATACTGCCTTTGTGATCGGTCAATAAATGTTACATATTTACACCCCTTGAACCGTGTCTTTTGATTGTGTTTTCAAGTATATTCGGTGCTTTTGATGTGTTTTGTGAGCCTGTGCAGGCCTTAGATGAATATTAGGGAAGATATGACAAAGTTGGAAAATTTAAAGATTTCTCACTACAGACCGGTTATGTTTCGGAGGCCACCATAAATTCTATAGGATCAACTGGGTTTCGAGCATTATATGTATGGAAATATATAGATGTCTACTTTCCAATGAATTTTACGGTTTATGATTTGGCGTTTTCTAGAGGAAGTTATGGTCATTTTTGTAACAGTGCGCAATCCTAAAATTTAGAGCAGTGTGTACCGCGACCTCATATAGCGACCTATGGTCGCGATGAAACTTCAATTTTTCGGCAGTGCATACTGTGACCAAGGCTTAATGACTAGTAGTAGCGACCCACATCGCAATGGCGAAGCGAAAAACCCTATTTCCAGCGCCTATAAAAAGAAAAGACAGCCACCATGAAGAAGAAGTCGTGTTGGCTAGATTTTAGGCAGCTCTTGGCTGTCACTTAGACCGATTTTCACCATCATTCCTCCTCCAAAATACTATCAAACATCATCAAACACTAACACATCACTAGTTCATTGATTACATCGATTCATCGAGAGAAGACGAAGTTTGAAGGAAACGAATTCTCAACCGGACCAAAGCGGGAGTTTGATTCTCAACACCTTCGAATGGGTTGTATCACATCCCTTTTCCTATCTTTTTGTTTATTCAATTATATGAGTAGCTAGTTTTGTTGTTAGGTGGTTACGGAACCTTGAACGGATTTGGTTTTATTGATTATGAATATATTTTGTTGATTTGTTGCATGATATTGACTTTGAACATATTGTTATATTATCGTTATTAAATTTGATTCTCTTGTGCTGCGATTGCGAAGTATATTGCGGGCTTTCTTGATGAAAATCAATTCGATATACCTTGGATGTTTATGAGTATTTTTATATTATCTTCTTGGGATTTATTCTTGTTCAATACGATTGCGAAAGCAATTGCAAGTTCGTTGATTAAAACCAATTTGATATAGGTTGTGATTTTTGCGAGAAATCGTTAGATTGCAATAGGGCTTAATTGATTCTAGAATCAATACTAGGTTAGTTGTGATAAGACATTACTCAATGAACCTAGGTATTAGATTAAATTAGCTATGGTTTTCGATTTAATGCACTCTATGTTTGTAGGTGTGTTCGATTGGATTTACATACCATGGCGTGACCCATACAATGTGGTGTGGCCTTAGCTATATATATCATGATAATAATGTGCTTTATAAGTAGTCAATGTTTCTTTATCCGGGATTGGGACCGTGTGACCACTTAGCGTCTTTTACCATATATTTCGTCTCGCTTTAGTTTAATTGTTTTAGAAGTTAATTTAGTTTAATTTAGTTCATTAAACAATAACCTCAAATTCCTTGATTTACTTTACCGCACTAGTATAATCTCTATTTTATAGAATTAGTTCCACACTTCCCTGTGGATTCGACTTTGTACTCACGTAAATTTATTACTTCGACATATCCTGCACTTGGGATTATTCCCACGTGTTTGAGCGTGTCAAGTTTTTGGCACTGTTGCTGGGGAACTGTTTCGGTAGCTTATTCTTTAGATTATAGATTTTTAGGTTTTATTTTCTTTTCTAGGTTTTTATTTTTCTTTTTAGTTATCATTTTATTTCTATTTTAGTACTTTTTATTTTTATTTTCTTTTCTTGTTTTTATTTTTCTTTGATTTTTTTTCTTTTTTCTTTTGGTTTATTTTTCTTGTCAGGTGCTCGAGCCTTAGCCATGCAGTCAGCAGAGTTGATTAGACAGATGCAGATGTTGGCCGCTGAGATTAGGCAAGATCGCTTAGGGGTTGCTTGCTCTATATGTGGAGTTAGTGGACACGATTCTGCTGTGTGTCCATTCAGAGAGACCTTCCCGCAGTATGAGTATGTACAGGAACAAGCACAGGCGCTTAATTATTATCCTCCGTGGCCAGGGAATGATCCATACTCCAACAGCTATAATCCACGATGGAGTAATTATCCAGACTTTTCTTGGAGAGATAGTTAGCAACAGCCATGGCAGTATCAGGGGTGCCAACAACAGAGTTGGTTTGAGCCACTGTATCAGTATCAGTACCAGCCCAATGCACAAAGTTATTTTGATCAACCGGCTGATCAATCATCTCAGTAGGTCCAAACATTACAAAATGACAAGCTTGACAAACTCATGCAAATGATGCAACGAAACAACTAGATAACTGACAGGATAGAGACATAACTCGGCCAACTGGTCTAGGCATTGCAAAATAAAGTGCCCGAAAAGTTTCCCAACCAGCCAGAGCAAGTAGAGGAGAGTACCATTCGTCGGATTGGTAAGACAATTAATAATAGGTTTGGGGGTGAACTTTCTGATTCTATTGATTTTGATGTAGGTGCAGGTTTAGATCCTCTAGTGCAAAAGGAGAAGGAAGTGGTAACTTTTGATCCGACACCACTTCTTAATCAGGTTCTGACCCCTTATGTGCCGAAAGTTCCAATTCCTAGTCATTTCTAGAGGAGTAAGGGAAACAGTGCTTTCAAAGGAATATATGACGTGCTGTCTATAGTACACGTCAATTTGCCACTTATGGATATGACCAAGAGAAAGCGTGGAAGGTCGAGCAAGCATGAACTGATTGCAGGCCATATAGGAAACGGAGTCTATGATGTATTTTGAGAGATAGCTCGAGCTCGACGTCTTGCCCAGACGTTAAATAAAGCACTAGGGTTTTGTTAGTTATTTATTTATTTGTGTCTTTATTGTTTTCGTTCAATTTCGCTTTCTTATAGAAGTGTAATTCCTTGTGTTAAGAAAACGAAGTACGGGAGAGTGAGGTTGGATGAACTGATAGTTGTTTCTATTAGGACTGTTTTCTGTGTTTTGTTTTTCGTGTTCATGTTTTGTTTGATTTTCTTTTTCCCTTGCATCTAGGATTTCAAACATTGAGGACAATGTTTATCTTAGGTTTGGGGGTATTTTTGTCTTTTGTACGTTTTTGTGTCGTATTGGTGTATATAGGATGGAAACCTAGACTTTCCTTATACGCATTGCGTTTGGAAAACTTAGGTATAACAATGCCACGTACATCAATCTTTTGAGTCATTAGTGTGTTTTTTGTGTTTTGTTTTGATTGTGTTAGGATAGCGAAACGATATGCATGCTAAACAGATAATTGAGTAATAATATGTAAATGCTTAGGCCATTTGAGTGTACAAAGTTGTTAGCTAAAACAATGCCAGTAGGTTTGTGCATCTAATCGTATAGGTCTGACATCTTTGCATTGTAATATGTGAAAACTTCCAATTAGTAGTCCTGATTAATAGTGGAGACTACCCTTAGTAAGATTTTGAGCTTATTGCATATTCATTCTGAGGGAATTTTTCTTTCTGCTCTTAAATACTTTCTTGAGCTTTATTGTTAGTAGATTGATCTCTATAGGTTTGCATTGGATGTTAATGAACTGCATTATAAAAATCTTGTATGTATGTGTAGAATGTTCAATTGAGTAGATTTTGGAGATATGATCCTGGCATTGTGTGTGAACTCCTAAATAGCTTGATTTTCTGTCCATAAATTGTGTGCTTCCTATCCCATTTGCGGCCAAACACTGGCATATTAGCCTTTTATTGTATGACCTACATGTCTAAAAATCCTAGCTAAAATTGTAAGACTTTACCTTTGACGCTTGAAAACTAGAGACAATTAAAGAGGGAATGTGTCAGTGTTGAGTGAGAAAAAAGAGTGGAGCAGAAAAGATGAAATGGATGTGAAAATGTGCAGAAAAATGAAAAAAAAAAAAATAGACAACAGAAAATAAAAAAAAATATATGAGAAGCGTTGGCTAAATGAGAAAAGGAGTATGATGCACAAAGTAAAAATTTAAAAAGGGTTTGAAAAGAGGTTGAAGGAGAAAGGTGAGAAAAAGTTTTGGAAGAAAAGTTGAATGAATTTGGTAGTCGTGAGGGAAAATGCATGTTGGCTCAATTTCTTGATAAAAAATGGACCTTCACTAGTACCTTTATTCACCTACTTGTGTTCCATTCTCGGGTAATTATCGGTTGTTTTGAATGTTTTTATCTAGTGTGCAGGTAATAAGGTTTTGTGCGTAATTGAAGAGCCTTGGTGGATTAAATTGAAGATTTGGGAGTGCACAATTGTCATATTTCGGAGTCCGTCATAAATTCCACAGAATGAACTGGGTTGAGAACCTTATATTTCTGGAAAGGTCAAGATGCTACTTTCCGAAAAATTTTACGATTCGTGATTCCGAGTTTTCTAGAGGAAGTTATGCTCAATTTCACAACATTGCGTAGACGCGCGACTGTCATCAACATGAATAATTAAATCACAATGATGATCGGAAGGTTTAAAAGAAGGAATTAAAGGATAAAAATATAAAAACATAAAAAGAAAGCAGACAACCAATATGAGAGATGAGCTAGGGTATTTGAATTCACTTAATCCATCCAATTGAGTTTCATAAAAACACATTATTGTAGTTTAATTATTCATGTTGATGATCGTGTTTATCTAAATTATCCAAAGTCCCCTTTCGAGGTAAATCAGACCTATTCCACATACACTAATATCCTATCTCTCGATAGTATATCCAAGTGCATAAAAATGCATTAGTCACAATAAACACCCTATGTGATCACATAAGCAAATTAGTATATCTCTATCTAATTCTACTTGTGGTGGACATTACATCGAGCACGTTGTGGGCGTCTTCTCTCGGTATATAACCCACAACCAATTTATCAACTAAATGTAGGCCTTCACATTCAAAAGCATTAAGCATAATAATACTACTCAACAACATAATAATCAACCACAACAAATTAAACAATGAATTCATTAAAGTTTCATAGAAAAGGATCCATCAAAACCCTAACTTACAAATTTAATTCATAATCAAATATTTATAACTAAAACAATGATATAAAGCGAGACAGATTAAATGGAAAATAATGCTAGGTGGTCACACGATTCCAATCACGGATATGGAAAACATGTTGATTATTATTAAGCACATTATATCATGACATATATAGCTAAGGGCACACCAAGCCGCATGAATCACGTAGTGGTCGTGGAAATTCAATCGATGCACCTACTTTCGTAGAGCACAATCGAAAGGAACCCAAAGCAAATCTAATATCTAAATCGATTGATTAATTTCTTAATACAATTAACCTATCATAGATTCTAGAATTACAAGCCCTATTGTAACCTAACATTTTCATGCAAAAATCACAACATATATCGAAATATTAATTAAACTATATACTCGCAAAATACTTTCGTAAATGCAAAAGCACATGAATAATTGACATACGATAACAATTAATATTACTCAATAATTCTATAGAATATATATAGGATCAAATTTAATCAAGAAAACCCGCAATCTACTTTCATAATCACAGAGCACGAGATTAAAATACAATACAATAATATGCAATAAATCCACAAATAATATCATGAAATAATATAACAATATATTCATAATCAATAACTCACCAAATCCGTTTATGGTTCGTACACCTAACACTAGCTACTCATTCAATCAAATAAAAACAAGGAAAGAATAAGAATGCAATACAACCCATTCGAAGACGCAAAGACTCGAAATCCGCTCGTTTCCGGCTTAGACTTCTTTACTAGCGATCTTCGTCTCTTCTTGGTGATTAATCGATGAAATCGCAAGACTAGTGAAGTGTTGATGATTGGGTGATGTTGGTTGTGTTTTGTGGTGGAAGGAATGATGGAAAAATGGCCAAGTTTGCAACTTGGAGCTGCTGGAACCGTACCTAGACCACCCCCTTTTCTGTTGCTGCATTTTCTTCTTATAGCAGTGCACTAGGGCTGCTGGAATTTGGCTATCACGACCAGCCACCGTGACCAGCGGTCGCGCCGCTTGGTCGCGGTGCCTACTGGTCCTATTTAGACCTTCTGCATCGCGAGCTGCAATGCAAGCTGGGCTGGGTCGCGGTCTTCCTCGCCATACTCCTTGGTTTGCTGAGTTCTTTTGCTCGTGAATTCTTCACAGCGAGCGAGCCACCGTGACTGGCGATTGCGATGCAGGTCGCGAGGGCTGTTGGAGCTGCTATTTTCTTCACCGCGAGCTGGAGGATACGAGCAACGGTCGCGTTGCTTCCTCGCTTCGTTTTTTTTTCTTTTCTATACATCAAAACGACGCTGTTTTGCACCAGCTCTTTGGTGCCAAAACGGCACCGTTCCACTAAAGCCTCGATTTCCTTTGGTGCAAAACGCACCGTTTCACTAAAGCTGGTGGAACGTTATGAAATTACAGTTTTGGCCCCGAATTCGGAGATGCTTCCACAAAGGCCCTTATTACCAAGTTACTGAAATTACACTTTATCCTCCAAAATATATAAACTCTTCACTTGGGTCCCTAAACCTGCACACTAAAGAAAATATTAAAAATAATCGATAATTACTCGGGAACGGAACGGAACAAAAGTAGGTAAAGATAGATATAAATGGAGGCCCATTTTTGATCAAGACATGGAGCCAACAAGAACATACAATCTTAGGTTGAGCACTCATGCTGACTATTCATGGAGCAACCAGCAAGAAAATGGGTCAAGACTGGAAGGCATGCTTGTCGACTACATGACAAGGATGGAAATCCGGGAACTGCAGGAAAAAGATACAGCTTTGGAAGACATGATTATTAAACTCATGATAAAGCTGGATGAAAAGATGGATTCCCAAGATGAGGCACTGAAGAAACTGGAAGCTAAACTTGATCAACATACTCAAGCAGCTACCCAAAGCTTGGAGATTTAAATCAGCCAATTAGCTACAAAGGTCCAATGGCTAGAGCATGAGCTACATCCGATGGAGTAATGCAATGAAATAGCCTTGGAAATCGAAAAGCGAGTTAAGTAGCAGATTTGGGTTGATCAAGTAGAGACGGAAGGGAGCAAGAACTTGTTTTATGAAGATGAGGCATCTACCTTTCTAGAGCCACTTGAGTTATGTCTAGTCCACAGTTCTACTGCAGAAGAAGAGAGCCACTAAGATATATACGTTTCTGTTGATGTCGGAGAAGGGAAGCTTAAACCGCCTCCACCTTTTGAGTAGCCACCGCACTTAGGCCGTAAAAGGATACCTTCTCATTCGAGGTATATAGTGCTGGGAGAGTCCTCTTCTCTTCCAGTCATTTGGTTAGGATGGTGCGGTAAGCTGATGAGGAGATATCAATTATGGGGCAGGTGGGCGAAAGCTCAAGCGATCAAGTGCATATGTATAATATTTTGTCATTTTTTTTATTATTTATTTTCTTTATTTATTGGTTTAAATTTTTTAGTTTAGTATTTGGTAACCCTTGCCCATGATCTTATTTGAAGTGCTGTGCCTTGTGTTGCAAATCTTGAAGTTCGGGGGAAGTTTGGTTGGGTGTAAATAATATTGAAGTGTTTGGTTGCATTTGATTTTTATGTTTGTGTTTGTGTGTCTAGTTAGATTGTTGTTAGTTGTTAGTTTTTTAGTTTTTAGTTTTTATTGCTGTGTTTAGCCCCTTCACCTCGTGCGTAAGGTTTTAAAATATTGGGGACAATGTTTATCTTAGGTTGGGGGTGGTTCTTGGTTGTTTGTTTTCTTTTAATTTTTCTTGTGTTTTGGTTGTGGTTAGTTGACGTATATCGGCTGGAAACTTAGAATTTCCTTCTACGCATTTTGCGTTTGGAAGACTTAGGTATAACAACGCCACGTACGTCTAGTCTGTGTTTAGTGTGTCTAGGCTATGTTTAGTGAGTTTAGTGTAGATTGTGAACATTTTTTAACCTTTATTGTTGTCATGTATACGCTTTCCGTTGCAGCATAATAGCTAGCATTTTCAATGAGTTTTAATTTGTCTGGGACCACTCAGATTTTTTTGTGCCATGTTTTACACCGCATTG
The DNA here is from genome assembly GCA_003430845.1 of Xanthoceras sorbifolium. Lineage (NCBI taxonomy): Eukaryota > Viridiplantae > Streptophyta > Magnoliopsida > Sapindales > Sapindaceae > Xanthoceras > Xanthoceras sorbifolium. Next base: position 5,285,516 of record CM010610.1, read on the forward strand.
TGTTGCACTCTGTTTATCTTTTTGTGAAAACATGCCATGTTCAATCGACTAGGATAAATAGTAGAGACTTACCCAGTGAGTTTTTGAGCTTATACGTTGTTATTTGAGAGGGTGTTTTCGTTTCTACTCTATATACACTTATATTTAATTTTGATTGATTAGTTGATCTCATTTAGATTTTACATTGAATATTTTGAACAACATCAAAGATATCATGTGTTTATCTTATGTTTTTGTTGGTCCTCCCTGTTAGATGTAATGTAGGCTATGCATGTTGAACCACTAAAAAGTCAAATATTCATCCTACCTTTGTGTGTGCTCCAATAACCATTTTGAAGCCAAATACTTAGAAGCTTTTTCTTTCATCACTTACATAAATCCAAAATCAAGCTCTGAATATAAAATAGCCTTACCCTTTTAGCTTGGATCATTTTAAGATGAAAAGAAAAGAGAATAATTGTATGGATGAAGTGTATATGAAATATGCCAAGGTAAATATTGCTATTGTTGAGGAAAAAAAAAGAAAAAAAAAGAAAAAGAAAAGAAAAGAAAGAAAGAAAAGAAAAGGAAAAGAAAAGAAGAAACAAAAGGAATTATGCAAAGCAGTGTGGCATAAGAATTGAAAAATAAAAGAGAATGATCCATGTACTGAAAAATGTCATGTAATCTCTTAATTTGATCGAAAGCTTTTGCATTTTTTTTATCCAATTCTTTCGTAACCTATCACCCAAGAGCCCCATTACAACCTTATTTAAGACCTGCTGATCTTTTGGGGAGTCTAGCTTTAATGTAGAGATTTTCATGTTGATATCTTGTTCATAATATTTGATTCCTTCAATGAGATGTATTTGCAACAAAATAGTGTTTTTCAAATTGATTTTCACATGTGATATATATTTGTACTTCTTTGAGCATAAATTCTATCCGCATGTGTTTGATGAGTGTGTTGCCTAGGTTCTGAACGAGAGAAAATTATCCTGAGAGGTTTAGAGTCGAGGCGAATTCTATCCTGGTTATTTGAACACAATTGTTTTCGTTTTAAGATTCTTAGAGTGTTGGCATGTGTGTGGCAAGTGGTGCAAAATTCTGAGAGTGGATGCATTCGAATTTTACTTATTGCTTTTACTAACTTTTATCTTAATGGATTGTGTTTCATTTGGCAAATTAATTGTTCCTTAATGCTCAGAGATGCGTTTATGGGTATCGTTGCTGGTAAACCCTCACGAGACTATAACGCGTCCACTAGGGACACCTAGGCGTTTAAAAGCTTGTGGCATATGCTAAATGTCATCATGTTACCTACAAAAGTGGTTTAAACTAGTTGTTTGTTTTCCGTTATTTGTTATTTTGTTTTCTTTTCGTTTTGTTTGCATTTTTGTTTCGTTCCGATTTTGCTCGAGGACGAGCAAAAGTTAGGTTTGGGGGTATTTGTTGGCTCCATTTCTTGATAAAAAATGGACCTTCCCTAGTACCTTTATTCACCTACTTGTGTTCCATTCTTGGGTAATTATCGGTTGTTTTAATGTTTTTATCTAGTGTGCAGGTAATAAGGTTTTGTGCGTAATTGAATAGCCTTGCTGGATTAAATTGAAGATTTGGGAGTGCACAGCTGTCATATTTCGGAGTCCTTCATAAATTTCACAGAATGAACTGGGTTGAGAACCTTATATTTCTGAAAGGTCAAGATATCTACTTTCCGAAAAATTTTACAGTTCGTGATTCCGAGTTTTCTAGAGGAAGTTATGCTCAATTTCGCAACATTGCGCAGACACGCGACTTGCAATTCACGACGAAGTCGCGAGTTATGTTTGAAAGTCCGTCATAAATTCCACAGAATGAACTGGGTTACGAGCCTTATATTTCTGGAAAGGTCCAGATGTCTACTTTGCAGAAAATTTTACGATTCATAATTCTGAGTTTTCTAGAGGAAAATATGCTTAATTTTGTAACAGTACGTAGACTCGCTACTTGTAAGTCGCGAGTGCAATTTTCAGCATTTTTTGGCCGAGACTCACGCGACTTAACTCGCAACTTGTCTAAGTCGCGAGTATGCCTGGAAAGCCCAAAAATAGCCTGTTATAAGAGGAAAACTTGAGGGAAACAAAAGGGGGTTCGACCAAAGCTCGGCTAGGAACAGACCACAAAGAGGAGAAAAATAGAGAGAAGAAGAGGCAAATAGGGAGAAGAAGATTACCTTGGAAACAAGAGGATTCAGATTCAATCCTTGAGCCAAAATCTCACCATCAAGCTTGGATTTGGAGAAAGTGGAAGCTAGACGAATTCACAACAGGAGAATGACAAGAGTTCATCACACCTAGAGTTTTTCTATCCTTTTCCTTCTTTATTTTCTTGCTTGTAACTCTGTTTATTAATTGAAAAACATGTTTGGTTATAAATCTTTGATTATGAACTAAACTTGTAAGTTAGGGTTTTGATGGATCCTTTTTTATGAAACTTGAATGAATTGATTGTTTAATTTGTTGTGGTTGATTATTATGTTGTTGAGTGGTATTATTATGCTTAATGCTTCTGAATGTAATGACCTACATTTAGTTGATTTTATGGTTGTGTGGTATGTACTGAGAGGAGACGCCTACAACGTACTCGATGTAATGTCCACCATAGGTAGAATTAGATAGAGATATACTAATTTGCTTGTGTGGTCGTATAGGGTGTTTATTGTGACTAATGCTTTTTCATATACTTGATATACCATCGAGAGATAGGATATTAGTGTATGTAATAGGTCCGATTTACCTCGAGAGGAGACTTTGGATAATTTAGATAAACATGGTCATCAACATGAATAATTAAACCATAATGATGTGCTTTCATGAAACTTAATTGGATGGATTAGGTGAATTCAAATACCCCAGCTAATCTCTCATATTGGTTGTCTGCTTTCTTTTTATGTTTTTATATTTTTATCTTTTAATTCCTTCTTTTAAACCTTCTGATCATCCAAATAGAAGTAGGTTTAGTTAATTTTAGTACTCAACGCCTAAATGTTCCTGTGGAGACGATAATTTACTCATCATTGTATTACTTTTGTCGACCCCGTATACTTACGGGTACAAAAAAACACACAAATTGAAAATTTTATGAAGTCTTTCAATAGGTTTCCAAGTGAGTTGAACCCGATTTCCGTTCTTTTTGAGCCAATCACCTTAAGCCCCATTACAACCATATAAAGACCTGTTGATCTCCTTAGGAAACCTAATTGTAATATTTGACATGTATATACACTGATTTTTCCGTTCTTAACATTTGACATCTTTCATGAGGTCCTTTGCTTAATTTGTGTGTTCTTTCTAATTATTGATGCATACAACACATTTTGAAATTCTTTGCTCATAATTTCCATTCGTATATAGTTAAAAGTGTGATCACCTAGGTTCTGAGTGTCATTGAGTGAGAACTAGTAAGACTAGAATTGAGGCGAATTACATCAGTGGATATTAGTATGGAAGGTGTCACTATTATAAATGCATTGTATGTCAATGTCCTGTATGATATAGGGTGTTTAGACTTATTGGCAGTATTTTGGTTTTCTGATTTTGTGCTATTCTTATGCCTTTGTGTTTGTGTATATACTTGATTTGATGTGTAGCTATGTATGTGGTTAGCTTAGGACGTTTGTGGGTATCGTAGCTGGTAAACCATCACGAGACTATAACTCGTCCATTAGGACCACCTAGGGGTTTAAAGGCTTGTGGTACATGCTAAGTGTCATCGTTTCATCCTACGAAAATGGATATAGCTTAGTTTATTTTCTGTTTTAGTTGTTTTTGTTTTTGTTTTTCTTTTTGTTGTGGTGTGTGCCGATTTGCTTGAGGACAAGCAAAAGATAGGTTTGGGGGTATTTGATCGGTCAATAAATGTTACATATTTACACCCCTTGAACCGTGTCTTTTGATTGTGTTTTCAAGTATATTCGGTGATTTTGATGTGTTTTGTGAGCCTGTGGAGGCCTTAGATGAATATTAGGGAAGATATGACAAAGTTGGAAGAATTGAAGATTTCTCACTACAGACTGGTTATGTTTCGGAGGCCGCCATAAATTCTACAAGATGAACTGAGTTTCGAGCTTTATATGTATGGAAAGATATAGATGTCTACTTTCCAATGCATTTTACAGTTCCTGATTTGGAGTTTTCTAGAGACAGTTATGGTCATTTCGTAACAGTGAGCAATCCTAAAATTTGTAGTGTGTACTGCGACCTCGTATGGCGACCTGTGGTCGCGATGAAGCTTCAATTTTTCGGCAGTGCATACCGCGAACAAGGTTTCACAACCAGTGGTAGTGACCCATGGTCACGATGGTGACGCGAAAAACCCTATTTCCAGCACCTATAAAAAGAAAAGACAGCCACCATGAAGAAGGAGCCGTCTTGGCCCGATTTTAAGCAGCTCTTGGCTGTCACTTAGGCCGATTTTCACCATCATTCCTCCTCCAAAATACTATCAAACATCATCAAACACCAACACATCACTAGTTCATCGATGACATCGAAGATTCATCGAGAGAAGATGGAGTTTGAAGGAAAATAATTCTCAGCCGGACAAAAGCGGGAGTTTGATTCTCGACACCTTCGAATGGGTTGTATCACATTCCTTTTCCTATCTTTTTGTTTATTCGATTGTATGAGTAGCTAGTTTTGTTGTTAGGTGGTTACGGAACCTTGAACGGATTTGGTTTTCTTGATTATGAATATATTTTGTTGATTTATTGCATGATATTGACTTTGAGCATATTGTTATATTATCGTTATTAAATTTGATTCTCGTGTGTTGCGATTGCGAAAATATATTGCAAGCTTTCTTGATGAAAATCAATTCGATATACCTTGGATGTTTATGAGTATTTTTATATTATCTTCTTGGGATTTATTCTTGTTCAATACGATTGCAAAAGCAATTGCAAGTTCGTTGATTAAAACCAATTTGATATCGGTTGTGATTTTTGCGAGAAATCGTTAGATTGCAATAGGGCTTAATTGACTCTAGAATCAATACTAGGTTAGTTGTGATAAGACATTACTCAATGAACCTAGGTATTAGATTAAATTAGCTATGGTTTTCGATTTAATGCACTCTATGTTCGTAGGTGTGTTCGATTGGATTTACATACCGTGGCGTGACCCATACAATATGGTGTGGCCTTAGCTATATATATCATGATAATAATGTGCTTTATAAGTAGTCAATGTTTCTTTATCCGGGATTGGGACCGTGTGACCACTTAGCGTCTTTTACCATATATTTCGTCTCGCTTTAGTTTAATTGTTTTAGAAGTTAATTTAGTTTAATTTAGTTCATTAAACAACAACCTCAAATTCCTTGATTTACTTTACCACACTAGTATAATCTCTATTTTATAGAATTAGTTACACACTTCCCTGTGGATTCGACTCCGTACTTACGAAAATTTATTACTTCGACATATCCTGCACTTGGGATTATTCCCATGCGTTTGAGCGTATCACTTTGTCACCGACAGAGATATGTATTGTTACAAAGTTATGCCCATTGGGCTGAAAAATGCAGGAGCAACTTATTAGAGGCTTGTGAACATGATGTTTGCACCCCAGCTCGGGAGAAATATGGAGGTTTAAGTGGATGACATGCTGACCAAGTCTTTAAAAACCATCAATCATTGCACTGATTTAAGAGAGACCTTTGAGACCATTCGAAAGTACAACATGAGGCTCAACCCTAAAAAATGCGCCTTCAGAGTTGGTTCAGGGAAGTTCCTCGGATTCATAGTCAATCAGGGAGGGATTGAAGCAAACCCATACAAGACTAAAGTTATTTAAGAACTTAGAAGCCCCCGAACCACCAAGGAGATACAGGAGCTCACAGGTGGGATAGTAGCTTTGTCGAGGTTCGTCTCCAGAATCACAGACCGTTGTCTTCCATTTTTCAGAGTTTTGAAAAAGAATAGTAGTAATCAGTGGAACTCCGTGTGTGAAAAGACATTCCAAGAGTTAAAGCAATATTTGGCAAATCCTCCATTGGTTTCGAAGCCTCAGCAATGAGAGATGTCGTACCTATGTTTAGCTGTATCGACGGTGGCAGTCAGTTCGGTGTTGATTAAAGAAGAGTCGGAATTGCAAAAACCGGTTTACTACGTAAGCAAGACTATGACCGACCCAGAGTGACGATATCCGAAAATTGAAAAACTGGTATTATCATTGATTACCACTGCCAAGAAACTCCAATCCTATTTTCAGGCCTATTCGATCACAATGTTGACTAATTTTCCTTTTAGGCAAATTCTTCAGAAGATGGAGGCTTCTAGTAGAATAGTAAAATTGGCAATAGAAATAAGTGAATTTGATCAAACCTACCGACCTAAAACAATGATCAAAGGACAAGCTGTGGCGGATTTCATCTCTGAGTTCTCCTCAGAAGAAACCGTTGCATCCTCACAGTTAGACCCTGAATACTGGAAATTGTATGTGGATAGGTCATCTAATAGATATAGTAGTGGAGCAGGTATAGTAGTCATGTCTCCTAAAGAAGTTATTACCTAAGTAGCCTTCCGATTCGGATTCAAGGCCACCAATAATATAGCCGAGTATGAAGCCATGATTCAGGGACTTTAGCTAGCTTTCGAATTTGGAATACAGAACCTTAATGTGTTCAGTGACTCCCAACTTATAATAAATCAAGATAACAATAACTACCGAGCACGGGACGAGTATATGATTAGATACCTTAAGATCGTTCAGTGTCTTAGAAAAGGCTTTCAAAAATGTAGGTTCGTTTGGATAGCTAGGGAACAAAATTCACTGGCGGACGCCCTAGCTAAATTAGCATCAGCTACAGTGGCAAAGCTCCTCAGAACCATAACTATCACCGAATGTGGATGGCAACCCCGAGAACTACGAGGTCAGAGTTACAAAATATGTAAAACCCTCTTGGTTGGATCCTATCATTGAGTATTTGCTACATGGTTAGCTGGCCGACAACTGAATTGAAGCACGGAGAGTCGCTAGGAAATCTGCCAGATACGTAGTTTACCAAGGCCAGCTTTATAAGAAGGGTTACTTATACCCTCATCTGAAGTGTGTTGGAGACTCCATGAAAAACGTGGATTTGTATACTATGGCAACCTAGGGGGGGGTGGTGAATAGGTTTATCAACAAATATTTGTGGAATTAAAATAATAAATCATTCAACATATTACACGGAGATTTTTAACGTGGAAAACCTTAACAGGTCAAAAACCATGGGACCAACTCGTAGGCCACTTGACACATCAACACAAATACTAGTTGGTATATCATTTACAACTCACGTTGATTGACCCCTCAATCATACGACTCTTGCTATAACTCAATACTATCTACCCGCAAGCCTTTTACTAGCAAATCCTGTTGATGCCGCCCGGAGACTCCACTCGCTCAAGGACTTGGCAACTTTCGTAAGGTTAAAGCAACAATAACCTCCACTTTATGAGATCAGATCTAATTGTTCAATAAAACATGAACAAACAAATAACATGCATGATCACGGATATGTTATGAATAGGCTATACAATTACGCTCGATGCAAAGATAATAGCCTATATAAAATAACCCTCTCTTCTCTCACAATAACATGAAAACAATGAAGCATCAAAACAATAAAGACATGTGAGAGAAATAATATAATTCAATGAAGAATAATAGAGAGCAAATAGTGAAGCTTAGTAAAAGAGACTTACTTGGCTTAAGCTTATTAAAACTCAAAACTAAAGCTCACTATTTATAGAGAACAGTAGAAACCCTAATTCTAATTGTAGTAGGAAATAAACATAATTAAGGCTTTCTAATTCAACAAGGAATATATTTAATACTTTCCTATAATAAAGAGATATGCTTTCTAATAAATAGAAATCTTATTTAATGGAAGATCTCTTACTTCCAAACTTAATAAACAAAACCTTGATGGACAAGGAAACATTAAAAACATGTAGGAAGACTTTAGGGGACTCAAAATTGTCAAGACAACATCCTAACCTATTTAGAGTTCGGCCACAACAGCTTCCGCACGCCTAAGGCTTGTGGCCATGCTCAAGGCATGGGGCTGCTGTCTAGGACGCACGCCAAAGGCGTGTGGCCACGCCTGGGGCACAGCCTTGCTTTTTGAGCCAAGCAAACTCTAACCAAACGGCATTGGATTTTATCGTTCTTTATGCCGTTGGAAATATATGGATGTCTAGTTTCATTCCCAAGAAACCAAAGACCAATTGGATGTCTAGATAAGGAGTTATGCCCATCGAAGCATCCGAAGGTTAGGTTTTCGGGAAAACAAAATATATGGAATTAAATTCCTAAACTAGACAAAACAAAAACAATAAGACTCAAACACTTGTAAAACATTTAAACCAACATGTTAACACTCAAATGCAAATGCATGAACATGTTATAAGTGTGTGTGTGTGAATCTTATCTGATCTCAAGAATAACAAGTATCGTTTCTTTGAAACTTACCTTCAAGCATGTTCTTGAGTCTTTTCAGAAGCTTTTCGTCTTCGCATAATTTCTTCGAATCTTTATTACACTTGAATCATACTCTAACAAAGCTAACTAAGAATTATATAAAAATGTGTTTGCTCACGAAATCACAGCCAACAAAATAATAACCTTACAATCTCCCCCTTTGGCTATTCCGTGACAAAACACTAAATACTCACCAAACAATCAAATAATTGTTTTTACATTTGCTCTTAAGACTCAAATTACATAAAGAGATGTAATCTAACATTTGTCAATGTCTTCAGAAGTCTTCACTTTGTACCTGAATCAAAAAAGCAAAATTATGTTCTTCGCAGGAACATTGGTGAGCGAAACGATAATGATATAAATTTGAAATAACTCAATTATAAATATCAATTACCACAATAATCAGTTTTTCGATTCGAAAGATAATATGCATAAGCAACAATCAAGCACATCGAGTCAAATATGATTATATATCTCCCCCTCAATAAGATCTCCCCCTAAGTATGCTAACAGTCACAATAGCAACTTAATCATGGAGATTAGAAGAAGTAATTCGAACAAATTAATATCCAAGTTACTCCCCCTTTTTGTCATGGGATAGATGTTACGCTTTTTGGTTACCCGCAAGTGTACGGGGTCGGCACAAGTAACAAAGTGTAAGTCCAGATATCGTTCCCACGAGGATGTTTAAGGTGCTAAGTACTAAAATTAACTAAGTCTAAATCTATTCGAATGATTCAATCAAAGATGGTGAATTTCTAAATCTAACTCTAAACAGCCTATGAACTAGGGATTCATATTTCATTAGGTAAATCCTAACAATCGAAATTACAATGCAAAGGTAACTAGATATCACCGGTTGGTGATCATGCTAACTCTATTATCCAAAATCCTCTCTCATGGCAAATCAGACCTATTCCCACATTCACTAACATCCTATCTCTCGATGGATATCAAACTAAATGCGAATGCAATACATACAATAACATATTAAGATTACACAGAGTAAGCCAACATATCTCTATTTGACTCCTAAACTGTGGTGGCATTTTATCGAAAACGTTGTGGGGGTCTTCTCTCGGTACTTAACCCACAACAACAATATTATGATAATTGGTGATCAATCAATTAGCATTCTATTAAGTATTAAAATACCACTCAACCAACAATTCTAAAATTATCCAAGCATATATATAAAATCAACTAAAAGTATTACAAAGATCCATCGTCTTCTCTAGTTATAGAAATTAATTCATAACTAATAAATCAAAATTAAGCAGGTTCAACAATTGAGTCATGAAAATCAAAATATAACAAAGGGAAGGAATTGTGAAGTAGAACTTTTGACGGAATGACTCTCGTCTGATTCCGTTTATGGTGAACTCTTCAGTCGAAAATCTTGATTCGTCAATTTATGAAGATGAACGAAGCTTCAATCTGGTGTCTATTCTCCTAGCCTTCTGTCTCTTTTCTTCTTTCTTCTTCTCTCTTCTCTTTTTCTGTTTTCTGAACCTCCAGTTGAACCCCCCTTTCTGAAATCACGTTTTCCTTTTATATGGGCTCGGATTAGGTCTGTTAAGTGCCGCTCATGACGTGGCCAAGTCGCAGGCCAAGTCGCGATAGTTTCGGCCATGTTGCTGCTTTTAGTCTTCGCGACTTACCCAGGTCGTGAGTCAAGTCGCGACAGTCTCGGTTGGATTCTTGAAGTTTTGCCTCCGTGACTTGCTCAAGTGGCGAGTTAAGTCGCGACTGCAAGTAGCGAGTCTAACTGCACAAAATCGACTAAAAAAGACCAAAGTCTCCGAATGGATCTGAAAACTTTTACACTTAAGGAAAACATCAAAAGCACCCCATAATCACCCGAAAACAGACAAAAGCATGGATATATAAGGCTCCATTTCTAGCAAGAAATGGTGCTAACAATAGACAAAAACCAATAAACACTCAAGTATTTTAATCGACAACCGAATTTAAAGATGCTTGCACAAACAAACATGAGGGGGACTAAATAAAATGAAACAATAAAAATAAAATAGATCCATACAACCTTGAATGAGAATTAATTTACTCCTACTTGAAACAAACAAGAGATAATTGATAATATGAAGATCAAATACAAGGTTATATATTACATGCCAAATAGATAAGTTCATGAAAATTAAAACAAAGTTTATGAATCATAAATAAAAGTACATAAGCAAGTAAAGGAATTCTTAACAAGAATCCGAATTATTACTCATATCCTCCAATGTTATCACCATTAACGTTGGCATCACGTCCATCAGAAGAGGAAAACACGCCACTAATATGTGCATGGGAGGTAGATCCACTCATATACATCTCTATGCTTCATAACCTTTCATCATGTGCATCGAGTCTTGTCAAGATGACTTCATTACCACCCTTGAACATACCCATTAGTTGCGTCGCCTAAGGAGGTATCTCACTTTCAACTTGAGTGGCTTCAGAAGTTTGTGAAGCGTTCCTATTCATATCTTCCTTGAAGAGATAGTGGAACTTAAAGAAATCCTTGTCAAGCATTTGACTATTCTCTACAACTATATCGGATCTCCTCAACCTAACACCCGCTTCTAAACATAGTTTAGTAATTAAACCCGGGAATTTCAATTTGGACTTGCTCTTATTAGCACATTTACCAATGAGTCAAAAGATATAGGCTCCAACATTAAAGGGCTTCCTTGTCCCAATAACATAAAGCAATTTTTTGATGGCAAAATTGACTTCAGAAATGTTGGACACCGGGTGAATATTTGAACACACAAATTTGTTCAAAAAGCGGTAAAATTGGGTACACTTGGCATGAGAAATAAAATTAGTGCCTTCACCCCATTTATACAAACCCCTAGTCAAAGGGAGTGCAATATCTTGCTTAGTGACTCGGATAGTGTTGGCTTCATTTCTTGATAAAAAATGGGCCTTCATCTTTACCTATCTTTACCTACTTTTGTTCCATTCCCTAATAATTATTGGTTATTTTTTATATTTTACTCTAGTGTGCAGGTAAAAAAGTTTCGTGCTTAATTGAAGAGTTTTGGTGGATTAAATTGAAGATTTGAAGAATTGTTAGTGCACAGTTGTCATGTTTCAGAGGCCGTCATAAATTCCATAGAATGAACTGGGATGCGAGCCTTATATTTCTGGAAAGGTCTAGATGTCTATCTTCTGACAAATTTTACGATTCGTGATTCTGAGATTTTTAGAGGAAGTTATGCTCATTTTCGTATCAGTACGCAGTTCGCAACTTGACCCATGTCTTGGGTCGCGACGTTATAATTCTAGAAACAGGCCGAGACACTCACGACTTGACCCGCAACTTGTGCAAGTAGCGGGCAGACTAAAAATTGCTCTAATAAGCTCAAGTATAAAAGGAAGAACGTGAAAAACAAAAGGGAGTTCGGCTGAGACTTAGAGAACTCAACCAAGAGGAGAACAAGAGAGAAAATGAGAGGCAAATGAAGAGAAGAAGATCATCTTGGGGACAAAAGGGGGCGGATTCGATCCTTGAGTCATCTTCTCAACATTAAGCTTGGATTTAGGAGAAAGTAAAAGCTAGAAGAAATCACAATTGGATAAGGACGAGAGTTCATACGTTCTAGGAGTTCTTCTATCCATTTCTTTCTTCGATTTGCATTCTTGTATCTCTCTTTTATCATTGTTACACATATTTAGTTGTAATCTTGATTATGACTTAAACTTGTAAGTTAGAGTTTTGAAGTATCCTTTTTCTTGATAATTGAATGAATTGATTGTCTAATTTATTGTGATTGATTATTATTTGTTGAGTGATGTTATTAGTCTTAATGCTTTTGAATGTAATGGCCTGCATTTAATTGATATTATGGTTATGTGTTATGGACTGAGAGATGACGCCCACAACGTGCTCAATGTAATGTTCACCGTAGGTAGAATTAGATAGAGATATTCTAATTTACTTGTGTCATCATATAAGGTGTTTATTGTAATTAATGCATTTTCATGCACTTGGATATCCATCGAGAGATAAGATATTAGTGTATGTGGTAATAAGTCTGATCTATCGAGAGAGAGAATTTTGGATAATTTAGATAAACACGATCATCAATATTGATAATTAAATTGCAATAACGTGCTTTCATGAAACTCAATTGGATAGATTAGGTGAATTCAAATACCCTAGCTAATCTCTCGAATTGGTCGTTTGCATTGTTATTATGTTTATGTATTTTTCATCTTTAATTTTCTTCTTACAAACGTTTTGATTTTCCAAATAGATATAGGTTTAGTTAATTTTAGTATTCAATACCTAAATATCCCTGTGGAGATGATAATTTACTTATTCTTTATTACTTGTGCTGACCTAGTATACTTGCAGGTACAAAAAGGCATAACAGATAGATTCTAGACAACAATCTCCATGAGATAAACCATATAATGAGTTGATTAATTCATCACTCACTATAACTCTAGTCCTTCTAACTAGCACTCCTAGGTTTTCTCCAAAATCATCAATATCCAAGTTAGCATAAAACTCTTCATTAAGTTTTCACAAACATCATGGGGTTTCTTAACAAAACCTCTCTCTAGCATGAAATTGTAAACATCATCATTGATTCTAACACCCTTAAAATCAACTCTTTTTTCAAAAATCAAAGTTCTAGAGAGGTTATGTTTATACCTTTCCTTATATTCTTGGTTGATGAACTTTGGCTGTTGGGTAGATTCACCTCTAGTAGCTTTCTTTCCTTTGGAAGCTACTTGTTTTCCCTTGCTAGACATCTTCAAAGCTAAATCAAGCACTAATGGTAGCCTTTTGTAGATGTAGAAGCAAGACCCAATATGAATCTCACACAAACAATCAAAAAATCAAAGAGATTAAAAGATTAAGTGTGTAGAGGGAGAGTGATTTTCAAGAGAAAATGGTGGCTCTTGAAAGTGTGGCTCTTAGAAAAGTATGAGAAGTAAGAGCAAACTAGGGTTGGGTTCCCTTTAGATAAAGAAAAGTGCACATGGGAGAATAAAAACCAAAGGTAGGAGAGAAAATACCAAAATGCCCTTAATGAGAAGCCAAAACCTGAGCAACCAGCAGGTGCGCATGCCATGGGAGCCCAACCACGCCTCAGGCATGAGCTTGCTGCCCAGGCATGTGTGCCTGTGGTGTCAAGCCACGCCTCTGGCGTGAGCTTGTTGCCCGCAGCTTCCCTTATCTCTATTTTTCGTACTTTTTCACGTCTTCGACTCCTCGTTCGTCCTCAATGCTTCACCAATGCGTTTTTCCACCTAGAACTTCATCAAATACAACCAAGAAGCATCTTTAAACAAGATAACATGAGTCACGATGAAAGTCAATCATCAAAAGACCACAATCTAAAAGTTTTTTTGAAAATTTCAATCGCATTCCTCCGAAATTCAACTTGTTCAATAATGCTCTTCAAAACTTTAAAATAGATGTGACCATGTTAAGAACAAAATGTGCGCTTCTTAAAAGCATATGAATTGAAAAACTTCAATTATTCACACAAAAATAAGCTTCTCTAAAGCTTCAAAAGATTATTTTTCATTAAAACCAATTTTATAAGTAACTTAAGTCTTTTCTTATCATTCATACTATATTCAAGACAAGATACATCATCTATTTTTCACGAGAGCATATGTTGTCTTAAGATTGCACTAATTGAAGGGAGTTTTAGAAAATATTTTGATTATCGTATAACATGCGGAATTGGGTTTCAAAATTTTTTCTTATATTGAAAACCTTTTTTCAATCAGGAACGAGTTTCTGTATATACGCATAAAAAGACTTTAGAAACTACATAACTTTTTCTTGATTTTCTTTTTTCTGATTCCTCGATCTACCACCAGATTTTCGAGCTATGACCCTCGGTCTGACAACGTGTGTGTGGGCACGTCATGGCAAGAGATGGAGGTAACATGAAAAGAACTCCAGCCAAATTCTGCAAAAGAGGAGAGAGTCGGAAAAAACTTTTTTTTTTCTCTTTTCTTCTTTCTTTGGTGGCCGAATTCTCTTTCTTTTTCACTTGTGGGTTAGCTTGATTTTTCCTAGCTATATAACACTTATATAGTAGTATTTTAGGATTTTAGTTTTGACCAAGTCAAAATAAGATTCCTAATCCTTTTTTTATTTTAGTCTTCCTAAAGACTTTAATAATTGACTATTAGGACTTTTAAAATAATCAAATTATTTTAATTTTTTTGTCCTAGTCATTATTTAATCATCATGACCTCATATTTAATAAATAGAATTAATAATTAATAATTAATAATTTCTATTATTTTATTAAATATTTATTTAATTAAATAATCACATTATTTAATTATTCTCTTTTATTTAAATCGCATTACTTTCGTAACACTATTAATTGGACCCTCTAATTAATCTACCGTGACCCTCGTTACCAACAACCATAAGGGCTAGTAAGGGGATCTAATGGACCCACAGTTTTGAGCTCAAATAATACTTACTAATATTAATTAAAACTCTTTAATTAATATTTCATGATTATTAACCTTGGAGTTATTCCACTAAAAACCCGAGGCTGCACTCTCAGAACTGTAGACGTGTTTATACAATCTGAAGTCTCAGCGTCCATTGATATAGCTAATTGCATATAATGTGATCCTCCACAAATAGTTCATAACTAGAGCTGGGTCATAAAGTTCGTTATACCCCTCTAGAAATATCTTTTCCTTTAAGTACCATTGATTCTCTAATGAATAATGAAATCCTGTCTTTCTCACGGAAGAAGGAGAGCGCTTATAATCGTTCAAGCTCCGAATCAACCCTTAAGAGAACTACTTATCTACTTAAATCAAGAAGGAGTGGATTCCACTATTGTGTTTAAACCTTCCTAGCCACAAGCCAAACCGTAACTCCAAGATACGGAGGTATTGGTCGAGATTTACATCAACCTCACTCATGGTAAACCAAAAGCCATGATCCAACCTGAAGGAGTCGATAAGACACTCAGGATTAAGATCACATATAAATAGCCATCGTTTATCAATTATATATGAATCTCATCTACTAACGGATCTTGGTGAGAGATTTATATAAATCGTGGTCCAGTCCTATATGATTTCATCATATAAGTTGCCTCCATTCTCATGTCAACTACATGAGCGGTCTAGGATAAGACCACCGTCCTTTACAGAATGGACCGCAGCAGTAGATCAATCACAAACAAAGTACCCAGCTTTGTTCGCTCTTTATGGACTCTTTAGATTGCACGTCTCAAAATGAATCATCTCTGTATATGACCATCATATACTCATTATGAGATTACATCTTGCAATCTAGGATGTTCTTGCATAATACGAATGTATTGCTGAATATAAAACATTTATAAACTTTAATGATAATCTGAATAATTATTATTATTGTCTTTAACCATTTACAATTACAAGCTTTAGTGCATAAATCCCAACACTAAATTCACTAAACCTTTGCCAAACGTGTGTGTCACATTGTATAAACGATATATAGATATATATATATATATATATATATATATATATATATAATGTTTGCTTATCAATTAAGAACAACACTACAATGTGATTTTGCTAGAAGTTTTCTACAAGAATTCAAACCGACCATCATCCTTGATGTCGTTTAAATAAAAATAGATTCATACAAGCAATGGTGTGTGCAAGTGTACTTCTTAAAAAGCATATTTTTTTATTTTCACTTCTCACCACTTCTCCATGTGTTTTAGCATCATGCTTAGCATGTTTTTTCTTTTTATTGCTCTTTTTTTTTTCTACACCTTATTTTCCTTTTGTAACACCCCCTGACCCAAATCGCTCAGACCGAATCAGGGAGCGCTACTATATACTAAAATCTAGCTTTTACTTTTAGATAACCATAATTTAAAACGATGTTAAAAACATTTGAAAGTGGTCCAAATAAATTTTCGAAAATCTTGTCAGAGTTTCCTCTATTTTTCTGACTTTCCAAAACCTGTTTGCAATTAAAATTCATAAAGATTAGGACCCTTCCCAAAATTTAGTGCGACTTGTCAAATCACTTTATCACAATATAATTTATAAAGATTCAAATAACAGAAATATATAATAAAATATTTACATAGCGGAAGTTCTTCAAATTTGGACAAACATTTTCTATATATGCATGCTGTATCAAAACATATATGCTTATTACAAAAGGACTACCAAAATATATGTAGGACCGATGTGACTGTGGATGTGCTCTTGCAGTCTCTACTCTTCTTTGTCTTTGTCTCCCTTGGAACCTCTGTTACCTACATGTGAGAAAACTCAACACGCTAAGCATATTGCTTAGTGGATTTATACCCTAAAGCTTGTAATTGTAAATGGTTAAAGACACTAATAAGAATTATTCAGATTGTCATTCGAGTTTATAAATGTTTTATATTCAGTAACACATTCATATTGTGCATGAACATCCTAGATTGCAAGATGTAATCTTAGAATGAGTATATGATGGTCATATACAGAGAAGATTCATTTTGAGACATGCAATCTAAAGAGTCCGTATAGAGCGAACAAAGCTGGGTACTTTGTTTGTAATTGATCTACTGCTACGATCCATTCTGTAAAGTACGGTGGTCTTATCCTAGACCACTTATGTAGTTGACATGAGAATGGAGGCACCTTATATGATGAGATCACACAGGACTGAGCCACGATTTATATGAATCTCTCACCAAGATCCGTTAATAAATAAAATCCATATATAATCGATAAACGATGGCTATTTATAAGTTATCTTAATCCTGAGTGTCTTATCGACTCCTTCAGGTTGGATCGTGGCTTTTGATTTACCATGAGTGAGGTTGATGTGAATCTCGACCAATATCTCCATATCTTGGAGTTGCGATTTGGCTTGTGGCTGAGAAGGTTTGAACACAATAGTGGAATCCACTCATTCTTGATTGAAGTAGATGGGTAGTTCCCTTAAGGGTTAATTTGGGGCTTGAACGATTATGAGCGCTCTCCTTCTTCCGTGAGGAAGACAAGATTTAATTGTTAATTAGAGAATCAATGGTACTTAAAGGAAAAAATATTTCTAGAGGGGTATAACGGACTTTATGACACAGCTCTAGTTATGAACTATTTGTGGAGGATCACACTATATGCAATTAGCTATATCAATAGATATTGAGACTTCAGATTGTATAAATACATCTACAGTTCTGAGAGTGCATCCTCGGATTTTTAGTGGAATAACTCCGAGGTTAATAATCGTAAAATATTAATTAAAGAGTTTGAATTAATATTACTAAGTATTATTGGAGCTCAGAACTGTGGGTCCATTAGTCCTCTTGCTAGCCCTTATGGTTGTTGGTAACAAGGGTCACGGTAGATTAATTGGAGGGTCTAATTAATTGTGTTACGAAAGTAATGCGATTTAAATAAAAGAGAATAATTAAATAATGTGATTATTTAATTAATTAAATATTTAATAAAATAATTAAAATTAACAATTAATAATTATTAATTTTATTTATTAAATATGAGGTCATGTGATTAAATAATGATTAGGACAAAAGAATTAAAAGAATTTGATTATTTTAAAAGTCCTAATAGTTAATTATTAAAGTCTTTAGAGAGACTAAAATAATAAAAAGATTAGGAATCCTACTTTGACTTGGTCAAAACTAAAACCCTAAAGGACTACTATATAAGTGTTATATAGTTAGGAAAAAAACATAACCTAACACACAAGTGAAAAAGAAAGAGAATTGGCCACCAAAGAGAGAAGAAAAGAAAAGAAAAAAGTTTTTTCTGACTCTCCTCTGTTTTGCAGGATTCGGCCGGCGTTCTTTTCACGTGACCTCCATCTCTTGCTGTGACGTGCCCACACACACGTTGTCAGACAGCGGATTATAGCTCGGAAGATCTGGTGGTAGATCGAGGAATCAAAAAAAAGAAAATAAAGAAAAAGGTATGTAGTTTTTAAAGTCTTTTTCTTCATATATATAGGAACTCGTTCCTGATTGAAAAAAAAGTTTTCAATATAAGAAAAATTTTTGAAACCCAATTCCACATGTTATACGATAATCAAAATCTTTTTTAAAACTCCCTTTAATTGGTGCAATCTTAAGACAACATATGCTCTCGTGAAAAATAGATGATGTATCTTGTCTTGAATATAGTATGAATGATTAGAAAAGACTTAAGTTGCTTATAAAATTGGTTTTAATGAAAAATAATCTTTTGAAGCTTTAGAGAAGCTTATTTTTGTGTGAATAATTGAAGTTTTTCAATTCATATGCTTTTAAGAAGCGTACATTTTGTTCTTAACATGATCACATCTATTTTAAAGTTTTGAAGAGCATTATTGAACAAGTTGAATTTCGGAGGAATGCGATTGAAATTTTCAAAAAAACTTTTAGATTGTGGTCTTTTGATGATTGACTTTCATCGTGACTCATGTTATCTTGTTTAGAGATGCTTCTTGGTTGTATTTGATGAAGTTCTAGGTGGAAAAACTCATTGGTGAAGCATTGAGGATGAACGAGGAGTCGAAGACGTGAAGAAGTGCGAAAAATAGAGATAAGGGAAGCTGCGGGCAACAAGCTCATGCCAGAGGCGTGGCTTGACACCATAGGCACACATGCTTGGGCAGCAAGCTCATGCCTGAGGCGTTGTTGGGCGCCCATGGTATACGCACCTGCTGGTTGCTCGGCTTTTGGCTTCTCATTAAAAGCATTTTGGTATTTTCTCTCCTACCTTTTGTTTTTATTCTCCCATGTGCACTTTTCTTTATTTAAAGGGAACCCAACTCTAGTTTGCTTTTACTTCTCATACTTTTCTAAGAGCCACACTTTCAAGAGCCACCATTCTCTCTTGAAAATCACTCTCCCTCTACACACTTAATCTTTTAATCTCTTTGATTTTTTGATTATTTGTGTGAGATTCATATTGGGTCTTGCTTCTACATCTACAAAAGGCTACCATTAGTGCTTGATTTAGCTTTGAAGATGTCTAGCAAGGGAAAACAAGTAGCTTCCAAAGGAAAGAAAGCTACTAGAGGTGAATCTACCCAACAACCAAAGTTCATCAACCAAGATCGAGGAATCAGAAAAAAGAAATAAAGAAAAATGTATGTAGTTTCTAAAGTCTTTTTCTTCGTATATACAGGAACTCGTTCCTGATTGAAAAAAAGGTTTTCAATATAAGAAAAATTTTTGAAACCCAATTCCGCATGTTATACGATAATCAAAATCTTTTCTAAAACTCCCTTCAATTGTTATCAGAGACTGGTTCTAAGTTTTTGTATATAAAAAGAAAAACTACATATTTCTTGTTTATTTTTATTTTTCTTTTTTATTCTTGATTTGTGATATATTATTGTGTAGGCACAAATCTAGAATGTATAATTTGTTTTTTTATTGTTATATAATTTGATTGTATAATTTTAAAAGCGTAATTGGTCGTTAATTATATGGTGAATGGGTTATAGGATTATTTTTTGGCCAATTATTTATGGCAAAAGTTTTTTTGTATTGTTATTCTTGTAATCGATCTGCCCTACGAAGAGTCGAAGAAGCGGATGATGCGAAGAAGAAACGAAAAAAAAAAATGATTGCACAGCCCCAAGGGCAGCAGCCGCCCACGCTCGCGCTCGAGCGCTGGCAGTCGCACGCGCCCAGCGGCCGCACTCGTGAGCGGGCTGCTTTCACGTTTGCACTGGGGCTGTTCTTTCGTGTTTTTTGCAAAGGATTTTTTGCTGATTTTTCTGGAAAAATATTATCGAATATTTTCTGAAAAAGGTTCAGAAAATTGGAGCGAAAAACCGTGGGCAAAGCGACCCAAGAACACGCGCGAAAGCGCAGCTCGTGCGAGGGCCGCGCGCACTTTGCATGCGTGCGGCTACGTTGCTAGCAGCTGCACTTTCCCATATGTTAGGGTTGTTTAGGGATTTCGTCTTGACCTAGGGTGTGTGTTAAGGTAACACGTGGACCTCTGGAAAAGATGTTGACTTTTGACTTTATGGACATGACTCCTTCGGCGTTGGTAACGGTTGGAGGGGAATAACCGTTTTCAACAAACATCTAGACACGCTCGTCATTAGCCTTTAATTAAGCCTTCATGCGCACCTTCCAGAATGCGTAATTTGATCCATCCAATAGTGGTGGTCGAGTACTTGATACTCCTTCTCTGATCATTCCTGCCATAAAATATCAAACAAAAACAAACAAAACAAATCCAACAAAATATTGAGCCTTGGATCCTAGCCTATGTATATCCAGACTCCTGCTCTGATACCAATTGAAAAACGTGGATTTGTATACTATGCCATGTATACTATGCCAACCTAGAGGAGGGGGGGGGGGGGGGGGGGGGGGGGTGTGAATAGGTTTATCAACAAATATTTTCGGAATTAAAACAATAAACCATTCAACACATTACACGGAGATTTTTAGCGTGTAAAACCTCAACAGGTCAAAAACCACGGGACCAACTCATAGGCCACTTGACACATCAACACAAATTTTACTAGTTGGTATATCGTTTACAACTCACGTTAATTGACCCCTCAATCACACGACTCTTGCTATAACCCAATATTACCTATCCGCAAGCCTTTTACTAGCAAACCCTGTTGATGCAGCCCGGAGACTCCACGTACTTAAAGACTTGGCAGCTTTCGTAAGGTTAAAGCAACAATAACCTCCACTTTATGAGATCAGATCTAAGTGTTCAATAAAACATGAACAAACATATAACATGCATGATCACGGACATATTATGAATAGGCTATGCAATTACGCTCAATGCAAAGATAATAGCCTATATAAAATAACTCTCTCTTCTCTCACAATAACATGAAAACAATGAAGCATCAAAACAATAAAGACAAGTGAGAGGAATAATATAATTCAGTGAAGAATAATAGAGAGCAAATAGTGAAGTTTAGTAAAAGAGACTTACTTGGTTTACGCTTCTTAAAACTCAAAACTAAAGCTCACTATTTATAGAGAACATTAGAAACCGTAATTCCTATTGTAGTAGGAAATAAACATAATTAAGTCTTTCTAATTCAACAAGGAATGCATTTAATACTTTCCTATAATAAAGAGATATGCTTTTAAGAAATAGAAATCTTATTTAATAGAAGATCTCTTGCTTTCAAAGTCAATAAACAAAACCTTGATGGACAAGGAAACATTAAAAACATGTAGGAAGACTTTAGGGGACCCAAAATAATCAAGACAACATCCTAACATATTTAGGGTTCGGCCACAACAGCTCCCGCACACCTAAGGTGTGTGGCCACGCTCAAGGCGCGGAGTTGCTGACTAGGAAGCAGGCTAAAGGTACGTGGCAATGCCTGGGGCACAGCCTTGCTGCCCCGTTTCCCCTGTTCAGCTATTTCCAATTGCATTTGACTCCTCTTTGAGCCAAACGAACTTTAACCAAACGACATTGGATTTTATCGTTCTTTATACCGTTGGAAAGATATGGATATCTAGTTTCATTATCAAGAAACCAAAGACCAATTGGATGTCTAGATAAGGAGTTATGCCCATTGAAGCATCCAAAGGTTAGGTTTTCGGGAATACAAAATATATAGAATTAAATTCTGAAACTAGACAAAACAAAAACAATAATACTCAAACACTTGTAAAACATTTAAAACAACATGTTAGCACTCAAATGCAGATGCATGAACATGTTATAAGTGTATGTGTAAATCTTATCTGATCTCAAGAATAAAAAGTATCGTTTCTTCGAAACATACCTTCAAGTACGTTCTTAAGTCTTCTCAGAAGCTTTCCGTCTTCACATGATTTCTTCGAATCTTTATTACACTCGAATCATACTCTAACAAAGCTAACTAAGAATTATATAAAAATATGTTTGCTCATGGAATCACAGCTAACAAAACAATGACTTTACAGCCAAAGTCCATGGCGGGGTCTGTGGCAGTCACTTGGGGGGAAGAACTTTTACCCATAGTATCCTGCGCCAAGGGTACTACTGGCCAACCATGTTTAAAGATTCACAGACTTATGCTAGATGGTGTGACCGGTGTCAGAGGACAACAAATATACTGTGCCTGCCAGTCGAAGAACTCACTCCAATGACCAGTTTGTGGCCATTCGCACAATGGAGAATAGATATCATAGGCCCTTTCCCAGCTGGGTTATCTCAAACGAAATATGTAATAGTTAGGGTAGATTACTTCACAAAGTATGTAGAAACGGAGGCAGTAGCTAAGATAACCGAGAAGAAAGCCTTGGATTTTGTCAAAAAGTTCATCATATTCCGATTTGGTGTATCGGAGGCTATTGTGACGGATCATGGAACCCAGTTTGACAACGTAAACTTCCGAGCTCTCTGTTAGAGTTCCATATAGGTCTTAGGTTTGCCTCTCCAGCTCACCCATAGACCAACGGTCAGGCTGAAGTCATAAATCGAATTGTAAAACACCTTCTGAGATGCAACTAGAAGCCAAGAAAGGGCTCTGGGTTGACAAGCTACCGGAGGTATTATGGGCCATCAGGATAATGCCCCATATCTCAACGGGAGAGACTCAATTTTCACTTGCATTTGGCACGAAAGCTGTCATCCCTACCGAAACTACAATAAAAACCAAGAGAGTATAGAGTTATACCCTGGCCAACAATGATCTTGAACTAAAAGCCAGTCTGGAGGAACTAGAAGAGAGACTTAGGGTGGCAATCGTTCAGCAACGTACCACGAAATACTATAACTCAAGGGCTAATCCTTGAAGATTTCAAGTTGGTGATTTAGTTCAAAAAAAATTTATACCAAGCACGAAGTACCCAACAGCTAGAACGCTCAAAGACAATTGGGAGGGCCCCTACTGAGTGGAAATGCCTCTAAAAAAAAGGAGCATATAGACTTGCAACCCTCAAAGGAACTTCTCTGAAAAACCCTTGGAATGCAGACCATTTAAAGAAATATAATTCCTGAATCACTCATTGACACTTCGACATGTCTTGCTTCGGTAGTTGATTCAATTAGCATGTTTTTTGTTCGGAAGTATTGTAATTTGTTTTTATATGTATGTATTCGGTAGGTGGTAATGTACCCCTTACAAGGTGGTTAAAATTATTGTACCCCTTACGAGGTGGTAATGTAGTTGACCATGAATGGTCAGTCTCCGAGCCAGACAGTCCCACGGGATATAAATGGATCATGGTGACGACCTAAGATTGGACTAAGGTTCAGATTTAAATTTTACTCGGTGGGTACGCTAAATAAAAAAGAAGAGAAAAAGACAAAGATAAAAAAGACCCCAAAGGGCAACATTTCATTAAAAGCAAGGCCCCAAAGGGCAGTACATCAGAAATAAACGAAAGACCTCGAAGGGCAACAACAGCAAGAACCCGAAGGGCAATACATCGAAAGTAAATAAAAAAGAACCCCAGAGTGATGTAAATCAAAACACCGAAATAATTCTAAGTCAACATTACAAAACTAGTAGAATCAGAAGCAAAATAAAAATAAATCTAAACTATTCGGTGGCATGCACCATTTCATCATCATCATCATCATCCGTGTAACACCCCCTGACCCGACCCGCCTAGATCGAATCAAAGAGCATTACCCGGTTTTCAAAATTTTTATTGACTCACTTTATAATTTGGAAATCATTGAAAACCAAATAAGTTATAATTTAAAATCCTTTTATAGTGGGCCCATTCAAAATTTGTTTTTGAAAATTTTTGCCAGAGTTTCTTCTGTTTTTCTGATTTTCCAAAAATCCTGTTTTCAACAATAATTCAATCAATATGATTTCAACACTTCAAAATCAAATTCTCAAACATGTGCGCACTCTGCCATATAGTGCGACTTTTCAAACATTTCCAAATAAAATAATTCATAATTTAATATTTACAAACCTTTGAAAATGAAAACATAAACCATAAAACAATTATTTACAAATACATAATACTTTTACACATTTCTGTATATGCATGCGTAGCGGAATATAATATAAAAAACTATATGACTACCCAAAGTTTGGTGACTCTGAATCTTCAATCTGCAGCTATCACTTCTTCAGTCTTTTCCTTCGCTGGTATCTCTATTACCTACGCGTGATAAAATCAACGCGCTAAGCAATAATGCTTAGTGGGTGTACACTAAAATAATTTCAATGTAATATAAAACAATAGATCTAAAATTCAAAAATTCAGAAATACATATAGAACAATCATTATATTTCAAATACTGAAATTCTATAAAGTAAAATATTTCAAACGTTTTTTGAATTTAAATCTCAATAACATTTTCTTATTTCAACATTCAAATTCATAGTTTTCAGTTCTTAATTGGGCCTCTGATATACATAACAGGGTTTATAGGACTGGATTACGGGTTTTACAGTCGGGTTTCCCATTTCAAAATGAAATGGTATCCGTATTTTCACAGTCGGTTTCTCATTTCAAAATGAAATGGTATCTTTAAATTCACAGTCGGTTTCCCATTTCGAATGAAATGGTATCCGTATATAATCATCATAATCATCAGGAATATCGGTGCAGTACTGCTAAATATGCCCAATTGACATGTCAATCTCCTATATCCATATTTTCCTATACATATATCAGGGCCTTTCTTCAAGTATTACAGATTTTCTAAATCATCAAACATGCTCAATAAGTCCAAAATCAATATCAATCAATATGTGTAAATAAGATATTCAAAAACATATAAAGTGAAAGAAATCGAAACGTAACCGTAAATTTTCGAAAATTAAAATCAATAAATTCAACATAAATCACTTTTATGTAATTCAAAATCATTTTCAGTGAATATTCATAAATCAATTCAATTAGATCTTACGAAAATTGTGTGTACACCAACCTGTATACCAGTTTTACGAACTTTTCTTTCCTGGATTTCCTTTTTCCTTTTTCCTTTTCTCTTTTTCCCTCCTCTTTTCCTTCTCTTTCTTCTTATTCTTCTTCCTCTTCTCTTCTTCTTCTTCTTCTTCTCCTCTTCTTCTTTCTTTTCCTTCTTTCTCTTTTTTTTTCTTTTTCTTTTTCTTCTTTTCTTCTCCGGTCTATCTTTCTCTCTTTCTGGTTTTCTCTTGCTTCCTCCTGAAGTTTCCACCGCCATCTTATTTTTTTCATAAAATTTTGGTCATCGCGATCTCTTGTCGCGTTGCTCACTGGAGTGATTTCACCGCTTTCATCGCGATCAACCATCGCGATGTCTGGTCGCGATGTTGGTCGCGTTGCTCACTGCCCAAAATCAGCATTTTAACCACGAGCTGCTCATCGCGATCTCTTGTCGCGGTGAGTGGTCGCGGTACTCACTGCCAACATTTTATTTCTCTTTCATGTATTCTTTCTAGACCGCTATATTTAATTACATTTTCCACCCCTCAAATCATAAATATCATATCCATATACTCAAAATTAATTTAATCATACTTTTCATATTTATTTGAAATTAGGGATGTTTCAATTCTTCCCCTCTTAAGAAATTTCGTCCTCGAAATTTACCTCAGTTGAACAATTGTGGATACTGTTGTCTCATTGTTTCTTTACTTTCCCAGGTAGCCTCTTCTACTTTATGATTCCTCCAGAGGACTTTTACCAGTGGAACTCTTTTGTTTCGTAATTCTTTAATCTCCCAATCAAGAATGCACTGGTTCCTCCTCATATGTCAGGTCTGGTCGGATTTTAATACTTTCAGCTTGAACTCTGTGGGAAGGATCAGATCTGTATCTCCTCAGCATGGACACATGGAACACATTATGAATCTTTTCTAATTCTGGAGGTAAAGCAAGTCTGTAGGCTACTGGTCCCACACATTCAATGATTTTGTATGGGCCAATAAACCTAGGACTCAACTTTCCTTTTCTGTCAAATCGGAGCACTTTCTTCCATGAAGATACTTTCAGGAAAACTTTTTCATCGACTTCATATTCTATCTCCTTTCTTTTCAGGTCTACATATGATTTCTGCCGGTTAGATGCAACTTTCAGTCTTTCCTTGATAATCTTCACCTTTTCCTCAGTTTGTCCAACATAAAGGTGTCCTGCATTTCCTTCCATACAGTGCTTCATATGGTGCCATAGCTATGCTCGACTGATAACTATTATTGTATGCAAATTCTATCAATGGGAGGTGATCAGCCCAACTCCCTTCAAAATCAATTACACAACTCCTGAGCATATCTTCTCGTACCTGAATTATCCTTTCTGACTGTCCGTCTGTCTACGGATGGAAGGCTATAATGAAACTCAGTCGAGTACCCAAAGCTTCTTGAAACTTCTTCCAGAATCTAGATGTAAACCTTGGGTCCCGATCTGATATTATAGATGCAGGCACTCCATGCAATCTGATTATTTCTTTTATATACAATTCTGCTAGTCGATCCAGTGAATAGTCAGTTCTGACAGGTAGAAAATGTGCTGACTTCGTCAGTCGGTCCACTATTACCCATATAGCATCGTGTTTACTCTAGGTGAGTGGTAACCCTGTGACAAAGTCCATCGTAATGCGATCCCATTTCCATTCAGGTATTGATATTGGCTGCAACAATCCTGATGGAACCTGGTGCTCTGCTTTCACCTGTTGACAGGTCATACACTTATTCACGAAATCCACCACATCTTTCTTCATCCCAGACCACCAATACTGAATCTTCAAATCTCTATACATTCTTGTGCTACCTGGGTGCATTGAATACAAACTACTGTGTGCCTTTGTCAGGATCATCTTTCTCAACTCTTCATCATCTGGAATACAAATCCTGTCTCTGAAACACATAATACCATCATTTCTTATTGTGAAGTCTGGATGCTTCCCTTCTGGGATCTATCCACATATCATCTGGATTCTCTCATCCTGCTTCTGTTTTTCTGCAATCTGCTGAATCAAACTTGGTCTGCATCTCAATTCAGCTACTAATGCATTGTCTGGATTCAACTGTAATTGCACATTCATAGCTTTTAAAGCGAATGGTGCTTTTCTACTCAGAGCATCTGCTACCACATTCGCCTTTCCTAGATGGTAGTCAATCATACAATCATAATCTTTGATTAACTCCATCTATTGTCTCTGTCTCAGATTGAGCTCTCTTTGGATAGGCAGATATTTCAGACTCTCGTGATCTATGTAAATATAACATTTCTCACCATACAAGTAATGCCTCCAGATTTTCAAAGCAAATACAATGGCTGCAAGTTCCAAATCATGTATGGGATAGTTCTGTTCATGAGTTTTCAACTGTCTGGATGCATATGTAACCACCTTGCCTTCCTGCATCAATACACAACCTAAACCCTGGTGTGAGGCATCACTATAGATCACAAAATGTTTACCTGAAACAGGCTGAATCAGGACTGGAGCCTCAACTAGCATTGTTTTCAATCTGTTAAAAGCTGTCTGGCATCTGTCAGTCCAGTCAAATCTAACATTTTTATGCAATAGTTTGGTCAACGGACTTGCTATGGATGAGAATCCCTTCACAAACTATCGATAATAACCTGCCAAGCCTAAGAAACTTCTGACTTCTGCAATATTTTTCGGAGGCTTCCATTCCACTATTGCTTCAATCTTTTTAGGATCTGCCTTAATACCTTCTGCTGATACAATATGGCCTAGAAATGCAATCTCGGCCAACCAGAACTCACATTTACTCAATTTTTCATACAGTTGCTTCTCCCTTCAGAATCTGCAATACTACTCTAAGGTGCCTGTCATAATCCTCTGTCGTCTGTGAGTATACTAGGATATCATCAATAAAGACAACCACAAACTGATCCAAGTATGGTCGGAATATCCGGTTCATCAAATCCATAAAGGCTGCAGGTGCATTTGCCAGCCCAAATGGTATTACTACAAATTCATAATGTACATACCTGGTTCTGAATGCAGTTTTCGAAATATCAGAATCTTTTATTCTCAACTGATGATACCCCGATCTGAGATCTATCTTTGAGAAGACACAGGCTCCTCTCAGCTGATCAAATAAGTCATCGATTCTAGGCAACAGATATTTATTCTTAATTGTAAGTTTATTCAGTTGCCTATAGTCGATACATAATCTTAATGACCCATCTTTCTTTTTCACAAACAGTACTGGAGCTCCCCACAGGGATACACTGGGTCTGATGAATCCTTTATCCAACAATTCTTGTAATTGTATCTTCAGTTCTTTCAGTTCTGCTAGTGCCATTCTGTAAAGAGCTATGGATATCGGCGACGTACCTAGTACTACGTCAATAACAAACTCCACATCTCTCTGAGGTGGCAAACCAGGAAACTCTTCTGGAAATATATCTGAAAAATCACACACAATGGGTATATTCTGAATTGTAGAATCAACCTTTCTGGAATCAACCACTTGAGCCAAAGCAGCTTCACAACCCTTTCTAATCAGTTTACAGGCTGTAGTGGCTGAAATCACATTAGAGAGAAAATTCCTCCTTTCACTCACCATCGTGATTTCTGCACCATCGGCTGTTCTGAGAGTTACTCTTTTCAAATCGCAGTCGATCACCACCTTGTGTCTAGAGAGCCAATCCATGCCTAGAATAACATTAAACTGATGGAATGGCAACTCCATCAAATCTCCTAGAAATTCATATTGCTGAATTCGAATAGGACAATTCTTGTACACACGATTCACAACTACACTTTGGTCTATCGGATTACTGACTAATACGTCATACTCAGTTAATTCAGTTTTCAAATTTCTTTGTTTCAACAATGTATCACATTTATAAGAATGAGTAGAACCTGGATCTATCAATGCAATAGCTGTAGTGTCAAAGATAGAAACAGTACCAGCAATCATGTCAGACGCATCCTTGTCTTCTTGAGCCCTAATACCATAGGCTCGTGTAAGAGCTCGACTATCTGGTCTAGCCACTGATTCTGACACTCCTCTGTGGCTACCACCTTCAATTCCTGCATGACTGGGCCTTCTACTTCTGGAAGCAGTAAGAGCAGATCTCTCTGGTTGCTGAACATGAGTAAACTGGTTTTTCGGACAATCCCTGTAAAAATGTTCACGAGATCCACACCTGTTGCAAGCTCCTGTAACTCTCCAGCACTCCCCTGGATGTCTCTTTCCGCAATGCTCACACAATGCCGGGGCTGGTCCCCTAGCTGCATTCCCAGGGGTACTAGCTATGGATGTTGCAGACTGACCCGGCCTGGCTGTGGGTATAGGCCTCTGTGACTGCACCGGACCACTAGATTGCTGTCCCTTAAATTTCTTACTCTGGGGCTGATACGAACTTGATGGCCCTGCTCCCATTCTCTGTTGACCTCTGTCTCTTCTGGCCTACTCTTCTTTCTTGATTCTTTCCACATTCAGAGCTGCAGAGACAAGTCTGGTAAAATCTTCAAACTCAAAGGCGGCAACCTATAGGCGGATATAGTCATTCAGCCCATCTTCAAACCTTCTGCACTTGTCCGCCTCAGTAGCCACCATATATCTAGCGTATTTACTCAACCTGACAAATTCTCTTTCATATTCAGTCACTGTCATTTGCCTCTGCTTCAGGTTGGTAAATTCTCTCTTCATATTATCCAGATAAATGCGACCGACATATTTTCTTCGAAACTCCTTCTGAAATAACTCCCAAGTTCTGTCTTCTTGTCGTACTGACTGTATAACGGAGGTCCACCATTGGTAGGCATCCTCCTGCAATAGGGATACTGCACACTCTAGCTTTTCTTTAGGTGTACAGTGCATCTGCTCTAAGATTCTTTTCGTCCGTTCAAACCAATATTCTGCTGCAGATGCATCCTCATCTTTTCTGCCATGGAAATCAGTCGGTCTGTATTTAGCCAAGCGTTCAATCGACTGATCTTCGTGGTACTGCTCTGGCTACGTTCTGAAAGAATTCAGCCATTTGCTGTATAAATGCTGGCTGACCCTGAACTTCTGGTCCAGCCGCTCCTGGGCTTACTGATTCTCTAGATGCTCCCCCAGCCACGCTGGCGGGACTTTCAGGTCTATCTCCACTTCCTTCCATTTCTTTTTATCCTATATAAGACAGAAGAGAGGTCTGTAGATTAGAGTCACACATTCCTATAAGTGTCTTTGTACAATGCATGCATATACAGAATATTACTCTTTTGGTCCAGAAACGCCTAAACCGCGCTCTGATACAACTTAAATGTAACACCCCCTGACCCGACCTGCCTGGATCGAACCAAGGAGCATTACCCGATTTTCAAAACTTTTATTGACTCACTTTATAATTTGGAAATCATTGAAAACCAAATAAGTTATAATTTAAAATCCTTTTATAGTGAGCCCATTCAAAATTTGTTTTTGAAAAATTTTATCAAAGTTTCCTCTGTTTTTCTGATTTTCCAAAAATCATGTTTTCAACAATAATTCAATCAATATGATTTCAACACTTTAAAATCAAATTCTCAAACATGTGCGCACTCTGCCATATAGTACAACTTTCCAAACATTTCCAAATAAAACAATTCATAATTTAATATTTACAAACCTTTGAAAATGAAAATATAAACCATAAAACAATTATTTACAAATACATAACACTTTTACACATTTCTGTATATGCATGCGTAGCGGAATATAATATACAAAACTATATGACTACCCAAAGTTTGGTGACTCTAAATCTTCAATCTGCAGCTATCACTTCTTCAGTCTTTTCCTTCGCTGGTATCTCTATTACCTACGCGTGATAAAATCAACGCGCTAAGCAATAATACTTAGTGGGTGTACACTAAAATAATTTCAATGTAATATAAAATAATAGATCTAAAATTCAGAAATTCAGAAATACATATAGAACAATCATTATATTTCAAATACTTAAATTCTATAAAATAAAATATTTCAAACGTTTTCTGAGTTTAAATCTCAATAACATTTTCTTATTTCAACATTCAAATTCATAGTTTTCAGTTCTTAATTGGGCCTCTGATACACATAACAGGGTTTATAGGACTGGATTACGGGTTTTACAGTCGGGTTTTCCATTTCAGAATGAAATGATATCCCTATAATCACAATCGGTTTCCCATTTCAAAATGAAATGGTATCCGTATTTTCACAGTCGGTTTCCCATTTCAAAATGAAATGGTATTCAGTAAATTTATAGTCTGTTTCCCATTTCGAATGAAATGGTATCCGTATATAATCATTATAATCATCAGGAATATCGGTGCAAGTACTGCTAAATATACCCAATTGACATGTCAATCTCCTATATCCATATTTCCCTATATATATATCAGGGCCTTTCTTCAAGTATTACAGATTTTCTAAATCATCAAACATGTTCAATAAGTCCAAAATCACTATCAATCAATATGTGTAAATAAGATATTCAAAAACATATAAAGTGAAAGAAATCGAAATGTAACCGTAAATTTTCGAAAATTAAAATCAATAAATTCAACATAAATCACTTTTATGTAATTCAAAATCATTTTCAGTGAATATTCATAAATCAATTCAATTAGATCTTACGAAAATTGTGTGTACACCAACCTGGATATTAGTTTTACGAACTTTTCTTTCCTGGATTTCCTTTTTCCTTTCCCCTTTTCTCTTTTTCTCTCCTCTTTCCTTCTCTTTCTTCTTCTTCTTCTTCTTCCTTTCCTCTTCTTCTTCTTCCTCTTCTCTTCTTCTTCTTCTCTTCTTCTTCTTTCTTTTCCTTCTTTCTCTTTTTTTTTTCTTTTTCCTTTTCTTCTTTTCTTCTCCGGTCTCTCTTTCTCTCTTTTTGGTTTTCTCTTGCTTCCTCCTGAAGTTTCTCTTGCTCGCTCACTGGAGTGATTTCACCGCTTTCATCGCGATCAACCATCGCGGTGTCTGGTCGCAATGTTAGTCGCGTTGCTCACTGCCCAAAATTAGCATTTTCACCGCGAGCTGCTCATCGCGATCTCTTGTCGCTGTGAGTGGTCGCGGTACTCACTACCAACATTTTCTTTCTCTTTCATGTATTCTTTCTGGACCGCTCCACCTGGTCCACCTGAAAACCTTAAAAATATATATACATTTAATTACATTTTCCACCCCTCAAATCATAAATATCATATCCATATACTCAAAATTAATTCAATCATATTTTTCATATTTATTTGAAATTAGGGATGTTACAATCCGAGTCAGGGACATCAGCCTTGTTAAGGGAAGCCTAGGGAGCCTCTTCCTCAGCAGTAGCCTTAGCAGGTTGATCGACAATAGTCTTTGCTAGTTTCTCTGTATGCACTTCTTCCAACCTATTGAAGTCGAAGTTAGGATCCACCTTCATGATCAAAAACTTAGTTTCGGTGGACCCTCTCATATATTCTACCCTGACCGTATCCATGAACTCTTTAGGCTTCAGCCACCTGTCTATGGCGCGATCTGAAAGCTCCTTCTTCAGACGATTGATGATCTCCTGAGCCTGCTTAGCCCTAAGCTTATATTCCACTTGCCTTGGCCCCCTTGGTTTTTGCTTCCTTCATATCTTTAGCTAATGCTTTGGGAGCCTCAAGCTTCCTCTAAAGCCTCTCGTTTTCCATTTTTAGAGCAGTGTTCTCCACGCAAGCATCCTCCTGCTTCATCTGGTTAGATGTGTTTAAGTCCTTATGGATAACGAGACAAGACTTCAGATCATTCATTTACTCCCAAGCATGTAGTACCCTAGCCTCACAATCCCTAAGACTAGCAAATGCCTGAAAGCGTATGTGTTAAAAAATGTATATATGTATATATATATATATATATATATATATATATAATCAAAGTGGATTACGGCGGAAGGAGACATACCGTCCAGTTGTGAAATGCAGCTAGTAGCATCCGGTTTTCATTAGATAGCTTCCCAGTCCCCTCGCCTTTGGTGGATCAGATGAAATTCCTGGCGTTTGCACACATGAACTCCACTGCCTCCGCACCAAAAATGCTCATCGTCGGTCTAGATCCCCCGGGGGCATAGGTATTCGAGATCTCTCTAGGGTCACTAAACTGATGGCTCTAATTAGCACCGGCTAGAATTTGCTCCACCCTTACAAACCCCGAACTCGAGGTATTCTCCTCCTCATGAATGGTAGCCACAAGCTCAACAACCAGAGGGAATGTAGAGAGTTGGGGGCTTGGGTTCCTGAGTGAGTGGCTCCCTGGAGGCCAGCATACATCGGGGCTGCCTCACCCCAATGAGCCTTTTTAGATGGGGAAATGTGAACGAAGTCCTCCGGGATGGAGATTGTCCCCCGACTAAAGCTCAGGACGTTCCTCCTCGGCTTCTTCGAAGCCTCGCCGAGTTTCCCTTTGCCTTTTATGTCAAAAGTTCTTCCTTGCATTCTCTGTTTTGCTTTAGCAACCAACTTCCCTGAAAATAGCAAAGTCAGAAACTAATATTTTAAAATGATACTCCGAGAGGACATTTCGAGAGAGGAAGCTTAAGCTTTTTTCCTCGATTGTGCCTTATGCTAATCTACCTCCGATGCGAGATCTTCTGGATGAAACAACAAGTGAGGAGCCACTCGTCGTCAAGAAAAGAGTCTACGTGCCTCGACTCAGAATCAACCTTCCAAGCCTCGGTGATGTACGCCTGCTTTTTGAAAGTTAACTCCCCAAACTCAACCTACTCCGCAGTACCTAAAAAAAAGCGGGGGGGGGGGGGGGGGGGGGGGGGGGGGGTGGGTTTCTGATGAAAAAAATGACCAGTCATAATAAGCACGAATGGTAAACACCAAAAACAACAACGACAGCCTAAAAAACCTACCTGGGAAAGCAAACATTGATCTAACCCTCTAAGCTTTACCATCAATTTCAATGCCATGCCCCCAGCTTGTGACAATGAGCCATGTCTTCTTCCATTGCTTGTTAGAAGATGGGAGTCCAGTAACAAGTGTCTCACTCTGGTGTTTGCCCTAGCTAGCTAGATGCTACCATCCGTCATCGCCTTTAGTATAAGCGCTCAGACTGTAGCAATGCTGGATTTCTCGAAACAACGGTTCAGATGTGGCCCCATTAACTTTCCAAAAGGACCACATCCCGAATAGAATACTCCAACCGTTCGGGCTCAACTGAGCGAGAGCAATCCCGATTTATCTCAGAACCTTCCTAAGAAATGGTTGGAGGGGGGGTCTAACTTCTGTTGGGATTTATGCCCTAAAGCTTGTAATTGTAAATGGTTAAAGACAATAATAAGAATTATTTAGATTATCATTCAAGTTCATAAAATGTTTTATATTCAGTAATACATTCGTATTGTGCAAGAACATCCTAGATTGCAAGATGTAATCTCATAATGAGTATATGATGGTCATATACAGAGATGATTCATTTTGAGACGCGTAATCTAAAGAGTCCGTAGAGAGCGAACAAAGCTGGGTACTTTGTTTATGATTGATCTACTGCTGCGGTCCATTTTGTAAAGTACGGTGGTCTTATCATAGACCGCTCATATAGTTGACATGAGAATGGAGGCACCTTATATGATGAGATCATATAGGACTGGACCACGATTTATATGAATCTCTCACTAAGATCTGTTAGTAGATGAGATTCATATATAATCGATAAACGATGGCTATTTATAGGTGATCTTAATCCTGAGTGTCTTATCGACTCCTTCAGGTTAGATCGTGGCTTTTGATTTACCATGAGTGAGGTTGATAAGAATCTCGACCAATATCTCCGTATCTTGGAGCTGCGGTTTAGCTTGTGGCTGGGAAGGTTTCAACACAATAGTGGAATCCACTCCTTCTTGATTGAAGTTTAAGGGTTGATTCGAGGCTTGAACGATTATGAGAGCTATCCTTCTTCCGTAAGGAAGACAAGGATTTAATTGTTTATTAGAGAATCAATGGTACTTAAAGGAAAAGATATTTCTAGAGGGGTATAATGGACTTTATGACACAGCTCTAAGTTATGAACTATTTGTGGAGGATCACACTATATGCAATTAGCTATATCAATGGACACTGAGACTTCAGATTGTATAAACACGTCTACAGTTTTGAGAGTGCAGCCTCGGGTTTTTAGTGGAATAACTCCGAGGTTAATAATCGTGAAATATTAATTAAAGAGTTTTAATTAATATTACTAAGCATTATTAGAGCTCAAAACTGTGGGTCCATTAGGTCCCCTTATTAGCCCTTATGGTTGTTGGTAATGAGGATCACAGTAGATTAATTAGATGCTCCAATTAATAGTGTTACGAAAGTAATTCGATTTAAATAAAAGAGAATAATTAAATAATGTGATTATTTAATTAATTAAATATTTAATAAAATAATAGAAATTAATAATTATGAATTATTAATTCTATTTATTAAATATGAGGTCATGTGATTAAATAATGACTAGGATAAAAGAATTAAAATAATTAGATTATTTTAATAGTCCAAAAGGTCACAGGTTCAAGTCTTTAGGGAGACTAAAAATAAATAAGTTTTAGAATCCTATTTTGACTTGGTTCAAACTAAAACCCTAAAGGACTACTATATAAGTGTTATATAGTTAGGAAAAAACCTAACCTAGCACACAAGTGAAAAAGAAAGAGAGTTCGGCCACCAAAGAGAGAAAAGAAAAAAACGTTTTTTCTGACTCTCGCCTCTTTTGCAGGATTCGGACCAGCGTTGTTTTCACATGATCTCCATCTCTTGCCGTGACGTGTCCACACACACGTTGTCATACCGCGGGTCATAGCTCGGAAGATCTGGTGGTAGATTGAGGAATCAGTAAAAGGAAAATTAAGAAAAAGGTATGTAGTTCATGAAATCTTTTTCTACGTATATACAGGAACTCGTTCTGATTGAAAAAGGTTTTCAAAATAAGAAAAATTTTTGAAACCCAATTCCGCATGTTATACGATAATCAAAAGTTTTTCTAAAACTCCCTTTCAACTTCAACCTTAAATAAAGCAGTATGGAATACCACTGATCCTGGTTTTGGACCACTGGCGAATTGGTTATCCCTTGGGGACCCTGGCAACTACCTTTAGAGGAATGGAAAATTTCTCCAGATACCTAGAAATCTTGGATACGCTAATCCTATTCCCAGAAATATGGTTGATTGCGAACCGCTCATGTTTCATATCCGACCGTTAATACTTCTCAGAGTCATAACCAGAAGTGAACTTGGGGGGAAGTTCCTAAGATCCCATTCGAAGAGGGGCGAGCCTCCTTAAAGGTGCCATTGGAGGATTCCCCCGAAGTTCTAGCTTCAGAAGAAGAGACGAATCTAGAATCCTCACTCCCTGCCCTAGAAGACATGATAAAAAGAAAAAAAAAAAGAACGATTGACAAGCAAAGGAGGATCTGATACTCACCTACGAGGAAGGATTGCCGATGACTACCCTGAATACTCGCAAGTGTGAAAATGGGAGAGCAGAGAGGAAGCCCTCTATTTACAAAAATTCGAACTTAATCTTGACAGTAGAACCTTCTTCAGATCCATAGGTGATTGTGGCCTCGAGACATGAAATGGCGTCATTATTACGACAGCATGTCAGTCTGCGAAGGTGACGCACTCCTTAGAAAAACGAACCCTCCCCCGATTATTAGGAATTCCAATTAAAGCATACACCGAAGTCCTGTAATACTTCAAGGAGAGTGAACGTTGGGCTTCGACATCTATCGGCTGAGTTCGAAGAGCCACCAAAAACCTTTTTCAGACTGGTTTTAATCAAGAACCCCTCCCCCGACTGCCCGTCGGAGAGAAGGATTCTGGGGGGGGGGGAAGTGATGTACAATCTAAGTCTACTTTTTGTGCCCAATAAGGTTGTGCCACGTGGCAGAAAATCCAGAGAATTTTGACCATTTCTTGACCTACACCAAAATATTTGAGGTTCGGTTTGTGGCGTAAAAGTGTCTAAGTTTCAATCATCAATCTAATCAATCAGTTAAATCAGTAGGTCAGAGGCAGTACAGCTACAGTGAATTTACCCACTATAAAAGAAGCCACGAGACTAGGAGCAGGTAACTTCTTCTTCACCTTTTAAATCTTCACTTTTGCTCTGCGTTCGAAGTTAAACCTAACTCATTCTCTTTATCTGACTTGATCTTCGGAGGGTGACTATTGGCAAAATGTCGGTGTCCCTTCTAACAGTTTTCTTTTGCAAGACCACTGTCCGAAAGGTTTAATATTCTTAGGTATCAACAGAAAACAAAATGTAAATTGTTAAAATAATTTTGATAATTTTATGAAAATTTGTTTTATATACAATACCTTGATTGTTACTAGTTAATATTAAAAATTTCTTTTCACCCAAAATTAACAGAATATTTCTCACCATCTTTCACCTTCAAAATTTCCCATTTCTCTTTTGTCACTCTTCAAATATAAATTCTACCACATTTGTCTCTCAAATTTCTCTCGCTTTTTCATTGGATTTAGCTCAAACACAAACATAATAAGATTTAGGCACAAACAATTGTTGAAAAACATATTCGTAGTGTGACATTGCTTAAATGGAAGATATTTTCAAATTTTGATATAAAAATATCAATAAATCTCGTCATTTTTTGTTCAAAGTGAATAAAATTCTTACTTAAATTGTATAATTTTATTAGTAATAATTATTCATTTGATATGTTTTGGTTATATGTTGCAATAGTTGAGGAATTAGTGAAAAAAACATTATACCCCAACAACTCGCAAAAATTAAGCATTACATTGACCAATATGAAATACAATCCAAACCAATTTAAAATATATTGACGTGCGAATCCGGTCAACTTGGTAAATCGATGAATATGTGAGATTTAAGGAATTAACGTAAGAAAAAGAAAAAAAAGGAGAAGATTTTTAAAGTGGTTCAGTTTCAAGGAATGCCTACATCTACTGTTATTTGTATTTAAGTCGAGCTCGTTGTGTGTGGATGCAAAGCTCGCTTATGCTTGTATTTTCTGAAAAAATTGGTACCCTTTGTAACAGGGGTATCCTGCTCCTTTTATTGTGTGAAGGGGCGGGAGTCATCCTATTTTATATGGAATCTAATTACATATTTTAAGGGAGAAAATCTATCCTTAAATGGACGTAATTTAATATAAATGTAATAGCTGAATGCGAGAAATTTGAGGTTGATTGGGAGTCTGTCTAGTTGACCGAGTCTAATCCCTGTATTCTTGGGATTCTTCCTTTAATTGGGGTTTCAGGCTACATTGCCGGCCAGCTACAAGCTTCGCGTTTGGTGAGCTGCGGACTACATTCCTATTGGTTGATCGTTTCCGCGAGGTGTTGTACTAAGAATCCTTTGCTGCTTCCTCCTTCAGGGTTTACCAGGTTTGTGGCCCATTGGGTTCTATAGCAATCCTTTGGCCCTGCGCGTGAGTTGGGCTTTCTTTGGTGGTTTCAGTGTTTTTTGGCCCTATTTGGGCCCGTGTAATTTTATATACAACATTAGCCCCCCAGTTTCTAGCTCGATATTTTCGTGGTAGAAGCTGAGAAGTGTTCTCTACACGAGTTATAGTTTAGCGAGCTGACATTAGCTGGTTTCTTAGGGAAGCTCACCAGTCGCCCTTTGGGGTCTCAGGTCCCAAGCGTTAGTGGTGGTTGCTTTTTCGATGAGTGGGACAAGTCATGTCAAGCACCACGTCTATTCTGTGCATTTAATTCAAGTATTAAATCAGCACCCCTTCGAGTATCCTGCCATATCCCAAGGTTGAATGGCGTCCGTTGATCTCTTTCCAGGTTATTATTGCTTTGATCTGACAGCTCGGGCCCCTCATCTATATATAAGGTCGCTTTTGTGTTTTTCCCTTCATTTTTTCGTAGACTTCTAGGAAGTTCTTTTCCTTTCTTTGCTAATCATCTTGGGGAACTTAATTGTGCTTCATCTTCTATTTAGTCTTGGTCTTCAGCTAGTGTCTACAAGGTCTCGCATCCTTCTGTGTGGTTGGGTCTGCCATTCTTCTTACTTGCTGCGTATGCCGCCTTCTGCTTTCCTTTTACGATAAGTCTTCTGTTCCTCTCTTTTCTTTCGTTGCGCGCTTCTCGTTGTGGTTGCCTTCTATTTGAATCTTCTGCCTTGAATCCTTGTGTCTGGGTTTTTGGTTGACATTTTAATAGGGAAAAACCCTATCTTTATACATATATGTTAATTTGTGTGTACCCCTGCTTGGTCAGTTTGCGCGTCTGTGACCCTCCAGTGCCTTTAATTCGAGCCGTTAGGTTGCAGTAGACGCTTAGGCTTCCTCTTTTCAGCTGTCTACTAATAATAATTTTTTTTTTTATATAAATGTCTTGTTTGAATACTTAGAGGTCCCGCGAAGGCAGAGGGACAGAAGCTTCTGCTTCTGGTCGCCCGGGGATCACATCTTCCCAAGGAGGTGCCTTGGGGGTAGTGTTGTTCAGCTAGGTTGATAATCCCGACCATCCTGGAGACGCGGAAGTGGTAAATGGCGTGGAAATACTGGACAGTCTTCCTCGCGCTGCCTACAGGAGGCTGCGACGGAAGAAAGATGTTTTCAAGTCTGTCCCTTCCAGGATCTATCGGGGACATTTAAAGGTCATGGTGGGTACTTTTCGGTTCCCCAGTGGCCACTGGGTTTTGGTGCCAGCGGTGGCTGATAGGGTTCCTTATAGTGGTGGCCGATAGGGCTCCTCCCGCCCAATGATAACGTTATTCGGCACTGCTTTACCTTGAAACAGTATCCCTTGCTGAGGGGCTCATCAGAGGACTCCATTCACGATGGGATGTATCATCCGAGGACTGCAAAGCAAGCTATTTCTTTATTAAAGGTCCCGAGATCGATTTCCTGCATAATATGAGTTTTGCGCTAAAGCCTGGCGAGTTGGCTCCACGCCCTATTCTTCTTTACATTTGCCATGCGTTTTTACCCTTCCTTTTCATTTGTAGGTGAGACGAGGTCGAATCCTTTCCTGTTTGAGGAGGAAAAGATGACGCTTGATGTTCTTACAGCCTTGGTTCCGCTGGGTTCGAGAGAGCTCGCTACATATGGGCGGGTTACTTATGAGCTCTTGGTGGAATTCAAACTCGCCCCCTATAACAGGGAGGTGCTGCAGCGTTCCGCAGAGCGAGGTACTAAGGCAGCTGATCTTTATGCTCCGAGCAGAGAGGTGGTTCTGGCAGGTCAGGTTCAGGGGATGGTTATTGCTAGTCCTCGGGACCAATCTCAGACCGGCGCTGAACATTAACAACAACAGCGCCGGTCGCGAGTTTCGAAGGGAAGTCCCCTCTGGGAAATAGGACGTCCGGAACCCCGCTCTTTGCCCTTCCTAAAAGGACGTCTTAGGAGGATGAAGAAGATGTTCACCGAATCTGGCCAAACGTGAGACCTTAAGTTTGATCAACACTTAAGGGAGAGTTTCTTCAGATCCAGTAAGGGAGGAGATCTTAACCTTGACCATCATTTCCATCCTCGGCGCCCTGATCCTCTTCGGGGGCTTCAATAGCACCCGCAGCTTGAAGTTCCTCAAACTCCCTAATCAGCTCCTCAACGGACTAACCTAGGAAGCCTACTGGCAAGTTTGGATGGTGAAGCCAGATACTGTAAAGAAGATCACGCTGGGCTTCATCAATCACGACCACCTTCTCTTCCTCCCAACACCTCTCCCTCTAGGAAAGCTCCTCATTAGCTTTGGCCAAGCCCTATTTTAGCTCCTCCATTTGTCCCTGGGCTTGAGCCACCTCTTCACAAGCTCGTTCAGCCTCAGCCTGCTTCCCCATTAATGCAGCAGCTGATTTTTTTAACTCCATCTCTAGAGCCTTCTCGCAAGCTAGTAATTTCTCAAGTTCAGCCACCAGCTCCTTCTCACGATCCTCCTCAATGGCAACCCCCTGCTTCA
This sequence comes from Xanthoceras sorbifolium, assembly GCA_003430845.1. NCBI lineage: Eukaryota > Viridiplantae > Streptophyta > Magnoliopsida > Sapindales > Sapindaceae > Xanthoceras > Xanthoceras sorbifolium. The sequence goes on from CM010610.1 coordinate 5,326,750, forward strand.
TCTTCAGAAGCTCGTCATGAAGAACCCTCTTCTCCACGTCATTGTCCTCGGATTCGAGAAGTGATTTTATTCGAATCCGAGGATAATGACGTGGAGAGGAGGGTTTTTCGTGACGAGCTTCTGAAGACGAAGCAGGGGGTTACGTTGCAGAGGGCCGTGAGAAGGAGTTGGTGGCAGAACTTGAGAAATTACGAGCTCGCGAGAAGGCCCTGGAGATGGAGTTAAAAAAATCGGCTACTGCATTAATGGGGAAGCAAGCTAAGGCAAAACGGGCTCGTAGGGAGGTGGCTCAAGCCGAAGGACAAATTGAGGAGCTAAAACAGGGCTTGACTTGGGAGGAGGAGAAGGTGGTCGTGATTGATGAAGCCCAACGTGATCTTCTTTACAGTATCTGGCTTCACCATCCAAACTTGCCAGTAGGCTTTCTAGGCCAGTTCGTTGAGGAATTGATTTGGGAGTTTGAGGAACTTCAGGCCATGGGTGCTATTGAAGTCCCCGAAGAGAATTAGGGCATCGAGGATGGAAATGATGGTCAAGGTTAAGATCTCCTGCCTGACTGGATTTGAATAATGTCTCCCGAAAGTGATGGTCAAACTTAAGGTCTCACGTTTGGTTGGATTCGACAAACCTCTTCTTCCTCCTCCAAGACTTGGATCTTTTCTGAATTTGTGGACATCTTTCTCAGCAGGTTCTTGGTGTATTCTGACCTCCCCTACCTTATTGATACGGCTATAGTGAGGTTACCGCCCTTCAACGACTTTCTCACCTTCACGGTTCTTCCTTTTTGACCGAGCTTGTTCCTCTCAATCAGTGTGAGCTTCACACATATCAATCTACCCATCGACTGCCATATGTCACTGTGAATTCAAACTTGTTATGAGGCAGAGGGCCTAATAGCATATCACACTGTCTCTTAAATACGAGCGAGCTTCTCTACGCTGACTCCCCAAGCACAATAGTGAACTTGGGATATACGTGTCTTCATTACGTAGTTCTTGAAGCATGATGGTGAATTCCGAGTTTTATTTCGAGAGCTTATGTTCGACTCCTCGAGCACTATAGTGAATTCAGGCTACGTGGGTTTCTTAGCATGATATCTTGGTTAGGGCTGTAAATCCAAGCTTGTTCTGTTGTGGAATTTCAATAATAAGAAAATTCTCTTCCCCATTGCAAACGTGCTTCTTATGTGTTCAGATGTGTTTATTCAATATGGTTTCGTCAAGCGATCTTTCCTTGCTTTCAACGGCTTCAGTTGTCACCTTCAGCAATAGGGAAGCGTAGCGACCTGGATTTCGAGATACTTCAAAGCGACTTAGCAAGCTGTGACATTGGCCTCAGTTGCCTTTTCAGCGGTTTTTGACTTCTTTTTAAGGGAATTGCACTTGTACTGGAGCTGATTTACTTTCTTTGTAACTTTCTAGTTATGATGACTCTTTGTATCTGACTGTTGTAATTTCTGCCCTCTCTGTGGCTCTAATAATATATCCTACTTTTGCTAGATGTTGCACTTTTATCTGTCATATCTTTACCAGTTCTATATGAATGTATGTGTAAAGCTTTAATACTTAAAACATAAATGTATATAGGAGGATAGAACCTGATGGGCGACCTTCTTATGGAAGTCAGTGGATTTCTAGCACGGGGAGGTCCCTCCATTGGGCGTGTTTTAGCGGCCTTAGTCATTTTAAGGGCTTACGGGCTGGTTTCTTCTTCGGTATTTCCTAAGCTTTGTCGTCATTTTAGGGGTTGACTTCTCAAGTTGGAGAGCTGAAGAGCTTCTCGTATTGGCGAGTCTTGTCAACCCCTTGGCGTGGTTCCTGAGAGAGACCAGCCATTGCGGATGCTATCTGTGCTAGTTTGGGGGCCTACGGCCCTTTGGCTAAACTAGTTTATACAACTCCTCGGGGAGGCTGTTTTACTGCAAGTAGTGACTTCGCTGTGTCTGGGGCTCTATGGCGGCCCAGATTGGCGAGTCTCTATCAGTACTTGGGCGGGAAGGGTTCCACATCGAGTGTTTATATTGACTCTGCTAGTTAATTGAGCTCATCAGCCTATAGGTTGACAGGTTTTTGTGTCAATGTCTACAGCTCTAGGTCTGATCCTCTAAGCATTTCTATTGACACCGCTGGTTAGAGAGCCCGTGGGTTGTCAAGTAGGCGGGTTTGGCCAATGTATATACCTAGGTTTTCAACGGGTTCGTAGGTTTGAAAGTAGGAGACTTTCTCATTAACGAACCCATGGTGAGCTCGTAGGTTTGAAAGTAAGGGAATTTCTCGTTAACAAACCCGTGGCGAACTAGTAGGTTTGAAAGTATGGAACTTTCTCGTTAACGAGCTCGCGAGGAGCACTTCTCTATTACCGGAGACATTTTTTTTTTTTTTTGTATCTGCTGATCTTCCTGGCCCCCCAAGGTCGAGCAAACAAATTTGGCGTGAGAGCTTTATGATAGTAAAAAAATTTCTCTTTATTGATCGACATAAACTTTACAGAATGATTTTTAGTTTTCTATTATCTCGAGATGCCCTCGATTTTGCCAACTTTTTGATGAAGTGATGATGATGAGCTCTTGTTTCGCGGCTATTACTGGGCGTGACCAGTGGGTGCGGTGATTTCCTTTATTTTCTCATAGCACGCCCTGACCACCTTCTGTTCCCCATATATATGTCTCACACCCATTGGGGTTGGGAATTTCAGGGTCAGATATTTTGTAGAGGAGATTACCTCTAGATCGTTGAGAGCTGGTCTTCTCAGGACGGCGTTGTAGGCCGTGGGGTAGTCGATGATTAGAAAGTCAGCTCATCGTGGTCGCTTGGCGACCTTGCTCTCCCAAGGTGAGAGGTAGGGTGATTAATCCCAGGGGGATAATTGAATCTCCCGTGAAACCGTAGAAGGGTTCGATCAAAGGGCGTAGATGGCATAGCTTTAGCCCCATCACCTCGAAGGCCGCTTTATATAGGACGTTCACTGAGCTCCTAGTGGCGACCATCTTTCTATAGATGGCCACCCTTTCTATGGTTACCATGATGACAATCACATCGTTGTGCAGCCAGTGCACCCATCGCATGTCCGCATCCGTAAATGTTATCACTTCGGCCATAGTTCTGCATTGTTTTGTGGGCCGCTCATCCACGCTCAGCATCCTCATTGTGGGTTGGTTAGCCTCTTTCACATGTCAAGCCGACGACCTGTTATTTGTTCCCACGAGGTGAGGCCCCCCGTGGATGGTGTGGATAGCTCTCTATTATGCCTTTTTTGTACCCGCAAGTATACGGGGTCGGCATAAGTAATACAATGATGAGTAAATTATCGTCTCCATAGGGATATTTAGGCGTTGAGTACTAAAGTTAACTAAGTCTATTTCTATTTGGACAATCGGATAGTTTAAAATAAGATAAAAAAAGATAAAACTAACAAACATAAAGCATGAAAATAAACAACCAAATTGAGAGATGAGCTAGGGTATTTAAATTCACCTAATCCATCCAATTGAATTTCATGAAAGCACATTGTAGTAGTATAATTATTCATGTTAATAATCGTGTTTATCTAAATTATCCAAAGTCCCCTCTCGAGGTAAATCGGACCTATTACCACATACACTAATATCCTATCTCTCGATGGTATATCCAAGTGCATGAAAATGCATTAGTCACAATAAACACCCTATATGATCACACAAGCAAATTAGTATATCTCTATCTAATTCTACTTGTGGTGGACATTACATCGAGCACGTTGTGAGCGTCTCCTCTCGGTACATAACACACAACCAAATTATCATCTAAATGTAGGCCTTCACATTCAAAAGCATTAAGCACAATAATATCACTCAACAACATAACAATTAACCACAACAAATTAAACAATCAATTCATTCAAGTTTCATAGAAAATGATCCATCAAAACCCTAACTTACAAGTTTAGTTCATAATCAAAGATTCACAACTAAACATATTTTCTAATTAATAAAGAGAGTTACAAGCAAGAAAATAAAGAAGGAAAGGGATAGAAAAACTCTAGGTGTGATGAACTTTCGTCCTCCTCCTCTTGTGAGTTTGTTTAGCTTCCACTTTCTCCAAATCCAAGCTTGATGGTGAGATTTTGGCTCAAGGATTGAATCCAAACCATCTTGTTTCCAAGATGATCTTCTTCTCCCCTCTTTGCCTCTTCTTTTCTCTCTTGGTCTCCTCTTGGTCCTCTCCTTAGAGCCCTAGCCGAACTCCCTCTCTTTTCTCCCCTTTTTCTACTTATAGGCATTGGAAATAAGGTTTATCGCGTCGCCATCGCGACCGTGGGTCGCTACCATTGGTCGCGACGCTGTGGTCGTGGTACTCACTGCCGAAAATTTGAAGTTTCATCACGACCAACGGTCACGGTACTAGGTCGCTGTACTCACTGGTCCAAATTTCAAGATTGCGCACTGTTACAAAGATGACTATAACTTCCTCTAGAAAACTCTAAATCACGAACCGTAAATGAATTGGAAAGTAGACATCTATATCTTTCCATACATATAAAGCTCGAAACCCATTTCATCCTCTAGAATTTATGGCGGCCTCTGAAACATGACTCGCGACATGAAAGTCGTGAGTCTGCGCACTGTTGCGAAAATGAGCATAACTTCCTCTAGAAAATTCGGAAGCACAAACCGTAAAATTTTTTGGAAAGTACACATCGTGACCTTTCCAGAAATATAAGGCTCTCAACCCAGTTCATCTTTTAGAATTTATGGCAGCCTCCAAAAGATGACAGCTATGCACTCATAAATCTTCAATTTAATCTAGCCAAGGCTCTTTAATTACGCACAAAACCTTATTACCTACACACTAGATAAAAACATTAAAAACAACCGATAATTACCCGATAATGGAACACAAGTAGGTGAATAAAGGTACTAGTGAATGTCTATTTTTGATCAAGAAATGGAACCAACACTCTCACCGCGGGCTCCTTTGGCACCGGCTCTGGGTGGATGGGTTCGATCATATGTTGCTGCTGCTGTTGCAGTGGTTGTGGTTGCTGGAGCTGTTGCTGGCTCCTGGGACATACCACGTAGTCCCTTAGGCGGCTTCGCCTGATCAAGCTCTCTATCGCGTCTCTCAGTTCATAGCACTCGGACGTGTTGTGTCCCGTTTCGTTATGGTAGTGGCATAATTTGTTCATGTTGTGGGTTCTCGTGGGCGTCCTCATAGGAGGTAGCCTCCCAATTCCTTCATGTTCCTCTCTTCGCTGAAAATCCTGTCTCGGGAATTGGACCGCTACACATAAGTCTGGTAGCCGCCTCCACCTTGTCAGGCATTCTCGTCGTTCTTAGCCTTCTTCGCTACCTGGTCCGTTGTGGTGTCATCCCTACGCGAATCCCTATTACGGCTGTGGTTATGTCCTCGGCCGTCTTCCTTCCGCTTGTTCATGCTCCATGGGCTCTTGCTCCTATCCTTCTTGGGGTGTTTCTTGGGCCCAAAAGCATCCTCCATGCGGATGTGGGTATTGGACCGCTTGTAGAAGTCCTTGAGAGTCTTCACCAGTTTGTTATATATGCTCCGGTAGAGTTCGCCATCTTTTTGCAGGCTAGCGGTGATCACGGTAAGCACACTGTCGTCTGAAGGGCTGTCCACGCAGCTGATCTCCTTCTGGAAGCGAGCTATGTAATCTTTAAAAGGCTCATCCCTCTTTTAGAAGACCATCGCCAGGTGGTAGGAGGGAACGAGTTGTTTCTTCAATGCTTGGTATTTGCTTAAAAAGAGTTCCTGGCATTGGTTCTAGCTGATTATGCAGCCCGTGGGAAGCCCCCTCAGTCATTTTCTCGGGATCTCTCCCAAGGTGGCCGGGAAGCACCGGCATTTGACCTTACTGTTAGTCGTCAGCAAGCTTATCTGTACATTGTAGGCATCCAGATGGTTGAAAGGGTCGCTGGATGCTTGGTAGAAAGGGATGCTGGGCATCTTGAAGTACTTGGGGAGTGGTTCGTTGTCGATCTCCCAGCTAAAAAGGCTTGTCTCTACGTACCTGTCAGCGAGTTCGGCACCTCCTCACTGTTGTCCCAACAGGTCCAGTTGTCGTAGGAGAGCCTGGTACCCTTGGGCCAAAGAGGTCATCATTGATGCCCTAGAGGTGGTGCTGCTCTCCCTACGGGGGTGGTTCGGCCGGTTGGGCCACCTTCGCATCTGCTCGTTGGGCGGCTTTCTCTTGCCGAGCTGCGGTTCGTTGGTTCGCTTTCGATGGGCATCAGCATCTAGTACAGTGTGGGGGTCATCTCCACTGTCATTCCTCTCGAGCAACAGGCTGCGTGCCTGTAGGCGCTGTCTGGGTTGCAGGGAGATACTGTGTGCAGGAGCACCACACCTATCCCTATTAAGCTTATGAACCTTTCCCTGTTTGCGTTCACGTGCACCACGGGGCCCTAGTGAGGAGGTCTTTCCCGTGGATCATCGCGTCCCTTCCTAATCTGCCTGCCCGTGTTGGCAGAGTAAAAGGATATTCTAGCTGGCTGGGCGTTATCTTGCGGGAGATTCTGTCCGCGGGGCTGAAGGATGGGACTGATTTACGTCATCTCCCTCAGCTGGTGGTGGAGAGATACTTTCCACGATCTGCTCGCGGGAAGACTGGTTCTGTGGCAGGAGGTGGTATCCGCGGGTCATATCCGCCACCATCCTTTCCAGCTCTGCCTGTCTCTCTGCCATTTTAGTGAGATCGGGGGGACATGAGGGACCTGTCTGCTCATGGCTACGAGGCTCTATTCGTGAAGGGAGTTAATCAGCCGGCGGGTGCAAAGCGGGAGGCTATGCTGTCGGTGCGACAGGTGCCGTGTTTACTACAATCGGCGCATTTGGCACCACTGGTGCTTCTGGTGCCACCGGTGTGTTTGGTACGGTCAATGGGACTAGGGGTTAATGGGATGCCTCCGAATGTCCTCCGACGGAGCGTATGTCTCTGCTTCATAGTGTCCTGGATTGGGTGCTACGGCTCTCGCCATTAGTTATCATCTGCAATATTTTGCTTGTAAAATGGATGTTAGAAAACTAAAAACGGTTGTTTCTTACCGGGGGTGAAGGTTTGACTCCTCTAGCGGGGCCCTCATTCTGACGCCAAACTATTGACGTGCGAATCCGGTCAACGTGGTAAATCGATGAATATGTGAGATTTGAAGGATTAACGTAATAAAAAGACAAAAAGAAGAAGATTTTTAAAGTGGTTCGGCTTCAAGGAATGCCTACATCCACTGTTCTTTGTATTTAAGTCGAGCTCGCTGTGTATGGATGTAGAGCTCGCTCATACTTGTGTTTTCTAAAAAAATTGGTAACCTTTGTAACAGTGGTATCCCGCTCCTTTTATAGTGTGAAGCGGAAGGAGTCATCCTATTTTACATGGAATCTAATTACATGTTTTAAGGGAGAAAATCTATCCCTTAATGGACGTGATTTAATATAAACGTAATAGCTGATTGCGAGAAATTTGAGGTTGATTAGGAGTCTGTCTAGTTGACCGAGTGTAATCCCTGTATTCTTGGGATTCTTCCTTTAATTGGGATTTCTGGCTGCATCGCCTGCGAGCTACAAGCTTCGCTTCTGGTGAGCTGCGGACAACATTCCTATTGGTTGATCGTTTCCGCGAGGTGTTGTGCTAAGAATCCTTTGCTGCTTCCTCCTTCAGGGTTTACCGAGTGTGTGGCCCGTTGGGTCTTGTAGCAATCCTTTGGCCCTGTGCGCGAGTTGGGCTTTCTTTGATGGTTTCAGCATTTTTTAGGTCTGTTTGGACCCGTGTAATTTTAATTTTATACACAATAAAATACAATTGCAGGCCAGGCCATTCTGTAATATAACTCACACCAAATTGAAAACCAATAAACGTGGGTTATATTCAGATTGGTCTACATTGGCATTGCAAATTGGTCTACATTCGTATTTCAAATTAGTCTACATTTATATTTTAGATGGCCTACATTTTTCCTATCAAGTTTTCCAACTACCATCACAAAAAATGGGCCTAAAACACATTCCAAAGAGCCCACAAAACTTCAGATTCATCAAAACCCTAAAAAATTTAATAGAAATTCTACAATACCAACCATACACAAGAAAATGGTTGAAAAAAGGTCAACCAACTGAATACATATCTCCGCAAGCTCCTCTCCAAATGGACCAAGTTAAAATTTGGTCCAACTCCGGTAATGGTTGAGATGGGTAGCCAAATCGTGATTAGGTTTGCAAATCGAGTGTTCCTTGCTTCTTCGTCTTCTCCGGTGACTTCTCGTTGCTTTGACATCATCTCTCTCAACACAGGATTGCTGGTGTTTCATGTGGGGTTAAAACAATCTTCGTAAAATTTGAAGGGTTAATTTTGAAATTATCCCTTTTGTAAATTATTATATTTTTCAAATAGTATTAAATTAATATTAACAAACAAATTGGTTCAAGTTAAAACCATTTTGCTTCCCTTAAGAAAATGGTTTAATCATAGGCTGTAAAAAATGGGAACAATTACAAGGTTTCTGTAGCAGACGATAACATAGACGTTAATAATATAATGCATTGCAGTATCAAATCCAATTACTCCAGATAAAATGTGTGATTACATACATGACCTAAATCTGATAATCCACTTTACTACATTGTAACTTGAAAGATGGTGTTTCTCTTAAAAGGCAACAAGACTTCACTTGTCTTCCACAGAAAACTGCAAGTTTTTTCTGTCAGTTGTCAGTCATTTGTTGATGATAAAAAAAAGGCTTCAACAAATCTTAAAAACATTCTAAATTCTAATCTTCCACGCCATTTGTCCCATCATCTTCTGCCTCAGTTAGCTGCCTTTGTTTCTCTTGTTCCTCTGAAAACAACAAAATTGAAACCGGTTTACAAAAATTTCATATGAACTATCTATACTCTCAGTGGTATAAAGCATAGTTCCTTTGCATGATCATATAAATGACACCACATCAGTGGAAACTTAGGCAACAGAATAATGCTTCTATTACATGATAAATGATAAAAGCAAAAGCTAGGAAATTTTTTTTCAAGAGATGGTTCGGGCAGATCTCTTGGGGGAGCTCATGCCTGAAAAACCCTAATAGCCAGTTCTAGGTATCAATGATAAAATCAACTACATAATACTTAATAACATGGATGATTATGTATTTATTGACACATCATGATGCTGATGATCAAATTGAAGCGAACTCACATATATGCACGTCTTTATACAAAAGATAGAGACAAGAAAAAGTAGAAACAGTTTTTTTAACTCTACCCTATACCCCACCACCTCCAATGTTGCTACTCTTGCTCTGTTACAACAGATCTAACATTTAATCACAAGGCTGTTAGAAAGTCCCACAATAAGCATTTCGGATTTATATTATGCAAGTAAAATTAGTTTTACTGATCAATTACATGCAGGCATGTTACTAACATTGTCTTTATTTCTATCATCTACGATCTTTTGTTATTGTTAATGTAATCTTGTGTAGAAACATGCACTTAAATCTGATAACAGCAGCAAAGCAAAAACAAGCACCATGGCGGCTCATTACCATCCATTCACCAGTCCCCATCTGACCTAAATACAGTAGAACTTTATAAATATTTTTTCCCTGACCTAAATACCACTTGTTAGCCTCCATAAGTCCCAGCTAAGGTGAAAGAGAGTCAGCTACTATTGGCCATCAACCCAACTTAAAAGAACAAAACAAATAAAATTACTAAGCCATCCAAGTAGTCTGGATACAAATGAGCTTAATAGAAGAAGTACTGGAACTCTTAATAATTCATGCAAGATGCAACACAGAGATTGCCACCATCACCAATGAAATAATGATCATTAGAACAAAAAGATAAAGTGAAAAGTTAAAGTTAGTCATTGTAAAAAGATTCGGCGGGAAATCCTAATTTAAAGAGACAAAGAAGGAAAAAGTAGAAAAAAAGGAGATCTTATTTTTCAAAAAGAAAGAAGATATTTCATTTTAAATTCAGTTTACTTAACAAACTTACCAATTCATACCATCAAGGAAGATTTAATGTATGTGATTCAGTTCACACCAGATGCGATGCAGACAAGAGATATTGTCAGAATAATACGAATATAGCAGCAATAACTTACCCATGATTTTATATATCGCTTTCTGTGTGCGCCTTTCAAGCTTATCAAGCTTCTTTTGCACATCCCTACGCAGATCCCAGTTTGGTTTCTTTGGAGCAATATTGAGAAATGGATCCTAATTATAGCCAAAAAATTAGGATAGATGGAAATACGAAGAAGGATACAATCCAAAGTTTAGAGTACACATCTAAGGTACTGCTTGAGAAAAGATAAAAACCTCTTTCTTTTCTGATGGTGGAGGTGCTGCTGCAGCAGGGTCTTCAAACTTTGGTAGCACTGGAGGAGCAAGCTTACCTTCTTGAAGCTGCTTGTCATGCGGTACATAATTCCGAAATTTCATGTTTTGATTACTGCAAATCAAAATTGCATATGTTAAAACAGACATTCTTAGCAAACATTCATGTACTTGACTGAATGTATAATGCACTTTTCATATTTTAAAGAATCAAAGAATATATTTTTATACACATTTAATTACTTGTTCCATAAAATCCACATTTCCCTAAAGTGAACAATGCTTCCATCTCTAAAGAATAATAGAATAACAAATCTATAACATTAACACAAAACAGCAAATTTACATGAACAAAAATGAACAAATCCTCTTGAAACATAAACTTTGTCCCAAAAAAGATCAAACAAACTTTAATGTAGATATAAACATGTCATGCTTTGACAGATATTTTGAATTCTCTGTATCTTTTACCAAGTCACGAGCTAAAATCGAACCTGAATTTCGTGCTTCAAGCCACAATTTACCATCTAGCAAACATAAGAACAAGATTTACTCATCCTACACTAGTATGCGATAAAGCACTCAAAAGCTCAAAAAAAAAAAAAAATTAAGGCTAAAAACACAAAAACCAACTATTCAAGCACTCAAGAATTCCATGAATAATGATGGATTGAACCCATTCAAGCATTCACAAAAACCAATATTTTAAACTGCAATTTCAGATGAAAAAAAAAGTTAAACACACTCACTTTTCTTCACCGACTTCCTCCACATCATCATCATCATCGGTCTTCTTATTATGAGGCTGTGTGGAGTCATCGTCGGGAGTGTTCAACAGTTCCTGAGCAGCTTTGAGCGCTCTCAGCCTCTCTCGACGCGCCGCCGCCGCTTGCTCGATCGAGTCTTCTTCTTCAGTGGCCATCGATTCACCTACTACTTGTACAAGCGAAAGAAACCCACGTAAGACAACCAAACATTAGTTGATTTCATTCGAAAAAAAAAAAAAAAAAAGTTGGTAGGGAATTCGTGCGTACCCGAAATCAGTAATTAGCCCTAGACCAAATTGTTCGAGAGTGGACTTGACTCCTCGCTCTCAGTTTCCTTTCATGCCCACTTTGAGAAAATTGACCAAACGCAACTTAACATTTTAACCAAACTATTTTGAGTAAAAGGACCATAAAGTCCCTGTAACCCATTAAACCCAAATCTCTCCCATGTGAGATAATATATTAATATGAATTAATAATAAAATGATATCTTATTAAATTGGTATATAAGTTACCCATTATAAAATAATTGATCACCGTTGTTTATTAAAAAAAATACAAAGTGGAAAGACATTTTCTAATGTACTGCAGGAGAAGTTGTGCGTGTACAAGTTATGTCTATAGTAGTTAATTTTAAATTTTGAGTGTAATTAAATAAATATATATAGTTTTAGTGTTATTTATTCAAAATTTATAATAAACATTCTTTTTTTTTTTACTTTAAATTGTTAAAACAAAAGAAATTATTACATAAAAAATGAATCCACCAACAGGTCACCAACAACCACCACTTCCTCTAGCCACCAAAAAAAACAATGACGGGTCAAGTTTCTACCAACCACCACCACAACAACACTGATCATCACACATTCTTCTTCCTCACTTTCTCTGTTTCAGTTTTCAGACAACAAATATGTCGTCGTCCTCCGTCATTACCTGCAAAGCCGCTGTTGCATGGGGAGCCGGAGAGCCGTTGGTTATAGAGGAAGTGCAAGTGAGTCCGCCGCAGCCTTCGGAGATTAGACTCAAAGTTGTCTGCACTGCTCTCTGTCGAAGTGACTTCTCCGCTTGGGAGTCTCATGTACTTTTCCATCAATTCATGAATATTTGATTCTTCAATACATTAATTGGTTATCGTTTATTGATTGTACTCACATTTTAAAATACATGTTGAAGATTGCATTACCCTTTTGTAGAATCTCTGATTGTAAACATCTATCTTATATATTACGATTCGGGTTATCAGCTTTCGATTGATTTAGTGAAATAAATGAGTGATTAATAGCATATGAAAACCTCATTGTGATCATCAATTTGTACTGTTTAATTCATGTTGAATTTATGCTGGTCTTGAATGTGGATTGTTTTATTAACATATCGGGCAAGCTATACGCTCATGTATTCCAAAGGATGATCTTCTAGATACACGTCTAACACAACCTTTATTGTTCATACAGGCTATTTTTCCGCGGATATTTGGCCATGAAGCATCAGGGTATATTCATCATCTTTTTACTAAATTTAATGTTTCCTTGGGGACATTCCGATATTGTTCTATAGATTAGATGTCAAATTTTGGGTGAGAGTCGAAGATAAAAAAGAAAAATTACGCGTTACAATGTTAAGTTTCACACGAGTTAGTAAGCAGCATTGGGTAGAGCTGTAATAGCTGAGGGTGATCAATCACTTAGTGAAAGATATTATTGCAATGTTTTTTATTAGCTGTACTGGTTAAATTGCTTCTTATATTTGTTAAGAATCTGACAAGTTACTGAGGCCTTAATGGCGATTTTGTAGGATTGTTGAGAGTGTGGGAGAAGGAGTTACTGAATTCAAAGAGGGGGACCATGTGCTTACGGTATTCATTGGAGAATGCATGACTTGCAGACACTGCAAATCGGGTAAAAGCAATGCATGTCAAGTTCTTGGATTGGAAAGGAGAGGTGTGATGCATAGTGATCAGCAGACACGATTCTCAATTAAAGGCAAGCCGGTTTATCATTATAGTGCAGTTTCAAGTTTCAGTGAATATACAGTTGTGCATTCTGGATGTGCTGTCAAAGTCAGCCCAATTGCGCCACTGGAGAAAATATGCCTGCTGAGTTGTGGAGTAGCTGGAGGTAAAATTACCAGCTGATATAACCATTTGGTCACACTGCAACATCTTTTGTCCTGTGATCATTTCACCAACACACACTCACACTCATACACATAAAAGAGTAGTCTAGACTGTTTCAGTTGCTTTTAGGGGTCAGAAATTCAATGAGCATGGACAAAAATAGATGTATCTGGTTGTATAATATCCATTACAAGAACACATATGATATACAAAATGTAACTACAGTTTCTTTAGTTTTCTCGTGTGAGGATTTTTGTTTTTAAAAAATGCTCTTTTATAGACAGAGAAGTAGGGGTTCCCATGTGTACTTCTTCACACTGTACACACCTTGCTCTTGCAGAAATGCACTTAACTTCAATACAATCATGAGCATGTATATCCTTTTAAATATGTGATTGAGAATGTAATATTTCTCCTCGGTGAGTGTGTTTCTTAACTGATGCTGTAATTCTAGGTCTAGGCGCGGCATGGAATGTTGCTGATATATCGAAAGGTTCTACTGTAGTGATTTTTGGTCTCGGAACTGTGGGCCTTGCTGTAAGTACCCCTGAGACTTGTAAATAAGTTCTCCTCCCATTCTTCCCGCCAACCATTTGCATTGATGGATTGACAACAGTACCTTCATAATACCTCTTGGGATCAGGTTGCTCAGGGTGCCAAACTCAGAGGAGCATCTAGAATTATTGGTGTTGACACTAACCCTGAAAAGTGTGAGAAAGGTAATATATTCTGGGATTTTCCATTCCAGTCAGTTGAATACCTTTCAGGATTATAAAGGTTTTCTCTGATGGGTGCAGCAAAGGCTTTTGGAGTAACAGAGGTTGTCAATTCAAATGACTGCAATGAACCCATTCAACAGGTATGCGGTCAATTAAGCAGCTACAAGTTATAAAATTTATCTTGAATTATATAAAGAAATTTAAAAGGCGGCATTAGGTGCCATGAAAATAGCAATTATGATCACTACAATCGATGGCTCTCCATTTCCTTTAGTCATTTACTACTTAGTTTCAGAGCCATGATAAAAAGCATTCTCATGCATCATGCTATTGCAGGAACTATTAACATTGTGCATCATAAAAATGACAAGTGAGAAACGGAAACATCAAGACTAATCTTGTCCTGTATCAAGTATCTTATCTTTCATGTATAGACATGCTTCTGAAGACACAAACACACACACACTTCCACACGATGCACAGGCTGTATCCTATTTAACACAAGCATGATGTTTAATCAGAATACTATGATGATTAAATTTTTCAGGTTATTAAGCGAATGACCGATGGAGGGGCAGATTACTCATTCGAATGTATTGGTGATACTGAAATGATAACTACTGCATTACAGTCATGTTGCGACGTAATCTCTTTTGATACAATTAGTTCCTGTTTTGTATTTAAGTAGCTTTATTCTCTACTATATACACTTAAAATTCTATTTGTGTTTTTTCTTTTGTCTCTAGGGATGGGGTGTGACTGTTACTCTTGGTGTGCCAAAAGTGAAACCTGAGATAGCAGCACACTTCGCACTATTTCTGAGCGGAAGAACATTGCGTGGATCTATGCTTGGCGGAATGAAACCTAAATCTGACCTTCCTTCATTAGTAGACATGTATATGAATAAGGTAAGAAAAACTACAATAATTTCCTGGTGGTGCCATATCAGAGTTTATCTCCAACCATTTTCTCACAAATATGAGTTCAAGTGTCAAATAGCTTGAAAGCCTCGATATGGATAATAATTGGAAGATGGTGTGTATTGATATATTCATATTATTGTTGGAGAACACTTCTTTGTTAACTTGATAATGTGCTGCTATATGCAGGAAATCATGATCGATGAGTTTATCACGCATAATATCCAGTTCGAGGAAATCAATAGAGCTTTCAATCTCATGAGAGAAGGCAAGTGTTTGAGGTGTGTTATACACATGCCAAAGTAGCATTTTGGGGTTTTAATGTCAACAAGAACGAAAAAAGATTTCGAATTAATGTTATTAATACGTCAATAGTCATGCACATAAAATGGCTCGAACTAATTCGAGAAGTTCTATTTGAAAAGAATTAATCGGATGTATGGATGGAGTAGTCATGTTCATTATATGTATTAATATGTATAAAAGTGCAGCACTTATATATTATTTTTCGCATTATTTGTGAATTTTATTTTAATTTTGGTTAGTATAACATACCTCTAATGTTTATTTTGCCTTATAACATATGACTGATTCAAGTAGTCTTTATTCTTATTATTTTTAATTCTTTTCTCTTGGGTTGCTCTGAAAACCTAGTGTGAAAGTAGTCGTCGGGTCTTCGGATCTAGGGTTCACTCCTTGTGGGTGGTGGATTGTTGTATGGTGTTGTTGCTAGGTTCCTTCAGGTTTTGGCTTGGTTGTTTTTTGTTGTGTGGTTAGGTTCCTTTAGGTTCTGTTTTGGTTGGCTTTTGGCGTGTGGTGCGACTCCTTCAGATTTCGTTTTGGCCGGTTTTACGGGTTGGTTATTGCGGTGTGGTTGTGATTGTGTGGTTGTGTTGCTGTGTTGGGGTGATGGCTTCTAAATATTTAGCGGACTTATGTTACTCCTTGTCACTAGAAGACAAGGACAAACCAGTAACCAAGCTGGATACACGGCTACAAGAAGCGAGTTTGAAGAAGTTGGAGTATTGTTTAGCTGGAAAGTTAATCTCTAATAAACTGGTGAACCGGGAGGCTTTCCGAGCGATTATCCTGAAGATATAGAGAATACGACGGGGGTGGAAGTGAAAGTGGTTCGTGAAAACACTTTTGTGTTCCAGTTCGAGAATGTATTAGACCGTAATCGTATGCTCAAGGGGGGGCCTTGGAGTTTTGATAATGCGTTGTTGGTATTGGAGGTGCCCACGGGCTCAGGATCCCTAGCCAATATGCGTTTTGGTTATGCTGAATTTTGGGTGCAACTCCACAACGTTCCCTTACTTTGCCTGACGAAAGGATATTGGCTATTTTCTTGGTAGTCAGATTGGGCAGGTGGTGGAGGTTGATTCGACACCATCCGGGGACTGCCTTGGCAAGTATTTGCGCACGCATGTTCGGATTGATATACGTAAGCCTCTCAAACGGTTCTTACCGGTGGATATTTTGGGGGACAACATGAAAACAATTATGCCTTTGAAGTAAAGTTTTCTTTCGATATGGATTCCTTAGGCATCCTTTACGTGACTGCATGGCAAACACTGTGGATAACCATATGGCTAGGTCGGAACGCCTACGTTTTAGTAGTTGAATGAGAACTGGCATCCCCTCGGGATCTTCGGGCAAAACTCCTCCATCTGAGGGCCACCATCCGACAGAAAATCTCGTTCTGATGGGGTGGGCAGTGATACCCCGAGTCCCCCCTCTACTGAGTCACATAATAAGGGTGGCACGAAGGTTGGTATGGGCAGTAAGAGTGCAGGACCGATAGTTTTGAGTGCAAGTCCGGTAGCGTTGGAGGAGGTACAGGGCTCTGTCGTCGAGCAGTGGCCTCTTGTGCATGAGGTGAAAGCGGTGGGTTCGTAAGGCTCTAATAATAGTGTGGCTTCCACAGTGAACCCTACACTGGAAAATCTACGTGTCTTCCGTTCTTCAGGTCTGATGCAAGGAGGGCAGGGGCAGCATTTTGAAGTCAATAATATCTTGGCGGAGACAGCTGTGGATGGTGCTCCTCTTATGTTTAAAGGGTCTAGAACTGGAGAGGGGGTGGGAATCCTTCCCTAGCCTGCGGACTGATGATATAAATGGGTATCTTATTGGTGCTAAGGGGGTTGTTGCTTCTAAACAGATTCCTAGCAATGCTGAATATGGCACTAGAAGAAAAGGGTGGAAGCGGAGGGCTCGTACTGGGATGGTTATTATGGATGAGCTTCAGGATCTAGTGCAGCTTGGTAAACGAGAAGGTTTGATAGATTGTGGTGTGGGGACTTGCGTCTGAAAAAGCTTAAATCCATGTTCTTGAGGGTGAAGATTCTGTTGTGAAATTGGCGAGTCAGGTTAATCCGGTCGGCCGAACGCCATGAAAACCTTGTTTTGGAATGTCCGGGAATTGAGGAATTCTCGAACGTTTAAAGTTTTGCAGCGCTATTTGCGAAAATTTTCCCCGGAAGTGGTCTTTCTTATGGAAACTCGTTCTGATACTCATTATTTAGAGATTCTTCGTATTAAATTTGGTTTTGTTAGCAAATTAGTAGTTGAGTGTGTAGGTAGAAAAGGTGGTCTTTGCTTATTCTAGTTTGCAAATGTTGATGTTAGTCTTTTGTCTTTTGGTTTGTTTCATATTGATATGCGGTTGGTCTTGCATCGTAATAAGGTTTTGCGGCTTACGGGGTTCTACGGTAATCCTGACCCTTCTCAACGGATTCACTTGTGGACCCTTATTCGGCATCTTCACCGGCTTTCTTCTCTTCCGTGGCTTTGTGGCGGAGAATTCAACAAGATCGTTTGTGATAGCGAGAAGAAAGGTGGTCTCCCTAAGCTGAGATATCTCGTTAATAATTTTTGGGATGCCCTTAATTCTTGTGGGTTTGAGGATTTAGGTTATCTTGGCCCCGCATTCACTGTGTGTAATAAATGTAATGGCTCCGCAATGATCCAGGAGCGCCTTGACCGCTTGTGTTTGTAATGTTTCTTGGCAGAATTTATTCCCGGCAACTGCTGTATCTCACTTGGGTTTTGGGGTTCGGATCATCGGCCGTTAATTCTTACTATCTTAGAATCCACCCAGGAGAGTCAAACGCCTTGTGCAACTCGCATATTTCATTATGAATCTTGTTGGGCCGGTCTTGAACAGTGTTCAAAGTTGATCAAGGCAGGGTGGACGAACTCAGGGCATGACCTTTGCAGTGTGTTGGCTAATATTAAAACAATTTCTTTGTCTTTGTCCAGGTGGAATCAACTCCATAGAGCCACACTTCGAGCAGATAATAATCGGGCTCATCGAAAGCTTGATTCTTTAACATCTACTGATGTTATTGTGGTTCGTGGAGTGAGATTCGTCAAGTTGAATCCGAATTAGATAATCTGCTGGCTACGGATGAGGAGTATTGGCGGCAGCGATCCCGAGTGGAGTGGTTACGGAGTGGTGACCGTAATACACGGTTATTTCATGCTTGAGATTCGGCACGGCGGTCTCACAATTCTATCAAGGGGTTAGTGGATAGTGCTGGTGTGTGGCGAACTGGGAGGATAGATTTAGAGCATATGGTGGCTGAATATTTTGAAAAAAATGTTGCTTCCTCTCGGCCGAACATGACAGATTTGGGTAAGTTGAGTGTATTCCTTTGCAGCTGTCGGCGCAACGCAGTAGGTTCTTGGATGGTTCCTTTTCAGCGGATGAAGTGCGGGCAACCTTGTTTGAGATGTCCCTTACAAGGCTCCAGGAGAGGACGGGTTGCTGACGGGTTTTTTACAGTAGTATTGGGATATCGTGGAGATGGAGGTGACGAGAGCTTGCCTAGGGTGTCTCAACGAGGGTAAGTCTATGGCCTCAATTAATAGGATGTGGATTACCTTGATCCTTAAAATCCGTTGTGCGGAGAAGATGACGGATTTCCAGCCTATTAGCCTATGGAATGTGATTGCTAAAGTGATTGCCAAAGCTTTAGCTAATCGGTTCAAGTTGGTGTTGGATGAGGTTATTTTGTGTACGCAAAGTGCTTTTATTCCTGGTTAGGTTATCACTGATAATGTTATAGTGGGTTTCGAGAGCATGTACGCGCTCAAAAGGAAGGTCAAAGGGAAGAAGAGGTATCTTGCCCTTATGCTTGACATGTCGAAAGCTTACGACAGAGTGAAATGGATTTTTTTGGATTGTATTATGGAGAGGTTGGGGTTCTCTCGATCCTAGATCGATAAGGTTATAAGATGTGTCACCACCGTCTCGTATTCTTTCCTAATTAATGGTACTCCGAATGGTACACTGGTTCCTTCCCGGGGGCTTCGTCTAGGAGATCCACTCTCTCCGTATTTGTTTCTTCTTTGCGCAGAGGGTCTGTCTTGCCTTCTGAGTAGTGTGGAAGATAAGAATTTGTTATCTGGGTTTAGGTGTAGTCAATCGGGGCCAAAAATCTCCCATCTTTTTTTCGCTGATGATAGTATGATATTTACTCGAGCCTCAATTTCTGATGTTCAGACGTTGAAAGGGATTCTAGGGCTGTATGCTAGGGCTTTGGGTCAGATTGTTAATTTTGATAAATCGGCGATGTGTTATAATAAGCAAATTTCTCGTTTTGAGGGGTTGATCTTAGCTAGGGCTTTAGGAGTTAATTTAGTGCCTTGTCACGAGCGTTATTTAGGCCTCCCGAGTTTTGCTTCCAGAGATAAGAAAGGTCTATTTGCCAACATTCGGGATCGGGTCTGGGGGAAGCTAAAAGGGTGGAATAGTAGTTTGTTTTCGGCAGAAGGTCGAGAGGTCTTGATTAAGGCAGTTGTTCAAGCCATCCCGACGTACAGTATGAACCTTTTTAAGCTTCCTTTGTCGCTTATTAAGGAGCTTAATGTTCTCTGTGCTCGATTTTGGTGGCGTGTAATGGGAATTTGAGGAAGATTCATTGGGGCTTCTGGGCTAACCTTTGTAAGAAGAAATCGGAGGGTGGTTTGGGCTTTAAGGACCTTTCGATGTTCAACAAAGCGATGTTTTCCAAGCAATGTTGGCAGTTGATTCGTAATCTGACTTCTCTGGTAGCGAGAGTTCTCAAAGGCTGCTATCATCCGACCTCTAATTTTCTGTATGTGCGGGCTCGTACGTCGAGCTCGTTTGTTTGGAAAAGCTTCATTTGGGGGAGAGGTTTGATTGAGCAAGGGAGTAGGTGAAGGGTGGGAGATGGCATGTCGGTTCCAATCTACTCTAGGCGTTGGCTGCCAGGACCATCATCATTTCGTGTTTTGTCGCGGCCCATGCTTGGTGAGGCAGCGTCGGTTAGTGTCCTCAAGCTGCCTTCGGGGGAGTGGAATGTGCAGTTGGTGAGTGAGTCTTTTCTTCCGGCCGACCAACAAGCTATTTTGTCCACTCCTTCCTCCACGTCTAGGTTGCTGGATGTTCTTTGTTGGCACTACGATCCTTTGGGGGATTTTTCGGTCAAGAGTGGTTATCATCTTGGTAAATCTTTAAAGGCGGTGGCAGGTCCGTCTAGTGGCTCGTCAACCACTCTTTGGTGAAATTGTTTGTGGAACTTGATTATCCCCTCTAAGATCAAGTTGTTTATCTGGAAGGCATGTTTCGATTGGATTCCTACTAATCTGAATTCAGTTAGGCAAAGGGTTGGCTTGACTGGTTGTTCGTTCGGGTGTGGCAAGGTTGAGTCGTCTTTGCATGCTGCTTGGGGATGCAAGTCGCTGAAACTGTTTCATGCTGCTTGTAGGGTGCTAGCTGGGTTGACAGGTATTCATCGTCTCTCTGTGTTGGATTTTTTAATGCTAGGCCTGAGCTCAATTGTATGTTAAGGAGTTGGAATTTTTGTGTGTGGTTTTTTGGTGGTTGTGGCACAGGCGGAACAAGTGGGTCCATGGCCAGCTTTCTTTGTCCATTGCCGATGTTGTGGACTGGAGAGTTTCAGGCTGCTGCTGTTGCTCTAAATACAGCTGCTCTGATTGATAACGTAGCTAGATGTTGGTCTCCTCCTCTTCAAGGCACTTGAAAGATTAACACAGATGTAGCGGTGGATTCAGTCAAAGGGTTTATTGAGGTTGGTATTATTATTCGAGACCATTTAGGGTTGGTTTGTGCTTCTTCTGCGCAGAGGTTTCATGCACATTTTTCTCCTCAGCTGGCTGAAGGTGCTGCTCTTCTTCGTGGGATCAAGTTCTCTACGAAATCGGGGTTGGTCCCTGCCTCTCTGGAGTCCGATGCAGCTGCAGTGGTGGCGTGTGTTAATGCAGGTTCGTCCCATGGCTCTAAGTTTGGCTTAATTTTGCATGATATTTTTGAGGCTCTTAGTGGTTCTTTGGTTTCTCCTGTTTGTTTTGCTCCTAGAGAGTGTGACCAGTCTGCTCATACCTTGGTCAAGTTGGCGTTGTCATTTAATTCAGATTTATTTCTGATGGAGTGTGTTCCTCTTTTTGTGGAGTATATAACTTTGGCGAATATGCCAAAATAGTTTTGTTTTTAGTTTTAATACAATTTTCCTTTTAAAAAAAACATATGGCTGATTCAATAAAATTATAAACAGTTTAATAATAACATTAAAAGTAATTTTTTCATAAAAAGGGCAAATTTCACTAACCACCCCAAGTTTAGGTGAAAATATACATAGCATTTAATTATGCAATAATTATACAAATTTACCCTGAAATTCTTTGAATCATCATCTTGGATCCTTATTACCTGCACACTAAATAAAATCATTAAAAACAACCGATAATCACCCGAGAACGGACAAAATTAGGTAAAGATGGAGGCTCATTTCAGGTCTAGAAATGATGCCAATAAATACCCTAAAACCTAGCTTTTGCTCGTCCTCTACAAAAATCGAAACAAAACAAAATGCAAACAAAAATAAAAACAAAACTAAAACAAGTAAGAAAAATAAACAACTAGCCTAAACCACTTTCATAGGTAAAAACGGTGGCAATTAACATGTGCCACAAGCCTTTAAACCATTAGATGTCTCTAGTGGACGGGTTATAGTCTTGTGAGGGTTTACCAGCAATGATACCCACAAATGCATCTCTGAACATCAAAGAACAATTAAGTTTCCAAACGAAACACAATCCATTGAGATAAAAGCAAGCAAAATCAATAAGTAAAATTTGAAAGCATCCACTTACAGATTTTTGCACTACTTACCACACACATGTCAACACTCTAAGAATCTTAAAATGAAAACAATTATGTTCAAATAGCTGAGATAGAATTTGTCTCGACTAAACCACTCAGGATAATTTTCTCGAAAGTCTCTTAAAACCTAGGAAACACACTTATCAAACATATGCGAAAGGAGTTTATGCTTAAATAACAAAAATGAAACATCGCATGTGAAAATTAATTCAAAAAAGGCTAATTTTTTCCTGTAAGTATTTCTCATTGAAGGAAATTAAACATTATGAACAAAATATCAATACGAATACCTCTACATTAAATCTAAACTCCCCAAAAGATCAGCAGCTCTTAAAATAGGTTGTAATTGGGCTATTGGGTGATGGGCTCAAGAAAGAAAAGGAAAAAGGAATGCAAAGAGCTTGATCACATTAAGATATTACTTTCATTTTCAATACATGGACAATTCTCTTTTATTAGCATTTCTTATGCAACAAGGCTTTGCATGATTCCTTTCATTTAATTTTTTCTAATTTTTTTTAATAATAACAACGATAGCAACAACAACCTTAACATATTTATTGTGAAATTCACCCATGTAATTCATTTATTTTCTTATCATCTTAAAATGATCCAAGCTTTAAAGGGCAATGTCATTTATTACAAAGCTTGGTTAAGATTTTATGTAGGTGATGAAAGAAAATACTTCTAAGTGTTTGGCTTCAAAATGGTTATTAGAGCACCCATAAGGACAGGATGAATTGGGCTTTTTAATAGTTCAACATGCATAGCCTACATCACTTCTTAAAGGGAGAACTAACTTAACAAAAGGTAAACACATGATATCTTAGACGTTAAAAAATGTTCAATACAAAACCTAATGAGGTCAATCTAATTAATCAAATTGAAGAAAAGTGTGTGAAGAGTAGAAATGAAAATACCATCTAAAATAATGACTTTTAGGCTCAAAAACTCTCTAGGTAAGTTCCACTATTTATCCTAGTCGTTCGAGCATGGTATGTTTTCTAAAAATGATAAACAGAGTGCAACACAATGCGAAGCAAAATAATGTCACAAAAAATTCTGAGTGGTCTCAAACAAATTAAGACTCATTGAAAATGCTAACAATTATGTTTTAACAGAAAGCACACATATGACAAAAATAAATGTTCAAAAATATTCAGAGTCTAAACTTAACACAACACAAAACAACAAGAAAAACAAAAATCGCTAACTAAAAACAACCAAATTAAACAAACACAACAACATAAAAACCACCCCCAAACTTAAGATAAATATTATTCCCAATATTTTAAAATATTATGCTAAAAAAAATGAAGGGGTGTTGAACAAAGTAAAAAAAAAAATTCACAAAAAGAAACAAGCACACAGAAATCAAACAATTTCCCAGACACTTCCAACTAATCAATCCCAACCAGCAACTTCCACAACTTCAAAATTTTCACCACAAGGCACGGCACTTCGAATAATCCACCACAAACCACCCCTGAATCAGCTATGATGCATAAATGAAAGAGAAGAAGTGAAGAAAAAAAATGAATTACCTTGCAAAAGAAAGAAAAGCTGGCTCGATCGTGAGAGGAGATGCTAGGAATCTTTGAGTTTGAAAAATAACATAACTCCAATTTTCAGTAGCAACATATTCTCATTCTAAACCCTACTTCAACTAAGAAAATTAAACAAACCCAAACAAAAAAAAATGTGAATTTAAAACAATACAAAAAGAACAATTACTTACTAAAAAATAAACAAAAATAAAAAAACACAAACCAAAACAAAGAAAATAAAAACTCAGAAGTTCAAGAAACTTGGGTTGCCTCCCAAGAAGCGCTTGTTTATAGTCTTAGCTTGACTATAGAGTTCTTCATGGTGGATTTAATTTGCGGTAATCTTTTCGCACTCTCCAAATATTGACTACTCCCATGTGAAGTGCACACTTTGTTGGCATCTTTGACTACCATTTTATCCCCTTCCTCTTCCTGAACCATTCGAACTCGAGATTTATTTCTTTTTTTTTCTTCCGGTGAGGAGAACTTGACTGTGGTTAGGGGTGGGCACGGTTCGAATCGGTGTGGTTTTAGGCAAACTCGAGCTGACTCGAAATTTACACGGTTTTTTAAAAATCAAATCTGAACCAAACCAAATAGGAGGGCAAACTCGAACCGAACCGAACCTAAAAAATACGGTTCGATTCGATTCGGTTCATACGATTTTGGGCCTATTGGGTCTAAAATGGGCTTTTGTCATATTTTTAAATTTTAATATACTGGACTGCTGTTCCTATTTTTTTTTTTTTTTTGAAAAGTGTTGTTTCTATTTTTACTTGACTTTATAAATCACAAGACAAACTCTGCATGCAGTGCTCCACAAACTTGACAATCTGTCAATCATTCCACAAAAAGTGTGAAGGATACATTTGATTGCATGGTTAATATGTCATAGTAGAACAAAAAGAAGCAATAACTCATAGTTCTAAACTCTAAAAGTAACACAAATCAGTATAAACCCGTGTTGAATAAAAAATTCATATTAAAAAAACAATCTTAAAACAAAAGGTGTAATGGGTCAAATTAAAACAAAGAACCTAGAACAAAACCTTAAAACAGAATAAGAAAAGCATCATGAACACCAAGTAAAACAATCCAAAACAAATTATAGTATAAACCTTAAAACAGAACAAAACCCACATCAAGTGAACATCAAAACATATAAAAAAGAAAAAAAAAGAAAAGAAATCACGATGTTATAATTCAATCAAAGTAGCGTGTATATACACAAACACACGTACACACACAAAGGTGTAATGGGTCAAATTACCAGGAAAAGAAGAGGAGAAGCAACGAAAAGTGAGAAGGGATCGAGAAGTGGGAGTGATTGAGTAGACTATGAACCAGTTTTGCACCAGATCGCAAGGGCGACGCAAGGGCAGACTATGAACCAGATCACAAGGGCGGCGCAAGGGCTGGGTAAGAGTGGCGACGCGATGAGCAACAGAGAGAGGAGAGGAGAGCCGATGAGCAACAGAGAGAGGAAAGGAGAGGATGAGCAGTCGTGACCCGTGAGAGAGAGAGAGACTTAGAGTTAGGGTAAATTGATGAGAAAATGTGAAAAAGAAAATTAGTTTTTTTTTCTTTATATAGGACGGGTCAAACCGGGTTTGGACCCCCAAAATTGAACCGAACCCTTTTTTGACAGTTTTTTCAAATTGAAACTGAACCGAACTAAATACAAACCCTAAACCTACTTAAACTATGAAAAACAATTCGAATACGGATCGAATATAGTTCGAACCGGTTTTTGTGCCCACCCCTAACTGTGGTGTGCTCATTTAATTTGCAATTTCACCATTTGCTTCCCTTGGTTCATGCATGACACACTTGTTGAGTGACTCTTTTTGACTTTTATTTTGGTCATTTTCAACATCCGTGGGGTTGATTACATCAACCTTGAAACATGTATTGGCTGATGGTTGTGCTTTTGTTGCCTTGAGCATATTGAAAACCGCTTCTTCACTTCCCACTCTCAGCGTTAGCTTCCCTTCATACACATCTATCAATGCTCTGCTAGTAGCCAAGAACGGTTTTCCTAGAATCAATGGAATCTCCATATCTTCCTCCATTTCTAACACAAGAAAATCCACCGAAAAATAGCTCATCCACTTTTATCAAGACATCTTTAATGATCCCATGCGGATACTTCACTGATCGATCCACTAGTTGGAGAGTCGCATTAGTCGTTTTTACTTCCCCTAAGCCCAATTTCTTGAAAACTGCAATAGGCATCAAGTTCACGTGGGCTCCCAAATCACAAGTGCTTTTCCAAATTCTGTCCTTCCCATTATGCATGGAATGCCCGGATCCTTCAACTTAGGTGGAAGCTTATTCTTGACGATTGCCCTACATTACTTCGTAAGTGCAATTGTTTCAAAGCCTTCCAGTCTTCACTTGTTTGAAATGATCTCCTTCAAGAACTTTGCATATGTAGGCATCTTAGCTAAAGCCTCAACAAAAAGGATGTTGATTTGTAGCTTCTTGAAAATCTCCAAGAATTTAGAAAAATTCTTGTCGTCATTATGCTTCTTCAAACGCTGCGGAAATGGAATGGGACGCACATATACCTTGACTTCTGGAGGTAGAGGTAGATCATTAGAAGTAGAAGGTAGGTCCCCATCTTGGTTCTTGCTAACCCTAGACCTATCTTCTGCTGACTTGCTTTTCTTAGCTTCCATTTCTTCAACAAGGATCCCTACCGATTGTTCAATTGTCTTCCCACTTCTCAAAGTAATTACATGACATTACTCTTTCAGGTTTGTTATTGTGTTGCTCGGCAAAGCTCCTTGTGTTGGCCCCCGATTTCCTCTTGTGAGTTAACCAATCTGAACTTCGAAATTCTTGATTGCTGGTTGAGACTGTTGCGCAACTTGGTCAATCTTTGCATCCAATTTGTGAGTGGTATCATTCAAATTCTTCAACGCATTATCTTGATTCTCCATCCTAGTATCCATCTTCGCTATAAACTTGGCTAACAAATCTTCCAGAGCATGCTTCTGCTCTTGATGATTGGCCCCTTGATTACCTTGAAAGCTTGCTTGATGATTTTGAAAACCAGGTAGAGGTCTTGCATTGCTCACTTGTTGTGGATTGTTCCAAGAGAAGTTAGGATGGTTCCTTCATCCTGGGTTGTAAGTGTTCGAGTATGGATTATTAGTATTATGCCTATTAAAGTTCTGCACATACTGAACTTGCTCTGAACTACCTCCTGCAAAAGAATTTGCAGCATGACAATCTGTACTCACCTGTGCCCTTTCACAAAATCACACCCTGGTATAGAAGCTTGCACTGCATTGACATTTTATTTGCTCATCTAGCTGGTGAGTGTAGCTACCCTGTGCCTTTAGTGAAGTGATCTCATCCACTTCATATACCCCTGCCACTCCAATTGGTCTCTTCGGTGTTGTTCTCTCGTTGTCCCACTGATAACTGTTTGTTAACATTTCTTTAATGAGGTCATAAGCAACATCAATGAACTTGCTCATAAGGGCACCACCACTAGCTGCATCTATAGTAATTTAGACTAGATGTATGAGCCCATTATAGAAAGTCTGCACTACCATCCACTTCGGTAGCCCATGATACGGGCATTTGCTCATCAGATCATTGTATCTCTTCCAAGCTTTATACTGTTGGGATTTTTGCCCTAAAGATGTAATTTGTAAATAATTTTTATAAATAAATAAAAAAGAGTTCAATTCATTCTTATTATGTCATTTATATTATATAAACTTGTGCATTATAACATCCTAGATTGCCAAATGTAATCTCGTACTGTTTATATGATTGTCATATACAGATGGATACAGTAAGAGATGTGCAATCTAAAGAGTCTATAAATAACAAATAAAGCTGGATACTTTATTTGTAGTTAATCTATAACTGCGGTCCTTTATGTATTGTACGATGATTCTATCCTGAATCATTCATATGGAGCTATGGGAATGGAGGCACCTTGTATGATGTGATCATATAGGACTGGGCCATGATCTATATGAATCTCTCACCAAGATCCGTTAACTGATGAGATTCATATACATAAACTTATAATGGCTATATGTGGGTGATCTCAATCCTGAGTGTCTTATCGACTCCTTCAGGTTAGATCGTAATTTTTGATATACCATGGGTGAGGTTGGATGATTATTCCCGATCAATATTCTCCGTATGTTGGGATTGCGATTTGACTTATGGCTGGGAAGGTTTGTACACAATAGTGGAATCCACTCCTTCTTGTGAGAAGTAGAGAGTAGTTACCTTAAGGGTTGATTCGAGGCTTGAACAATATGAGCGCTCTCCTGATTCCGTGAGGAAACAGGATTTATTGCTCATTAGAGAATCAACGGTGCTTAAAGGATATATGTAATTAGAAGGGTATAACGAACATTATGACCCAGCTCTAATTGAACTACTATGGAGGGTCACATCATATGTAATAGCTATATTGATGGACACCGAGTGATATCGGTCTGTGTAAAAGCGTCCGCAGTTGAGAGAATACAGCTTCGGATTTTTAGTGGAATAACACCGGAGTTGATAATCAAGGAATATTAATTAAAGAGTTTAATTAATGATTCCAAGGATTATCGGAGCTCAAAATACTGTGGGTCCATTAGGTCCCCTTACTAGCCCGATCCATTTAGGTAACAAGGGTCACGTATAATTAATTGGATGGTCCAATTAATAGTGTTGCGAAAGTGACACATGTCAGGAGTTAATTGAGTAATGTGATTATTCAATTAATTAAATAATTACAATTATAACAATTAAATAATAAGATTATTTAATTATGTAATTAGTCATAAGAAAAGGGTGATAGTTGATATTTTATTTTGAATAGTAAGATAATAGGATTATCTTATTTATTAAATAAAATAAAATAAATTTGAATTTAAAAAGTTTAAATTCAAAAGTTACTGATAATATTTATATTTTATTTTAAATAGAGAGATAATATGATTATCTCATTTATTAAGTAAAATAAAATAAATAATTATTATTTGAATTTAAAAAGTTTAAATTCGAAAGTTACTGATAAATTATTAAAAAGAGTTTTTATTAATTTGGTAACTTAAATATATATATTAAAAAGAGTTTTTAATATAACATACGACTGAACCAAATATTTTGACGTTCAAAGTGTTTGTACGTAAAAATAAAAAGAGAAAAGAAAAAGTGACAGGAGAGATACAGTATCTCTCCAACTCTTTTTTTTTATTCAACCTATTCATTGTTCCTGACAACGTGACGCGCCCACACGCAAATTACCAGTGCCGGGATATAGTAAGGAAGACGTAATGGTACAGACAAGGAGCAGCAGAAAAGAAAAAAAAAAACGAAGGAGCCTCCAACGGTGGTATGGTTCTTTACTTTTTTTCTTCTTTTAATTGATTATAGTTTTCTATATGTAAAAATATATATATATATATGTAATATATATTATTTTTATTGTTCCAAAAATATAGTTTCAAAGTTTTACTGGTCACAGATCGTTTTTGCGATCTGTATATAAAAATTTTAAACCCTAATTCTGCTGCCTGACCAGTAGAACGGAAAAACGGTTCCTACAATTGGTATCAGAGCCAGGTTATTTTTGGAACAAGAAATTATTTTCAATGCTCCTGATGTATGATTGTGTAGGCATTTTTTTTTTTTTATTTTACTATATGATTGTTTAAATTAAATAGTTTAATTTTAAACATAGTTGGTTGTAATTTTTTATGGTGTTGTGGATTTAGATGTTAATGGTTTGTAAAATAATTTATTTTATTTTTCTAGTTTTCTGTTTTCTGTATTATTTTTTTTATGAAATGTAATTGAAGACGAAGATGCCGAAAATTAAAGAATAAGTTGTGATCAGAAACTGGATCAGCCGGCTGCAGGACACAAGGCGCAATTGTTGCTTCACTTTGTATTGCATTTGTGCAAATTTTGGTGGGCTGTCATGTGTGCAAATGTTTAGCAATTGATGTCACGTTTTGGTGCGCTGATGTAAGGAACCTTTAGTGCAAATGTTTAGCACTTGATGTCATGTGTTGGTGCGCTGATGTAAAGTTAAAACCTTTAGGGTACGTTTGGTGTACGAGATTGGATTAGACTATTTTTTAAGATGGGATAGGATTGGATTGGATTGGATTGGATTGAATTAATACTGTGATGTGTTTGGTGTTGTATTGGATTGGAATAAAAATAATTAAATTAATATTAATTAAAATAATATTAGATTAAATTAATAATAAAATAAATATTATTTATATGTAATATGAAAATATTTAATGTTTAACAAAATAATAATTTTTAATATTTTTAAAATAAATAAAACTGTTTAAGTTAATTATAAATAAAAATATTATTTTCAGTTAATATTAAAAAATATTAAATGTTTAAAATGTTTTTAATAAAAATAAGAAATTAGAAAAGAAATATGAGAGAGAGAGAGACTTAAGATAAAAAAGAAGATAGAAATAAATAAAAAATAAAAAAATTTGAGGAGAGAGAGAGGATAAATAATCCTCTTACTTTTGAGAGGTTTATTTTGTCCTATGTTGATGGGATAAAATTAAGTGAGGGTTAAAATAGTCCACCATCAATTGTATCACCTGTAACACCCCCTGACCCAAATCCACTCGGACAAAATCAGGGAGCGCTACTATTATACTAAAATCTAACTTTTACTGTTAATAATCATAATTTAAAACTATATTAAAAACATTTGAAAGTGGTCCAAATAAATTTTCGAAAATTTTGCCAGAGTTTCCTCTGTTTTTCTGACTTTCCAAAACCTGTTTACAGTTAAAATTCATAAAATCAACTTCCAAATTCTCAAATCAATTTTGCGCACCCTTCCAAATATAATGCGACTTACCAACCAATTTATCACAAAATAATATATATATATATATATATATATATATATATTCAGATAACATAAACAGATAATAAATATTTACATAGCGGACGCTCCTTAAATATATACAAACAGTTTCTGTATATGCATGCGGTATCAAAATATATAAACTTATTACAAACGAACTACCAAAATATATGAGGAAAGATGTAATTCCGGACTTTGGTTCTGCAGTCTCTACTCTTCTTTATCTTTATCACCTTTGGAACCCTTGTTACCTGCGTGCAAGAAAACTCAACACGCTAAGCATATTGCTTAGTGGATGTACACAAAATTGTATATACAAATATACTATATCAAATATGTTTATCTATTTGTTGAGCAAAACATAAATCACATATAATTAAATCATATATGAGGCTCATATCAAATCAAATCATAAATTCAACCAGTATAATATCCAAAATCAATCAACATGCAAATTCTTCATAATTTCTCAAATGTTTTCATATAACAAATCAGTTTTCAGATTGGGCTCCTGACATACAAAACATAAGTTATCGGACTGAATTACGGGTTGTTCGGCATCAGACACACAAACGAGGCTACCCGCCGAACATCAGATCAGAATGGAACACTAACGGAATCACCCGCTGTAAATGTCCCATGATAAAATTCAGAACCCTAGGACCGGCACTTTGGGCCTGTACTATCCAAAGGGTGGTACATATCGGTACAGTACTGTTCAGACAGAAACCCAATTGACATGTCAACCTCCTATATCCATATCTATATTTATACACATCAGAGCCAAAATGTTTTCTAAAATCCAATGTCAACATATTTCATTTCTTTCAGAATCATCGAATTCAACTTATTCAATTTCAATTCATATCGATATATATATTTTCGAAATTCAAATTTCATCAAATATAATATAACGGAAATATACGAATATATTTCTAAATCCATAATCACATCAAATCAATCCCAAAAAAACTCAAACGTATTTCATAATTCCATTTCGAATCAAAATGCCCCAAAATCATTTTCCGGTACATTTCACAATTATTATATAATTAAAATCACTTTCAACAATATATTTCCATAACAATACTAACATCAAAACGTATTAAAATCAATTCCGAATAGTATTTATAATTAAAATTTCAGATATAATCTATATTTCGATAATTCACGATTCAAATCATTCCAGAATCAATTTCAAACTATCAACTGTAATTAATATAATCCAAATAACTCAAAATAAATCAAATGAAATCAATCCGAAATATTCTGAAAAACGAAAAAATTTGAAAACACGTATACACCGAACCTGAATTATAATCTATAATCCATATAATTCAACTAATTCAAAAACTCTAAAATTCGACAATTCCGAAAATTTATGAAAAACTGAAAATTCAAAAAATACATGTACACCAAACCTGAACTCTTCCTCCTTCTCTTTTTCTTCTTCTCTTCCTCTTTTCTTCTTCTTCTTCTTCTCTCCTTCTTCTTCTTCTTCTTTCTCTCTCTTCTTTCTCTCTCCTCTTCTCTCTTCTTCCTCTCTCTCGATTGCTCTGATTTCTGATGTGCTTCAACTTGTGAGCTTATGCTCACTCTATTGCCTTTAAGTAGCACCGCTTCATGCCACTCGGTGCTATTTTTTTTTAAAATTTTTGAGTCATCGCGACCGCGTACCGCAAGCGGTGGTCGCGTCGCTCGGTCTCATTGCTCACTGGTGAAAATTTGCCACTTTCACTGCAAGCAGTTACCGCGAGCGCTGGTCGCGATCCTGGTCGTGGTGCTCACTAGTCTAATTTCTTCATTTTCACCGCGAGCAGCTACCGCGATCCCTGGTCGCGATGCTTACTGTCCAAGTTTTCACCCTTTTCTTCGTGCATTGTCTTCGTACATTTTTCACCCCTCAAATCATAAATATCATATTCACATATTCAAGATTAATTCAATCATAATTTTCATATTTATTCGAAATTAGGGATGTTACATCACCAAACACATGATTGGACAATTTTTTGTCCAATCCTAATCTACTCCTTGGCAACAAACAGGTCCTTAGTGCGCAAATCATTCCAAGGTTTTTTATTCCAAGCTGGCTGCGTGACCATGTGCTCAAAAGTCTTACCCGAGTTCATTTTAGTGCGTAAATCAACTATTATTCTGTATTCATGAGATGAATCGGAGAGTCCAGAAGATATTAGAAGACTATGAAGTTATAACAAGACCAAGGAATGCCTTGGGGTTATTTTTGTAATTTAGTTTTTAATTTTTTTTTAGGTTAAATAATCCACAACACTTGGTCAACTTATGTATACTTTATTATGTGATAATTTAGCATTGTCATGCATATACATGTCATTTAGATTTAAGTGTGTCTACACAAATATATGTTGATATCATCATACATGCATCATAGCATTCATATATTATTCTTTTAATGAGATTAAAATATTTAATAATATATGTATAGTTTGCTATGAAAAAGGATTAGTTTTTAATAGTTAAAAACTGGATAATTCTCTTAATATTAATTTAATTATTAAAGAGTTTAATAAATTTAGATTAATAGGGTCATTTATTAAAATTAGGTTTAATATGATTAATTACCTAATAAATAAATGAAGCAAATAATGTGTTAGAGTTTTAAATAGTTAAAACTTGGTAAACACCAAATTAATAATCTGACTTTAGTAATAGATTTTTAAGTGTTAAAAATCATTAATTATTTAGAATATGATTATAATAATAGATTAGTTAATGCCCTAGATAACTTGATTAACATTAGCCATTTGATCTTGTAGAGTCTAGGTGCATTAACGAATAGAAAACCCTAAGTTTTAAAATAGTGAGTGGGAGAGGGATATATGACATATATATCCCGCAGTCTCCATCGTTAGTTCAACATCGTGAGATCCGAGTGGGGACTCGTGATGGCTTTACTTTCGTTCTCCCTACGAAGGGTTTCCACGAAGGTCAATACCAAAGTTGACTTCCTAACGGATAGGATTTCTGGGGGTATTTCAGGTTTGACCGACCCTAAGGTGGCACTCTCGAGTTAAGCCCATGAGATCCAAAATGATGGGTTGCACTCACAAGGTTTAGATTAAATGTGGTTAATCGAAAACCTGATTAAATAAACGATGATTAAATAATATAGAATATGAGTTATTTTAGAATATTATTTGATTGAGAATGTCTCAGTCCAACATGCAAGGACTTGACCAACCCTAAGGCGGCACTTCTTTGTGGTATGTTGGATTATCGTGGCATAGTAACTAATTTTTTGGGTAGTTCTAGTTCGTTAAACATGTACATGCATCATGTTTAAGTTTATGCCAAAGCATTAGCACTTGTTTTTAATATATGACTGAATGGATGTTTATTTATTTTTCAGCAATAATGTCTTCTGCGTTATTATAAATATTTGCACACGACAATCCAACTAGTGATAACTATACAAAGTTGAAACTTAACATAAACGCAATTTTGGTCACCAAAGACCTTAAGTTTATGTTTACGGAGGAATGTCCTTCACAGCTTGCTGCCAATGCCCTACAAAGAGTTCGTGAGGCATACTAGTGATGGGTCTCATCTGATGAGAAAGCCTGTACATATCTGTTAGCTTCTCTGACAGAAGTGCTTGTCACAAAGCACGAAGCAATGACTACAGCATTCGAAATCATGGAGTCAATACAAGCTATGTTCGGGCAACTATCTGAGCAAAAATGCCATGAAGCTGTTCGTGCCGCTATGCTCGTTCATATGAAGGAAAATACATCTCTTCAGGAACATGTCCTGACCATGATGTCCTACTTCAACACAGCATAAATTAATGGCGGAGCATTGATGAACCTACCCAAGTGAGCATTATACTGACGACTCTTCCGAAGAGTTTCGATTAGTTTAAGAGTAACTACGGGATGAATAAGTTGCAGTTCAGTCTCACTCAGTTGCTCAATGAGCTCGCTACCTTCGAGGCCTTGACTAAGGACAGTAAGGTAAAGACCAGTGAGGCAAATGTTGCCAAACCATCTTCTTCCTTTAGAAATAAGAAAAGGAAGAGGTCTGCTGGGAAGGCTAAAGGTAAGCTCAAGCCCAAGGCAAAAAGAAGGGCACCTCCACCAACAAAGACAAGGGAAAATATTTCCATTATAACAAGGTAGGGTAATGGAAGAGGAACTGTCCTCAGTACTTGGAGGAGGTAGCCAAGAAGAAGAAGTAGAAAGGTAAATATGATTTATTAGTTCTTGAATCTTATTTAGTGGAAGATGATTCTTCACCCTGGATAGTTGATTCGAGGGGTCACTAACCATGATTGTTCTTCTTTGCAGTGAACTGATTCTTGGACACAGCTAGAGGAGGGAGCCTTCTCGATACATGTGGGGTCAGGGGATGTTGTGTCAGCTCGAGCAGTGGGTTCAATAAAATTGAATTTTTGTAATAATACTAGATTTTTACTTTTAGACAATATTTATTATATTCCTAGATTTACACGGAATTTAATTTCCGTTTCTAAATTGTTATAACAATTTTATTCTGTTTCTTTTGATAATAAATATGTTATTATTTCAAAGAATGGTCTGAATATTTGTTCAGAATTAATGAAAACAATTTGTATGTGTTAAGGCCGTTAATACATACAACACTGCTCAACACCGAATTGTTTAAGGTTGAAAAACCTAAAACCAAACGACATAAGATTTCTCCAGATGATGACACGTATCTTTGGCATCTAAGGCTTGGTCATATTAACCTTGACCGGATAGACAGACTAGTAAAAAGCGGACCTTTAAGCGAGTTAAAGGTTAGCACCTTACCTGTCTGTGAATCTTGTTTAAAAGATAAGATGACTAAAAGACCTTTTACTGGAAAAGGCCTTAGAGCTAAAGAGCTACTGGAGCTTATACATACTGACATTTGTGAACCGATGAATGTTAAAGCCAGGGGTGGTTATGAGTATTATGTCACCTTTATAGATGACTACTTTAGATACATATATGTCTACCTGACGCAACGTAAGTCGGAAACTTTTGAAAAGTTCAAAGAATTCCGAGCTAAAGTTGAGAATCAGTTAGGTAAGATTATTAAGTCTTTAGGATCGGATCGTGGGGGTGAGTATCTTAACCAAGAGTTTAAAGACTTTATGGTCGAGTTGGGATATTTACACATCAGCAAAATAGTGTAGCGAAGAGGAGAAATAGAACCCTAATGAAAATAGTAAGATCTATGATTAGTTTTTCATCATTACCAAATTCTTTCTGGGGATATTCGTTACAAACAGCGGCATACATTTTGAATGTAGTGCCATCCAAATCTGTTCCTAAGACTCCCCTAGAGTTGTGGAATGGTCGTAAAGTTAGTTTGCAACATTTCCGCATATGGGGGTGTCCAGCACACGTGCTGAAGAATAGAAGTAGAAAGCTAGACTCCAAGTCTGTGGTCTGCCTGCTTGTAGGATACTCCAAGGAGACCAGAGGCGGATACTTCTATAGCCCTGAAGATAACAAAGTGTTTATATCGACAAATGCAACGTTTCTTGAGGACAACTATATTAGTGACCATAAACCTCAATCCAAGATTGTGTTAAATGAACTGGAGCCTGGTGAGACTAGTACTCCATCAACAAGAGTTGTTGATCCACAAACATCTGAGAGTTAGATGATTCCTGATCGGGATACACTACCACCTAGACGTAGTGGGAGGGTTGTGATACAACCTGAACGCTATTTAGGTATAGGTGAGGGACAAGGTGTTGTCTCTACTGATAGTGTGGATGACTCATTGTCATTTAAGAATGCAATGGAAGATCCTGATAAAGAGGAATGGCTCAAAGCTATGAATCTCGAGATGGAGTCTATGTACTCCAACTCAGTCTGGGATCTTGTAGACTTACCGAATGGGGTAAAACCCATTGGGTGTAAGTGGATCTACAAGAGAAAGAGAGGAGCAGATGGGAAGGTAGAGACCTTCAAGGCAAGGCTAGTGGCTAAGGGTTATACCCAAAAGGAGGGGGGCGATTATGAAGAGACCTTCTCGCCAGTTGACATGTTTAAGTCTATTCACATTCTCTTATCCATTGCTACCTATTTTGATTATGAAATTTGGCAAATGGACGACAAGACTGCATTTTTTAATGGCAATCTTGATGAAAGCATCTATATGATGCAACCACAGGGATTTGTGTCCCCAGATCAAGAGCAAAAAGTTTGCAAGCTGCAAAGGTCCATTTATGGACTTAAGCAAACATCTAGATCTTGGAACATAAGGTTTGATGATGTGATCAAAACCTATGGCTTCGAGCAAAACGTTGATGAGCCTTGTGTATACAAGCGCATCATTGACAAAAAGATAGTTTTCTTAGTCCTATACGTTGACGACATCGTACTTATTGGGAATGATATGGGAGTGCTATCTGACGTCAAGGGCTGGCTGGCTAGCCAATTCCGCATGAAATATTTGGGAGAGGCGAGTTATGTTCTAGGTATCCAACTTATAAGGGATCGTAAGAACAAACTCATAACACTGTCTCAAGATCGTATATCGACAAGATTCTTGTGAGATTTTTGATGCAGAATTCCAAGAAAGGTAATTTACCTTCTAGGCATGGAGTTCACTTGTCTAAGGAACAATTTCCTAAGACACCTCAAGATATTGAGGACATCAGACGTGTGCCCTATGCATCTGCAGTAGGAAATCTCATGTATGTTATGTTATGCACGAGACTAAATATCTGCTATACATTGGGAGTAGTCAGTAGATACCAGTCCAACCCGAGATTAGATCATTGGGTTGCAGTCAAGACCATTCTTAAGTATTTTCGAAGAACGAGAAACTATATGCTCGTGTATTCCGGACAGGATTTGATCCCGTTAGGATACACGGATTCTGATTTTCAGTCAGATATGGATTCTAGGAAATCCATGTCTGGATCAGTTTTCACTTTGGGTGGTGGAGCCATTATGTAGAGAAGTATTAAGCAATCTTGCATTGATGTCTCCACCATGGAAGCCGAATATGTAGCCGCTTGTGAAGCTGCTAAAGAGACTGTTTGGCTTTGCAAGTTATTGAGTGATCTAGAAGTTGTTCCAGATATGAATAGGACCATCACACTTTATTGTGATAACAGTAGTGCTGTGGCTAATTCCAAAGAACCAAGAAGCCATAAAATATGGAAGCATATAGAGAGAAAGTATCATCTCATTAGAGAGATAGTGCAGAGAGGAGATGTGATCGTCACCAAGATAGCCTCACAAGAAAATCATGCTGATCCATTTACGAAGACCTTACCGGCTAATGTATTCACGGGTCACCTAGAAGATCTAGGGTTATGTCTTATGCCTCACATGCTTTAGTGCAAGTGGGAGATTGTTGGGGTTTTATAAATAAACAAAAGAAATGTGTTTCTTATTGTGTCATTTATATTATATAAACTTGTGCATTATAACATCCTAGATTGCCGGATGTAATCTCGTACTGTATATATGATTGTTATATACAGATGGATACAATAAGAGATGTGCAATCTAAAGAGTCCATAGATAGCAAATAAAGCTGGGTACTTTATTTGTAGTTAATCTATAGTTGCGGTCCATTCTATATTGTACGATGATTCTATCCTGAATCATTCATATGGAGATATAGGAATGGAGGCACCTTGTATGATGTGATCATATAGGACTGGGCCATGATCTATATAAATCTCTTACCAAGATCCGTTTACCGATGAGATTCATATACATCAACTTATAATGGCTATATATGGGTGATCTCAATCTTGAGTGTCTTATCGACTCCTTCAGGTTAGATCGTGATTTTTTATATACCATGGGTGAGGTCAGATGATTATTCCCGATCAATATTCTCCGTATGTTGGGATTGCAGTTTGACTTGTGGCTGAAAAAGTTTGTACACAATAGTGGAATCCACTCCTTCTTGTGAGAAGTAGAGAGTAGTTCCCTTAAGGGTTGATTCGGGGCTTGAACAATATGAGCGCTATCCTGATTCTGTGAGGAAAAGAATTTATTGTTCATTAGAGAATCAACGGTGCTTAAAGGATATATGTAATTAGAGGGGTGTAACGGACATTATGACCCAGCTCTAATTATGAACTACTGTGGAGGGTCATGATCGGTAATTTATTTTCATATAATTACGACCCTTAAACCGTATTTTTAATTGTATTCTTGAGTATTTTTGGTGCTTTTGACGTGTTTTCCTTGAATGTGCAGGTTTA
Source organism: Xanthoceras sorbifolium (assembly GCA_003430845.1). Lineage (NCBI taxonomy): Eukaryota > Viridiplantae > Streptophyta > Magnoliopsida > Sapindales > Sapindaceae > Xanthoceras > Xanthoceras sorbifolium. The sequence goes on from CM010610.1 coordinate 5,365,406, forward strand.
GGGACCTAAGTGATGATTTTATATATTTTTGAAAAAAAGTATAATTTCAGTAACTTTGTGGAAGGGCATCGATGAAAGAATGTTAAAGTTCTGGGGTCAAACCGTAAATTCAGAAAGTTGACCCCAGCCATTAGTGAAACGGTGCGTTTTGCACCTAAGGCTTTGGGTTTAAGTGGAACGGCGCCGTTTTGGCACCAAAGAGTTGGTCCAAAACGACGCCGTTTTGGTTAAAGAAGAAAACAAAAATAAAACCCAGCAGCCATGCACAGCGCGACCTCAACTCCCTTGCGTCCACCAGCTCGCGATGAAGATGACCAAGCCCAACCAGTGAGCAGCGCGAGGAAGACCGCGACCTGTGCTCGCGTCCTCCAGCTCGCGGCGATGATGAACCAGCCCAGCAGTGTGCAGTGCGAGGAGCAGCGCGACCATAGCAGCTCGCAGTCCAGCTCGCGATGGAGAAGGAAGGAAACCATTGAGCGTGGCGAGCTCGAGCGCGGCCTTCCCTCCTCTCGGTGCAGCTCGCGGTGCAGCAGCTCCAAGCGGTCCAGTGAAGACCGCGACCACAGGTCGCGGTGGTGGTCTCGGTGAAGGAAAAACGCAGCCCTAAGATGCTGCTATAAGAAGAAAATGGCGCAGTAGCTGGAGAGGAAGAGAGAGCTCGTGGCAGACCAGTTCTAGCAGCCTTCAAGCTGCTCCAAGGGTGATTTTCCACCCTCCTTGCTCCTCCCAAACACATTCCAACATCACAAATCACCAAGACATCTCTAGATCGTGAGTGCTCATCGAAGAAGACGAAGATCGAAAGCGGAGAAGTTCAAGCTGGACTAAAGCGGGACTTCGAGTCTTAAGAGCTTCGATGGGTTGTATTTCATCTCATTAATCTTCCTTTGATTGTTCATTTATGATTATGAGTTGTTAGAACTATTGTTAGGTGATTTTCGGAACTATGAACGGATTTGGATTTTATTGTTTATGAATATATTATGTGATTTATTTCATGATATTATGTGCTTAATAATAATCAATATGTTTTTCATTTCCGTGATTGGAACCGTGTGACCACCTCGCATTATCCTCCATTGAATCCGTCTCGCTTTATATTAATTGTTTTAGTTAATTTAATTTAGTTTAATTAATTGTAAATGTTGATTATGAGTTAAACTTGTAAGTTAGGGTTTTGATGGATCTTATTCTATGATGATTGAATAAATTGATTGTATAATTTGTTGCGGTTGATTATTGTGTTGTTAAGTGGTATTATTGTGCTTAATGCTTTTGAATGTGAAGGCCTACGTTTAGATGATAAATTGGTTGTGTGTTATGTACCGAGAGGAGACGCCCACAACGTGCTCGATATAATGTCCACCACAAGTAGAATTGGATAGAGATATACTAATTTGCTTGTGTGATCACATAGGGTGTTTATTGTGATTAATGCATTTCCATGCACTTAGATATACCATCGAGAGATAGGATATTAGTGTGTGCGGAATAGGTCCGATTTACCTCGAGAGGGGACTTTGGATAATTTAGATGAACACGGTCATCATCATACATAGTTAAACTACAACAATGTGCTTTCATGAAATTCAATTGGATGGATTAGGTGAATTCAAATACCCTAACTAATCTCTCATATTGGTTGTTTGCTTTATTTTTATGTCTTTATATTTTTATCTTTAATACCTTTCGATTATCCAAATAGAAATAGGCTTGGTTAATTTTAGTACTCAACGCCTAAATATCCCTGTGGAGACGATAATTTACTCATCATTTTATTACTTGTGCCGACCCCGTATAATTGCGGGTAACAAAAAAGGCATGTCAGGTCACACCATATATAATAGCTATATCGATGGACACTGAGTGATATCGGTCTGTGTAAAAGCGTCCGCAGTTGAGAGAATGCAGCTTCAGGTTTTTAGTGGAATAACACCGGATTTGATAATCAAGGAATATTAATTAAAAAGTTTAATTAATGATTCCGAGGATTATCGGAGCTCAAAATATTGTGGGTCCATTAGGTCCCCTTACTAGTCCAATCCATTTAGGTAACAAGGGTCACGTATAATTAATTGGATGGTCCAATTAATAGTGTTGCGAAAGTAACACGTGTCAGGAGTTAATTGAGTAATGTGATTATTCAATTTATTAAATAATGGCAATTATAATAATTAAATAATAAGATTATTTAATTATGTAATTAGTCATAAGAGAAGGGTCATAGTTGATATTTTATTTTGAATAGTGAGATAATAGGATTATCTTATTTATTAAATAAAATAAAATAAATTTGAATTTAAAAAATTTAAATTCAAAAGTTACTGATAATATTGATATTTATTTTAAATAGAGAGAAAATATGATTATCTCATTTATTAAATAAAATAAAATAAATAAATATTATTTGAATTTCCAAAGTTTAAATTCAAAAGTTACTGATAAATTATTAAAAAGAGTTTTTATTAATTTGGTAACTTAAATATATATATTAAAAAAAGTTTTTAATATAACATACGACTGAACCAAATATTTTGACGTTCAAAGTGTTTGTACGTAAAAAGAAAAAGAGAAAAGAAAAAGTGACCGGAGAGATACAGTATCTCTCCAAATCTTTTTTTTTTATTCAACCTATTCACTGTTCCTGACAACGTGACACACCCATACGCAAGTTATCAGTGCCGAGATATAGCAAGGAAGACGTAGTGGTACAGACAAGGAGCAGTAGAAAAAAAAAACGAAGGAGCCTCCAACGGTGGTATGGTTCTTTACTTTTTTCTTCTTTCAATTGATTACAATTTTCTATATGTAATATATATATTATTTTTATTGTTCCGAAAATATAGTTCCAAAGTTTTACTAGTCACGGATGGTTTTTGCGATCTGTATATAAAAATTTTAAACCCTAATTCCGCTGCGTGACCAGTAGAACAGAAAAACGGTTCCTACACATACAACGTCTCAGTCTCAAACTGCATGAACTGTGTGATGTCGTTCTGAGCTTGGTTGTCTTTCCTGGAGGGAAATACTTGACTAAGAATGCTTGAGCGAGTTCTTCCCAAGTAGTGAATGTGTTAGGCGGCAGAGAGTGCAACCACGGCTTGGCTTAGTCCCTTAAGGAGAAAGGGAATATCCTCAGCCAAATCGTATCATCTGACACTCCATTCTACTTGAAATTGTCACAAATCTCCAGAAAATTCTCCAGAGGAGTGCCTGGATCGTCATTCGGCAACCCCCTAAACTGAACATGATTCTGGATCATCTGAGTGATAGCCGGCTTGATCTCAAAATTGTTTGCAGCGACTGTGGGTCTTCAGATACTGGACTGATTTTCCTCCATGGTAAGAATAGCATAGTCACGCAAAAGCCCTAGTATTTTATGGCTCTTGAGGTAGAGGTTCTTGTGGTGGATGAGCTATTCTCTTGCTTCTCTTCTTCTCTATCTCAAAGTTCGCTCGCTCAATTTTTGTATCCAATTCTTCAAGGGGTGCTGATTCAACACGTCTTGTACTTCTCATGCAAGGAGTAAACTTCCTGCAAAGAAGAAAGAACAAACAAGTAAAATAAATAAAAAGAAATAAGAAAATAAAATCCAAATTAGCAATAGATCTAATGGGTATTAATATCAACACAAACAAAAATATCCCCGGCAACGGCGCCAAAAACTTGTTATGTTTTTTGTTACCCACAAGTATACAGGGTCGACACAAGTAATATAATAAAAGTAAATTATCATCTTCACAGGAATATTTGAGATGTTCAGTACTAAAATTAATTAAGCCTATATCTATTTGAATAACCATAAGATTGTGTGAAAAATTATCTAATTAACATTAATCAAAACAAGAAATAAAACAAATTGAAATGTGAATTAACTCAATAAGAGAAATAGCTAAGAATTCCGACTTCAATTATTATGTCATAATGAATGAGATTTTAATGTATTAAGATTAAATTATTACCGGTTGACAATCGTGTTATACCTAATTTCTCCAAAATTCTCTCTTGAGCTAAATTGAACTTATTCCCACATACACTAATATCCTATCTCTCGATGAATATCCAAGTGTATGAAAATGCATTAATCACAATAACATAATAAGGGATGCACAAAATAAATTAATATATCTCTATTTAACTCTAAACTGTGTTGGCATTTCATCTAACAAGTTGTGAGCATCACCTTTTAATTTGTAACTCACAACAACAAATAATCGTAAGGGGTGATCAATCTCTTAACATTCAATTATGTATAAAATACACAATCAACCAAATCAATAATCAACCTCAAATATATATTAATTCATTCACAAATTCATAATAAAATCCATCATCATTCCTAGCATACACAATTAGTTTATACTCAAAGAATATAAACTAAACATGTTAATCGAAATTGAAAACATGAATACAAGCATAAATTATGACAAAGTTAAATATTGTATGCAATTTGACCTAAACTCGGGATAAGTTAGTATAATTTGCCTAAAAAAAATAGAATTTATTTCCATTGAAATGTGAGTTTTTCTTTTTATATATATATATATATATATTTTGAAACTATTTTTCTTTCTCTCTCTAACTTTCTCCCACAATGTACACGAGCTGAATGTAGGGAAAATTAGTTTTATGGGAGAATATTGAAGTTTAATCCAAGACTAAACAACCTCGTCCCCATGGATTATATATTGCTTCCAAGCAAGAGGTTTAGAGATTAATCATATCAAAAATGTGTTTTTTTTATATCCATCACTAAAAGAAATAGTATAATCTGAAACAGCTGTGAAAGTCGTATTAGTACAAGTTACTTGTAGGTAATGTATTCCACTAAAATTCATATAAAAATATAAAAATAATTTAATATCACTCCATGCTTAAAGCTCTTGTGTTTCCTTTGTTGTTCCTCATTTATTGAAGAAAATGAAGATTCAATCCCATCACCATCACAAGTCAACAACATCCTCCAAATAATTTATTAGGTATTTGAATAATTGAAACTGTTTGCTTCCTACTTGATTAGCTGAACTACCACCTCCCATGTTACAAAGCTTTTTATATATCTAGTTATTAGGTAAGGAAGGTGAGGAATTTCTCCAAAAAAAGCTCTTCTTTTTGCATGACAACAAAGTCAAACAAATCAACTCCTTTTATATCCTTCTACTTGTGTATTCTTGCATGGTTTGATATTCATATGCAGTTCTTTGCTTCAACAAATTAAGAAACAGAAGATAATTATGGCAGATCAGCAGAAAATTCATCCGGTGGTGAATGTGGAAGCGCCACCAACAGCACCTCTGGTGCCTCGAGGCTCAGCGTTGTCCGAGAAAGGTACTACGAGTAGGAGCAGCAGCACGCAGCAGCAGCAGCATCCTCCATTGCAGCAACATGCGATTCCAGTAATGCATTCTTTGAACCCACCAAAGAAGGTTGGTTATGGTTCTTGTTCTTGCTGCAAGTGCATATATTGGACCATTAGCGTTTTGGTTCTTCTCTTGATTATCATTGCAGCCACTGTTGGAACTATTTACCTTGTTTTCCAACCCAAACTACCCAAATACTCAGTTGATAGTCTCAGAATAAGCGATCTGCGGCTCAACTTTGATCTATCATTGTATGCGAAATTTGATGTCAAGATCACAGCCAACAATCCGAACAAGAAGATCGGAATATATTACGAAAAAGGAGGAAGATTAAGCGTTTCGTACACGAAAACCAAGCTCTGTGAAGGTTCCTTACCGAAATTCTATCAAGGTCACCGGAACATAACCAAACTCGACGTGTCATTGACCGGACAAACACAGTATGGGAACACGTTGATGAATGCTTTGCAAGAGCAGCAACAAACTGGCCGGATTCCGTTGGATCTCAAGGTTGATGCGCCGGTGGCCATCAAACTTGGGAAGTTGAAGCTCAGGAAAGTCAGGATTTTGGGTGGATGCTTGTTGGTGGTAGATAGCTTAACTACCAACAATGCCATCAGCATCAAAGCTAGCAATTGTAGGTTCAAATTGAAGCTTTAAATATCATTTACATATTTGTCAATTTATGCTTGCTTTCTCTTCTTTTTCTGTCTCCCATTTAGAGATGGAAGGTTGATTCATTTTCTCTACACCTGTCTTGTATGATTGAATTTCATTTAATATCTTGTTTTCAAGTTACCAAACATGATCTGTTTTCACATACGAGTACAATCTGTCATATAATGACAGTTGAATACGTTTTCATTCTTTTTCGTTTTCGAAAAACAGAAAACGTATTTGTAAAACGTTAACCAGCAAGCCCTAAAATATTACAAAGAACTTGTGGTGGGTAGATTTATGGAGTGTTTCAAAACATTTTTACCTAACTTGCAAACTAGAAAATAGAAACAGTGCTGCAATTCTACATAACATGGAATACATTGCTGCCAAATAAAAAAAAAACAACATATTTGCTGCTCAGATAGATCAATACTGTATTCTCCCATCACCTTCTGTGATGATGTCTCTAAAAGCTCCACCACTTGGGATCATAGGCAAGACATGCTCTTGATGGGGCACGATGACGTCCAGGAGGTATGGTCCAGGGGTGTCGAGCATAGTCTGAATTGTAGCTCTAAGATCTTCCTTCCTTGATACACGTGCTGTGGGGATTCCACAGGCTTCTGCGAACTTCGACATGTTTGGGAATATTTCAGACTCGCTTGACGGATCACCCAGATAAGTATGAGCCCTGTTTGCCTTGTAAAACCGATCCTCCCATTGCATCACCATACCCAGATGCTGATTATTCAAAAGCAATATCTTAACGGGTAGCTTCTCAACCTTAATAGTCGCCAACTCCTGCACATTCATCATGAAACTCCCATCACCATCTATGTCGACGACAATTGCATCAGGGTTTGCAACAGCAGCTCCAATAGCAGCAGGCAATCCGAAAACCCATAGCCCCAAGTCCCCCAGATGTTAACCACTGGCGAGGCCTTTTATACTTGTAAAACTGAGCAGCCCACATCTGATGTTGCCCAACACCAGTACTAACTATGGCATTCCCGTCAGTCAACTCGTCGAGAACCTGAATTGCATACTGAGGAGGAATGGCTTCTCCAAATGTCTTATAAGTCAAAGGGTATTTCACCTTCTGCTCATTGAGCTCCTCCGTCCAAGCCGAAAAATCAAACTTACCCCTCCCTCCTTTACTCTCCAACAGCCGATTTATACCCTTCAATGCTAACTTGAGATCTGCACAAACCGACACATGAGGCTGCTTGTTCTTCCCAATCTCAGCTGAATCAATATCAATGTGAACAATCTTAGCTCGGCTAGCAAAAGCCTCTAGCTTCCCCGTCACACGGTCATCAAACCTAACCCCAAATGCAAGCAACAAATCGCTTTTATCAACAGCATAATTAGCAGACACAGTCCCATGCATACCTAACATTTGCAATGATAACTTATCCGAAAGTGGATACGACCCCAAACCCATCAAAGTACTCGCCACGGGTATCCCCGTAAGCTCCACAAACCTCCTCAACTCCTCACTAGAATTCAAACACCCACCACCAACATACAACACAGGTTTCTTCGACTCCGAAACCAACCTCACAATCTGCTCCAAATTCGCCTGATCAGGCTCTTTAGGCAACCTAGACATGTAACCTGGCAACCTAATAGGCTGGTTCCAGTCAGGAACCGCTAATTGTTGTTGTATATCTTTTGGTATATCAATCAAAACGGGACCAGGACGGCCTGAGGTTGCTAAAAAGAAGGCCTCTCTAACAATTCTAGGAATGTCATCAACATCAAGCACAAGATAGTTATGTTTTGTAATAGAGCGAGTTACCTCCACAATTGGGGTCTCTTGAAACGCGTCCGTACCGATCATTCTACGCGGGACCTGCCCGGTTATTGCAACAATCGGGATACTGTCGAGGAGCGCGTCGGCAAGGCCGCTGACCAAGTTGGTGGCTCCGGGCCCGGAGGTGGCGATGCAGACTCCGGGTTTCACGGACGCGCGTGCGTAGCCCTCTGCAGCAAAGATGCCGCCCTGTTCGTGGCGGGGGAGGACGTTTCGGATGATGTTTGAACGCGTGAGGGCCTGGTGGATCTCCATCGACGCGCCGCCCGGGTACGCGAAGACGTCGGTGACGCCCTCCCGTTCCAGGGCCTCGACGAGGATGTCAGCGCCTTTGCGGGGCTCATCGTGGCCGAATCTGGCGGGAATCTCCGTCTGCTGGGTGGTGGTGGTGGTGGTGGCGGTGGTAATGGAGGCGGCGGCGGCGGCAGAGGGTTTGGGGAGGGAACAGGTGATGTGGAGTGGGGGTGTTTGGCGATTGTGTGAAAAGGGGAGGGCGAATCTGGAAATGGGTAGTGAAGATTTGGTGGTGGAGGCGGCGGAGGAGAGGGAAAATGAGGGTTTGATGAAGGTGGTGGCTGTGGGAGCCGCCATTGTTGAAAAGGAGGCTGCTATCTGCTGTGTTTTTGTGTTTTTTGGTTTTGGGGTGACTCTGTGTGTGGCTTGAGAGGAGTCTCTAAGCCTAAGGTGTGTTTTGTTGATTTATATAACAGAGAAGACACAACACTGTTCCTCTCACGTGATTATTAAAATAACCACCAAAAAAAAAAATTATAAGGGATCGCATAGAGTCATAGAGATTTAAAAAAAAAATATACACAACACTGTTCCTACACTGATTTACTATCGGGTGTTTTTTTTTTTTTTTAATTGGGAGGTTGAATATTTTTAAATTTTTTTAACGAAAAATTATAATAGTACATCTTAATATTTAATTATATTATAATAAAATTATAATTTTAATCTTAATTATACATTAGTACTTTACCGTTAATTGATTCGGTCAAAATAACGGTTTAATCAAAAAAATAGTTTAACCAAAAAATTTACTTAAAATGATACAAATACCCCTCGTTAGCAATAAAAAATAATATTAATTATTAAAAATTTAAAAATTTGTAATTTTTTTAAATGGACGAATTAGGTAAAACTTTTAAAAAAATTAAGTAATTAATATTATTTTTTATTTATAACCAAGGGTATTTATGTCATTTCAATTAAATTTTTAGTTAATCCGTTACTTTTGACGGAGCCAACTAACGATAAGGTAGTAATGTGTAATTAAGGCTAAACTCATAATTTTATTGCAATATAATCAAACGTTATGGTGCTCCATTACAATTCGCCTTTTTTTTTAAAGATGGAAGAGAGACTGAAATCTAAAACCTGAATAATATGTTTGTATTTTTTCATTTAACTACTGAATAAAAATGTTGATTATTTTTTTCTTTTTGAGAAATAAATATTTGAATAAAGATAAATTTAAAAATACATTAATAGGATAATGATAATAATAGAAGAAAATATTATAATTATGATTCAGTAATTAGATATGAAGTGATAAGTCGGGATTTTATTTTTTACCATTTTTAAGTTATTTGACCACTTAAAAAAAAATAAAAATAACTTAATTTATTTAATTTACACCCATTAGGTGTTAAGTAGAAAAAACGATGACCCCTTAATTACAATTGTTTAGGAATTGTCACGTGTTAATACAATATTTGTGTATTATTATTATTTTTTTTCTTTGTTGATTGAAATGACTGAATCCTTATTTTATTAGTTCTTATAAATTGCAATTCTAAAAAAATAAAATGAAATTAAGTGAATACTACCAGTCTACCACCTTCATTTTATAAGTAAAATTATGACTATTGATCAAGTTGTATGTCAAAAAATAAATCAGTTTGGTCAATATTTAATATTTAATGCAAAATTATTGGAAAATTTTAAATGATGGAAGTAGAGAATAACTTTATTGTAAATGGATATAATATGTAAATCTAATCCATTTTAATATAAAGTGTATTATGTATGTGTGAAGCACGAGAAAGCGACTTGTAGATTCCATTTTTATAAAGTGTATTATGAAGAAGAAAGAGTATATTTTTCTTAAGACAATCTGTCAACAGTGAAGAACTTCAAGGAGAAAATTATTTAGCCTTTTTGCGATGAATATGAGCAAGGTAGTTCATGTGAATCTTTTGATAAGACTGAGATCATGGATAATTTTCATAGTACTGATAAATCACATCATTTGATATTCTGTTAATATCAACTTTGTTAATTTTGACCTAACCACAGTATCTTTGATGAGGAGGAATTTGAAGAACAACATGAGAAAGATTCAGTTTTTACTTTTTAGTGTCATTTCTTATTATTTTCTCAGCTGCTTTTTTGATTACCAGTAAAGGAAAGAACATAATTGCAGTAGAAGGAGATGGTATCCAGTGAAAAGAAAATATACGAATATTATATAATAATAATAATAAAATATATATATATATATATATATTATTGTGTGAGGTGTCAGATTATAATTGGCTAAAACCTGTTATTTAAAATCTTCTTTAGTTTCACGAAGGAAAGACAACTAAAACTCGAGGACAACTTCTTTTTGAGAAAGGGAGAATGACGCAGTCTGGGAACCATAACTTCAATCAAAATAGAATTAAATGTTTTGTTGATTTTGTGCACCATTTATATACCTAGAAAAATATATGGTTTTGTTGACTAGATTATTAAGTTTTAAAATGTTTTAATGATCTTGAAAATTGATCTGTAAAGCAGTAAAGGGAAAGATAGAGTGGATTTTCTTGAAGAAATACAAAATTCTTTAATCTTGGAGTTGGAAGAGTCCTTCAAATCAAGCAATCGACTTGGTCACGTAGAGTGATTCCGCGATTACAACGTGAGTGGTTCCGTTGTCTTATTTTACCGATCTCATAACATTTTTCCCCATTTTTTTTTTCTGCATCATTTATATGGTAGTATAACCTATGACTTATAAGTTACCTATGAAACAGTTAAATAAAATTTTTGTGATCCATTTAGAAATGATAACAAATATTTGAGGTAGGTTTCTTTTATATAATTAATCAATGTCAGAAAAATTTTATTAAGAGGTCAATTATTACATTTAAACATTCATTTTTTTTTTCTCATTTTTGTCTAATGGAAGATATTTTAATTTTATATGATTGAATATATATCTTATCAATATTAGATATTACTCACTTTTATTACTAAAGCAAATGAATGTTAGTGTCAAATAAGCTTAGATTCACACAACTCCCTTACCTTGGTGGTTGGAGGCCTCAAAATTCTCCAAGCCACCAAGGTTCAAATGCTTGTGTAATTATGTAAAGATATATTCCCATCATTGCCCATAAAAAATACAATTATGTGGGTAGACCTGTTTGTATGATTTAATCTTGGTTGGTTCCGGTAGTTCTCTGACCCGTAAAGGTATCAATTTTTTTTTTTTTAAAAAAAAAACTTAGATTCATAAATTTTTAAGAGAAAAATCACGTGCAAAATTAATACATATTTCTTTTGTCTCCATTGAGAATTTTTTGTCTTCGTGTAGTTCTAGCCTTTATTTGACTATATATTTTACAATATTCATCATTCTATTAAAATCTGTTCCAACTTTCAAACAAAATTTCATATGGATCTAGGGTTAGAATGGGCGTAAAAAGTAATTTAATATACTTAGTGAAATTAATTTGTCCTTGTAAGTAAATACATCTAAGGGTATATATGTAATATTTTTTTTATGGGCACATTTATTAATCGCGAATGAAAATAAAAGAAAATCAACTTTTATTGGAAGAGAATGAGGAAAGGAAACTTAATTGACTATGTGGGAGGGACGAATTAAGTTCCCTTTCTAGTAGGAACTTAATTCTCGATTTTGTGTGGAATCCACGTAATTTGATTCATAATAGATTTTAGTAAATATTGTAATTCAAATTCAGGAATTGAAGAGAGTGTATTTAATCTAAAGTTAATTGGAAATTAAAATATTTTAAAAGTTTTGGTGTATTCAATTCAGATTTGTAAAAAGTCCATAAAAATTTAGGTGTATTCAATACAGACTTTTAAAGATTACATTAAAATCTTAGGTATATTAAAAAAGTCATTGGTTTTACAGAAAATACTTAAGTGATAGAATTTGATGGATAAAGGCCCATACCAAGTCTTGCCCTACTCCATGGAATTTGATGGATTTCAAACTATTATCGGATGCACTGATCAAATATTATTCTTATTATTTTTAAATAAATCATTAAAAATTCATTCAATTCCATATAATTCTATAAAAAAAAAAAAGTCTAACAAACTCTAAAGAATTCAAACAAAATCATGAAATCTATGGAATCTATACATTCCACCAAAATCTATCACTTAAAAAAAAATCACCGATTGAATACATCCCCCTAAGTTCCAATTCCCTCATTAGGATTCCTAATTAATAAACACGACCTATGCGTGTAGGGTGAATTTTTTTGAGTGGCAATAGAGCCACACTTAAAATAATTATCTTTGTTGTTTTTATCATTTTCAAAATACACATCCAACATTATACTGAATTTAATGATTACCAAATTATCTTAAAAGTTTTGTGGTCGTACACAAAGCCTGATGGCAACCACGCTTCTTAACGAAGTTGAGAACCCAAGTTCAAATCCTCCTCCCCCTAGTTAAAAAATAAAATAAAATTATCTTAACTTTTTTCGAATTATTATTTTTTTACCGATGTTTCCTTTTTTATTTCATCTGGTCGCTAACTTTTTAAAAACTTATCAATGTAGCCCTTTTGTTAGTCAACAATTAGTCAAATTTAATAGTGTTAGGAGTATTTCAGTTTTTACATACAAAAATAAAAATTAAAGTTAAAAACTAAATAAAAATTATTAAATAAAAATGTAATTCTAAAAATAAAATAATAATAACTAAAAAATAAAAAAAATTTAAAAAAAATTAAATTACTTTTAATAATTTATTTATTTTTAAAAATAATTATTAAAAATTAATAATTGTCAAAAATAATAATAACTCCCCTTGAAATTTTTAAAAATTAATTTTTAAATTTTTTTATTACTTTAATAATTTATTTTATTTTTAATTTTTAATTTATTGTAATTTATGTTTATATTTTAAAATTTATTTGAAGTGTTATTTTGACTTATTGAATTTTCATAAATTAGTTATTTATTGAAATAATTTTTTAAATTTAAGGTTTTTAATTTTGGTGTTAATTTATTTTTAAATTATTTTATTAAGGGCTCATGTTTTATAAATTCTCTGTAATTTATAAATTTAATTTTTATTATTGTCACATGTTAAATTCTTGTTCGATGTACAAATTAATATTAATTTATTAAATTTTAAAAAATGAAGGCTAAAATCGTATTTTAATCCAATCATTTGAAGTTAAGGATAAAATTATCAATGTGCATATTCTGTCATGTTTAGCTGTTAAAATTTAGTCAGAATGACTAAAATGATGGATTTTTAAAAGTTAGAGACCATGCAAGTTAAAAAAGAAAATATTAGTCAAAAATAATAATTTGAGTAAAGGTAGGGACGAAAAAAAAATTTTGCCCTAATAATTAAGTCAATAAGCCTCCTAGATTTAAATCAAGAAAAAAAAATATGGGTGCCCATGTTACCACCCATTAAATTGATTTTCACATTCAATAAATAAGTGCATTCACCATTAAATTTTAAACGTTCAAATATTATCTAATCACACAACAAAGTACCAAAATTAACCTTAAAATATATGACTATCTTAATCTGCATTGTTAGTTCGTTTAACTTAAAATTCTAACCCTAAATGTTACACCCCTCGACCCGACCCGGCTGGATCGACCGAGGGAGCGCTACCAGTTTTCAAAACTTTCTAAATTCATAAACATTTCCAAAATCATTGTGAGCCCATAGAATAAAGTTTCAAAGCATTGAAAAACCATAGAGTTTATTATTTGAAAATCATTTTTGAGTGAGCCCAATCAATAAAATTTTTTTATAAAATTTCGGCAGAGTTCCGTTTGTTTTTCGGATTTCCCAAAACCTGTTTTTCAAATAAAATCCCAAATCACCACAATGCACAAAAACACTTCAAATATCATTTCAAACATTTGCGCACTTTTCCGTTTAGTGCGACTTTCCAACACATTTTATAAATTAAAACGATTCAGACTTTAATATTCACAAACATTCTAATAACAAAAGACAGAAATTATAAAATAATTAATTACAGGACATAATTACAAAACATATTTACAAATATTCCGTATATGCATGCTTTCAGAATATATATATATATATATATATATATATATATATATATATATATATATATATAACAACAATATAGCTACCCAACTGTGATAACTCTGGGACTCTGTCAGCAAATCTCTCTCTCTTCAGTCTTTAGCTTCTTCGGGATCCCTGGTACCTACGCGTTAGAAACAAAACTAACGTGCTAAGCAAAGCTTAGTGGGTGTACACTCAATAAAATTCAATAGCATATAAACACTGGATTGTAAATTCAGAAATTCATAAAGATGTATATATATATATAAATAAACAATATAGCTTTATCAAAATTTCAGAAATATAAATATGTATAGAAAACACATTATAATATAATTGGAAATCACTACATGTTAAACTCAGAAATTCAGATACATATATAACGAAACCATAGAACTTAAATACAGAATGGCAGAAATATATTTATATATATTCAAGAGTTTCTGGATTTCAGTTTCAATATCATTCTTTCTTTTTCCATAACGTTTTCTAACTATCAATTCTCAATTGGGCCCTTGATACATATACCAGGGTTCGCAGGACTGGATTACGGGTTATTCGGCATCGGAACCAACAGGAACTGCCTGCCGAATATACAGTCGGGTTTCCCATTTCAGCATCGGAACCAACGGGAACTGCCCGCTGAAATGGTATCCCTATACAGATGTTATTTCCGACATCGAAACCAACTGGAACTACCCATCGGAAACAGCTTCACTCAAGGATTGGCCACAACGGTGACTGTTAATAATCCATAGAGTGATATCAATACAGAAAGATCGGCGCAGTACTGCTAATATACCCAATTGACATGCCAATCTCCTATATCCAAATATCCCTATACATATATCAGGGCCTTTAAAACTCATAACAAAACGATTCTTTGGTTTCAGAGATCGACGAAAACTATTTTAAATCAAAATCCATAAATGAGAAAATCAAACAACAACTGGAAATCGGATTTTCGAAACATACAAGTTTATTCAACATTTCACAATAATAAATAAGGCACAATCTCTCAATAATATATAAACAAAATGCAAAACGAAGATATTCACAAATCAATACGAATATATCTAAAATCCACAACAATATTTTTAACATACTAAATCAAAACTTTTTATCAAAATAAATTCGAAATCGTGTGTACACCAACCTGGATACCGTTTCTTTTCGAAGAATTGCGTTTCCACGGTTTTCTTTTTTCTTTTTCTTCCCTTTTCTCTTCCTCCTACACTTCCTTTTCTCTTTCCTTCTTCTTTTCTTCTTCTTCTTCCTCTTCTTCTTCTTTCTCTTCTTCTTCTTTCTCTTATTTCTTCTTTCTTCTTTCTCTTCTTTCTTTTCTTTCTCGCTCTCTGCCTCTCTTTTCTCTCCTCTGTGCTGTTTGTGGCTTCTCGCGGAAGCCAAATTTTTTTTTATATTTTTCTGCTGTCGCGACCGTCGTCGCGACCTGTGGTCGCGCCACCAGGTCGCGGTACTCACTGGAGCATTTGCACCGCCTTCGTCGCGAGCACACCTCGCGGTACCTTGGTCGCGCTGGTGGTCGCATTGCTCACTGCCAGATTTTGCCATTTTCATCGCGAGCAGTTCATCGCGACCTGTGGTCGCGGTGACTGGTCGCGATGCTCACTGTTAGAAATCGCATTTTTCACCGCGAGCAAGCCATCGCGACCTGTGGTCGCGGTGACCAGGTCGCGATGCTCACTTCTTCGGTTTTCAATTTTCATACTTCATTTTTGAACCGTTCCATCTGGTCCACCTGGAAATCATAAAAAATAAACATACTTTTAATTACATTTACACCCCTTCCAATCACATAATTTATATTCACATATATAAATTTAATTATCCGAAATCCGGGATGTTACAATTCTTCCCCTCTTAAGAAATTTCGTCCTCGAAATTTACCTCAATGAAACAGTTGCGGATTCTGCTGTCTCATCGTTTCTTCGCTCTCCCAGGTAGCCTCTTCTACTTTATGATTTCTCCAGAGGACTTTCACCAGTGGCACTCTTTTATTTCTTAGCTCTTTAATCTCCCGGTCAAGAATCTGCACTGGTTCCTCTTCATATGTCAGGTCTGGTCGGATTTCAATACTTTCGGCCTGAACTCTGTGGGAAGGATCAGATTTGTATCTCCTCAGCATAGAAACGTGAAACACATTATGAATCTTTTCTAATTCTGGAGGTAAAGCTAGTCTGTAGGCTACTGGTCCCACACGTTCAATGATTGCGTATGGCCCAATAAACCTAGGACTCAACTTACCTTTTCTGCTAAATCTGAGTACTTTCTTCTACGGAGATACTTTCAGAAACACTTTCTCACCGACTTCATATTCTATCTCTTTTCTTTTCAAATCTGCATATGATTTCTGTCGGTCAGAAGCAACTTTCAATCTGTCCTTGATAATCTTCACCTTCTCCTCAGTCTGTCGGATCAAGTCTGGGCCTACTAACCTGTCCTCCCCTAGCTCTGTCCAGCATACTGGAGTCCTGCATTTCTTTCCATACAGTGCCTCATACGGTGCCATCGCTATGCTCGACTGGTAACTATTGTTATAGGCGAATTCAATTAATGGGAGATGATCCGCCCAACTTCCTTCAAAGTCAATTACACAACTCCTGAGCATATCTTCAAGCACCTGAATTACCCTTTCTGATTGTCCGTCTGTCTGCGGATGGAAGGCTGTACTGAAACTCAGTCGAGTACCCAAGGCTTCTTGAAATTTCTTCCAGAATCTCGATGTAAACCTCGGATCTCTATCTGATATGATGGATGCAGGCACTCCATGCAATCTGACTATTTCTCTGATGTGCAATTCTGCCAGTCGATCCAGAGAATAGTTAGTTCTGACAGGTAGAAAGTGTGCTGACTTCGTCAATCTGTCCACTATAACCCATACTGCATCGTGTTTACTCCGGGTGAGTGGCAATCCAGTGACAAAGTCCATCGTAATGCGATCCCATTTCCATTCAGGTATTGCTATTGGCTGTAACAATCCTAATGGAACCTGGTGTTCAGCTTTCACCTGTTGACAGGTCATGCATCTATTCACAAATTCTATCACATCCTTCTTCATACCAGACCACCAATACTGAAGTTTCAAGTCTCTGTACATCTTTGTGCTACCTAGGTGCATCGCATACGAACTACTGTGTGCCTCTGTCAGGATCATTTTTCTCAATTCTTCATTTTCTGGAATACAAATCCTGTCTCTGAAACACACAATACCGTCAGTTCTGATTGAGAAGTCCGGATGCTTCCCTTCTGGGATCTGTTCACATATCGTCTGAATTCTAGCATCCTGCTTCTGTTTCTCTGCAATTTGCTGAAGTAGACTGGGTCTGCATATCAATTCAGCTACTACTGCATTATTTGGATTCAGCTTCAATTGCACATTCATAGCCTTCAGAGTAAACAATGCTTTTCTGCTCAGGGCATCTGCGACTACGTTCGCCTTTCCTGGATGATAATCAATTACACAGTCATAGTCTTTTATTAACTCCATCCATCGTCTCTGTCTCAGATTAAGCTCTCTCTGGGTAAGCAGATATTTCAGACTCTTGTGATATGTGTATATGTAACATTTCTCGCCATACAAGTAATGCCTCCAAATTTTCAAAGCGAAGACTATGGCTGCAAGCTCCAGATCATGAATCAGATAGTTCTGCTCATGATTTTTCAATTGTCTGGACGCATATGCAACCACCTTGCCTTCCTGCATCAATACACATCCCAAACCATGGTGTGAGGCATCACTAAAGATCACAAAGTCTTTACCTCAAACAGGCTGAATCAGAACTGGAGCCTCAACAAGCATTGCCTTCAATCTGTCAAAAGCTGCCTGGCATCTGTCAGTCCACTCAAATCTGACATTCTTATGCAGTAGCTTGGTCAACGGACTTGCTATGGAGGAAAACCCCTTCACAAACCGTCGATAATAACCTGCCAAGCCTAGAAAACTTCTGACTTCTGTAACATTTCTGGGAGGCTTCCATTCCACTATTGCTTCGATCTTTTTAGGATCTGCCTTAATACCCTCTGCGGATACAATGTGACCCAGAAATGCAATCTCAGGCAACCAAAATTCACATTTGCTCAGTTTACCATACAGCTGTTTCTCCCTCAGAATCTGCAGTACTACTCTGAGGTGCCTGTCATGGTCTTCTGCTGTCTGTGAGTATACCAGGATATCATCGATAAAGACTACCACAAACTGGTCCAAGTATGGTCGAAATATTCTGTTCATCAAGTCCATAAAGGCTGCAGGTGCATTAGTCAGCCCAAATGGCATCACCACAAATTCATAATGTCCATATCTGGTTCTGAATGCAGTTTTTGGAATATCTGACTCTTTTATCCTCAACTGATGATAACCTGATCTCAGATCTATCTTTGAGAAGACACAGGCTCCTCTCAGCTGATCGAACAAATCGTCGATTCTCGGCAACGGATACTTGTTCTTGACAGTAAGTTTATTCAGCTGCCTGTAATCGATGCACAATCTCAATGACCCATCCTTCTTTTTCACAAACAGGACTGGAGCTCCCTAGGGGGATACACTGGGTCTGATGAAACCCTTATCCAGCAATTCCTGTAACTGTATCTTCAGTTTTTTCAGTTCTGCTGGTGCCATTCTGTAGGGAGCTATAGATACTGGAGACGTATCTGTTACCACATCAATCACAAAATCTACTTCTCTCTGAGGTGGCAAACCAGGAAGCTCCACTGGAAACACATCTGCAAAGTCACACACAGTGGGTATATTCTGGATTTCAGTATTAATCTTTATAGAATAAACCACCTGTGCCAAATATGCTTCACACCCCTTTCTGATCAATTTATAGGCTGCAGTGGCTGAAATGACATTGGAGAGAAAATCCCTCCTTTCACCCACCATTGTGATTTCTGCACCCTCCACTGTTCTGAGGGTCACTCGCTTCAGTTCACAATCGATCACTACTCTATGCCGAGTTAACCAATCCATGCCTAGGATCACGTCAAACTCATGGAATGGTAACTCCATCAAATCTCCTGGCAAGTCACACTCCTGTATCCGAATCGGACAATTTCTGTATATACGGTTCACAACTACACTCTGGCCTATCGGATTACTAACTAACACATCATATTCAGTAGGTTCAGTTTCCAGGTTTCGGTGTTTCAGCATAGCATCACATATGTATGAATGGGTAGAGCCTGGATCTATCAATGCAATAGCTGGAGTATCAAAAATAGAAATAATACCAGCTATCACGTCAGGTGCATCCCTGTCTTCCTGAGCTCTAACGCCATAAACTCGTGCAGGAGCTCGACTATCAGGTCTTGCCATTGATTCTGACACCCCTCTTTGGTTACCACCTTCAGGTCCTGCCTTACTGGACCTCCTACCTCTGGAAGTAGTAGGGGCAGATCTCTCTGGTTGTTGAATAGGGGTGAACTGATTTCTCGGACAATCCCTGTAAAAATGATCACGAGCTCCACACCTGTTGCAAGCTCCTGTAACTCTCCAGCATTCACCAGGATGCCTCTTTCCACAGTACTCACATAATACAGGGGCTGGTCCCCTAACTGTCCTCCCAGGGGTGCTGGCTACAGAGGTCGCAGATTGGCCAGGCCTAGCTGTGGGTACTGGCCTCTGTGACTGCACTAGACCACTAGACTGCGGTCCCTTGAACTTCTTACTCTGTGGCTGATATGAGCTGGATGGCCATGCCCCTCTTCTCTGCTGCCCTCTGTCTCTTCTGGCCTGCTCTTCCTTTTTAATTCTTTCTACATTCAGAGCTGCCGAGACAAGTCTGGTAAAATCTTCAAATTCAAAGGCAGCCACCTGTAACATTTCTCAATTAATCCACATTATAATTATATATTGAAATCAATTCAATTACTTAGAAATTCAGAATGTTACACAACCTGTAGGCAGATATAATCGTTCAGTCCATCTTCAAACCTCCTACATTTATCCGCCTCAATCGCCACCATATCTTTGGCATATTTACTCAACCTGACGAATTCTCTTTCATATTCTGTCACTGTCATCTGCCTTTGCTTCAGGTTGATAAACTCCCTCTTCAGATTATCCAGATAGATACGACCAATATATTTTCTCCTGAACTCCTTCTGGAAGAAATCCCACGTTCTATCCTCTGGTCGCACTGTCTGTATAATGGAGGTCCACCACTGGTAGGCATCCTCCTGCAATAAGGATACTGCACACTCCAATCGCTCTTCAGGTGTGCAGTGCATCTGCTCTAATATTCTGTTCGTCCGTTCAAACCAGTACTCTGCAGCAGATGCATCCTCATCCTTTCTGCAGTGGAAATCAGTGGGTCTGTATTTAGCCAGTCGCTCTATGGCTGATCTTCGTGGTGTTGCTCTAGCCACGTTCTGAAAGAACTCAGCCATCTGTTGCATAAATGCTAGCTGCACAGGATCCGCCACTCTCGGGCTTACGAATTCCCTAGATGCTCCCCCAGCCACGCTGGCGGGACTTTCAGGTCTCTCACTACTTCCTTCCATTTCTTTTATCCTATATCAGATAGAAGAGAGGTCTGCAGATTAGAGTCACACATTCCTATAGGTAGCTTTATACAATGCATGCATATATAGACTCTTTGGTCCAGAAACGCCTAAACCGCGCTCTGATACCACTAAATGTTACACCCCCCGACCCGACCCGGATGGATCGACCGAGGAAGCGCTACCAGTTTTCAAAACTTTCTAAATTCATAAACATTTCCAAAATCATTGTGAGCCCATAGAATAAAGTTTCAAAGCATTGAAAAACCATAGAGTTTATTATTTGAAAATCATTTTTGAGTGAGCCCAATCAATAAAATTTTTTTATAAAATTTCGGCAGAGTTCCGTTTGTTTTTCGGATTTCCCAAAACCTGTTTTTCAAATAAAATCCCAAATCACCACAATGCACAAAAACACTTCAAATATCATTTCAAACATTTGCGCACTCTGCCGTTTAGTGCGACTTTCCAACACATTTTATAAATTAAAACGATTCAGACTTTAATATTCACAAACATTCTAATAACAAAAGACAGAAATCATAAAAT
This sequence comes from Xanthoceras sorbifolium, assembly GCA_003430845.1. Taxonomy (NCBI): domain Eukaryota; kingdom Viridiplantae; phylum Streptophyta; class Magnoliopsida; order Sapindales; family Sapindaceae; genus Xanthoceras; species Xanthoceras sorbifolium. The sequence goes on from CM010610.1 coordinate 5,386,637, forward strand.
AATTAATTACAGGACATAATTACAAAACATATTTACAAATCTTCCGTATATGCATGCTTTCAGAATATATATATATATATATATATATATATATATATATATATATATATATATATATATATAACAACAATATAGCTACCCAACTGTAATAACTCTGGGACTCTGTCAGCAAATCTCTCTCTCTTCAGTCTTTAGCTTCTTCGGGATCCCTGGTACCTACGCGTTAGAAACAAAACTAACGCGCTAAGCAAAGCTTAGTGGGTGTACACTCAATAAAATTCAATAGCATATAAACACTGGATTGTAAATTCAGAAATTCATAAAGATGTATATATATATAAATAAACAATATAGCTTTATCAAAATTTCAGAAATATAAATATGTATAGAAAACACATTATAATATAATTGGAAATCACTACATGTTAAACTCAGAAATTCAGATACATATATAACGAAACCATAGAACTTAAATACAGAATGGCAGAAATATATTTATATATATTCAAGAGTTTCTGGATTTCAGTTTCAATATCATTCTTTCTTTTTCCATAACGTTTTCTAACTATCAATTCTCAATTGGGCCCTTGATACATATACTAGGGTTCGTAGGACTGGATTACGGGTTATTCGGCATCGGAACCAACAAGAACTGCCCACCGAATATACAGTCGGGTTTCCCATTTCAGCATCGGAACCAACGGGAACTGCCCGCTGAAATGGTATCCCTATACAGATGTTATTTCCGACATCGGAACCAACTGGAACTACCCGTCGGAAACAGCTTCACTCAAGGATTGGCCACAACGGTGACTGCTAATAATCCATAGAGTGATATCAATACAGAAAGATCGGCGCAGTACTGCTAATATACCCAATTGACATGTCAATCTCCTATATCCAAATATCCCTATACATATATCAGGGCATTTAAAACTCATAACAAAACGATTCTTTGGTTTCAGAGATCGACGAAAACTATTTTAAATCAAAATCCATAAATGAGAAAATCAAACAACAACTGGAAATCGGATTTTCGAAACATACAAGTTTATTCAACATTTCACAATAATAAATAAGGCACAATCTCTCAATAATATATAAACAAAATGCACAACGAAGATATTCACAAATCAATACGAATATATCTAAAATCCATAACAATATTTTTAACATACTAAATCAAAACTTTTTATCAAAATAAATTCGAAATCGTGTGTACACCAACCTGGATACCGTTTCTTTTCGAAGAATCGCGTTTCCACGGTTTCCTTTTTCCTTTTTCATCCCTTTTCTCTTCCTCCTACACTTCCTTTTCTCTTTCCTTCTTCTTTTCTTCTTCTTCTTCCTCTTCTTCTTCTTTCTCTTCTTCTTCTTTCTCTTCTTTCTTCTTTCTTCTTTCTCTTCTTTCTTTTCTTTCTTTTCTTTCTCGCTCTCTGCCTCTCTTTTCTCTCCTCTGTGCTGTTTGTGGCTTCTCGCGGAAGCCAAATTTTTTTTTTATATTTTTCTGCTGTTGCGACCGTCGTCGCGACCTGTGGTCACGCTACCAGGTCGCGGTACTCACTGGAGCGTTTGCACCGCCTTCGTCGCGAGCACACCTCGCGGTACCTTGGTCGCGCTGGTGGTCGCGTTGCTCACTGCCAGATTTTGCCATTTTCATCGCGAGCAGTTCATCGCGACCTGTGGTCGCGGTGACTGGTCGCGATGCTCACTGCCAGAAATCGTGTTTTTCACTGCGAGCAAGCCATCGCGACCTGTGGTCGCGGTGACCAGGTCGCGATGCTCACTGCTTCGGTTTTCAATTTTCATACTTCATTTTTGAACCGTTCCATCTGGTCCACCTGGAAATCATAAAAAATAAACATACTTTTAATTACATTTACACCCCTTCCAATCACATAATTTATATTCACATATATAAATTTAATTATCCGAAATCCGGGATGTTACACTAAATCCTTGTTTATGGTCTGAAATTAAAAAAAATCTTAAAAGGTTTGGTTCCTATTTTAAAATATAATCATGCAAAGTATGTGTTCAAGCTCTTTATCATTAAAAGTTAAAAAAGAACTAGAGTATTAGGGTATAAGTACGTATTCAAGCTCTTTTTGTAGGGAAAAATACTTTTGATTACAAGAAATGTAGCAGAAGAATAAGGGTTCAAAATTTTTCCCAATTTAAAAAACTAACTTTTAGGACCTAATAATGTTAATACACAAATAAGCAATACAAATTGTTTTACCTGATTGTTTTCTGTTGTCTCTTTTGATTTCAATTCCACCATAAAGTCTTTCGAGCTATGTCCCGCGGTTTGATAATGTGTATGGGGGCACATCATAAATGCAATCAAGAACAATTGGAGATCACAGAAATGAAGAACACCTTCGTGTTTTGGTCATCCAGTCAAGAACTAAAATAAAGAAAATAAAAAAAAATTCTTTTTCTTTGGCAGCACACCTCTCTCTTTTTTGTTTTAGGGTTTCAGGTGACCTTACATCCGATATAAAACTTTATTTATATCAGGCTCCTAGGGTTTTAGCTGAATATGTCAAAATATGATTCAAAATCCTATTTTAATTTAGTCACCTCTAGGACTTAAACAATTAACCTCTAGGATAAAAATAATCTTAATTATTTTTAATCCTTTTATATATGTTATGGTTCGATGCTGTGACCTCCTATTATTAATAATTAAATAATTCATAATTATTAATATAATTCAATTATCAATTTATTAATTAAATAATCATATTATTAATTAATTTATCTGAATTTATTCATATAACTTTCGTAACACAATTAATTGGACTATTCAATCAATTAACCGTGACCCTTTGTTACCAATAACCAAATGGGCTAGCAAGAGGACCTAATGGACTCACAGTTTTGAGTTCCAATAATCCTTAAAAATATTAATTAAACTCTTTAATTAATATTCTATGATTATTAATTTCGGTGTTACTACACTAAAAACCCAAGCCTGTACTTTCGAAACTGCAGATGTATTACACAATCTGAAATCTCAGTGTCCATCGATATAGCTATTACATATGGTTTGATCATCCATAAGTAGTTCATAATTAGAGATAGGTCATAAAGTCTATTATACCCCTAATTATATCTTTTCCTTTAAGTACTATTGATTCTCTAATGAACAATTATATCTTATCTTTCATTTACGGAAGAAGAAGAGTGTTCTTAATTTTTCAAGCCTCGAATTAACCCTTAAGGGAACTACTCCTCTACTTCTCGCAAGAAGGAATGAATTATTTTATTGTGTGCGAACCTTCCTAGCCACAAGTGATGAGAATGTAAAATATCCTATTTTTCTCCCCTAATGTTTAGTCTTTTATACTTATTTGGTGCCTAAATGTACTGATTATTCTTATATTTTGATTTAGGATGCAAATGGAGGCGGTAAGTGCAAAACGAAGTTAATTATTCGATTTTTGACAGTTCCGACATCACTTCATAATATGGGAATAATGTTCTCATCCAAGCTCCGATTGAGATGATTCAAAATGATATGGAACGGCAAGAAACAGCTCTACAACTTTCATGTTTTGAGTTTGGACAGATACGGGCAGCATCAAGGTCGAAATTGGGTATGACGTTGCTGCACCTGCACTGTTGATGTTCTGGAGCGTTTCTTAGCATGCAAGTGATAGCGGTTTATTTTTGGAAGCTTCCAAATTTGGTGCACGAAAAATCACAACTGAAATCACCACTTTCTATTTGTATTAGGATTTTATATTATATTCTTTTAGCTTTTCACTTTTTAGTCAAACTTAAATATTATTATTTGAGGATAAGTGTTAGCTTAAGTTTTAGAGTTTTGGTAAACTTCCAATAGAGGAGTTGATGTGTTTAAAGACCTCTCATCATCAGACCAGCAGCCTCCTCTCTCACGTCTTTCTCTCCTCTCTTCTCTAACTTTTCCTTTAATTTTCATGACCCTGCGTGGCTAAATCTTGATAATTGATTGAAGGAAACGGAAGCCTCGGAATCAATAAAATTGTGAGATCTTTTTGTTTTTATTGCTTAATTTATATTTTGAGTATCGGTTGTTCTTCTGTGCCTATTTTTATGATTATCTCATTTAATTATTAGGAGGCCTACTAGTTTATTATTCGTTACAATCTACTGCTAAGTTAGAAATCAAATCCGTAATTGTTTGATCCCTCTAATTTGTGAAGTAATTAAGATTTAATGATTTGCTGTGTCAGAAATTATTAGATCTTAGGAAGAACGCTCGACTAAATTAAATGCAACCGCTTGTGCTTGTGTTATTTAGTTTTATCGATCTCTCTAATTCTTAAAGCTGCTAGTAAATTAAACCTTTAACGCTTGTCTTGGGTTATTTAGTAGTTAGGATTAATTAGATTACCTGTTTTCTAATTAATTGTGATTAAGGAGAGTTAGGAAAATAGTTCCAACGGTAAATATTCAAAGTGTGAATTGATATATACTTACATCAATGATCAGTTGTAAAGTTCCGATGGTGGATGTTGACTTAGACCAATGTTTGTTCTTTGATTGATTTCGATATTTTAATTTGAATTGTTCCTTAGTTATTTTTCTTAAAATTGCTTTCGTTATATGAAAACACACACCCCCCCCCCCCCCCATCTTTGTTCACATAACATAGAATTAAACTAGATACTCTTCGTGGGAACGATCCTTACTCGCACTACTACATATATTTTTGGGAGTATAGGTTTTATTTTTGGTTGCCTGCGACAGCACACCAAAGCTAAACCGTGACTCCAAGATAAGGAGTTATTGATCGGGAATGCTACTCCGATCTTACCCATTGTATGTCAAAAATCACGATCTAATCTGAATGAGTCAATAAGATACTCAGGTTTAATATCACTCATATACAGCCATTATTTGTCAATATATATGAATCTCTTCATTTAATGGATCTTGGCGAGAGATTCACATAGATCGTGGCCCTGTCCTATATGATTTCATCATATAAGGTGTCTCCATTCTCGTGTCACCACATGAGTAGTATAAGATAAGGCTACCGTACATTGTGGAATGGACCGCAACTGTAGATTAACCACAAACAAAGTACCTAACTTTATTTGCTCTATACAGACTCTTTAGATTGCACATCTCAAACTAAATCCTTCTGTATATGACACGCACTCATATTCTCAGTTTAATATTTACATCCGGCAATCTTGGATGTTTTTACACATATAATATAAATGAACGATGTAAATAATTGAATACTTCTAGAATGAAAAACAACTACTTTTTATTCATATTTATTATAACATTTACATATTACAAGTTTTAAGACATATATCCCAACACTTTTATCATCAAAAATCAAAAGAGAACTAGAGTATTCGGGTATAAAGATACGAATAATGAGCGTTTCATATATTGTTTCTTTAGAAATTATTTTCCAGGGTCTTGGTTTTGCATTTTAAAGTATACTCCTTACTCATTGCCAAACATAACAACATCACATATTAAATTAACGAATACTATCAATTTTCCCCTATAGTTTAATGTATTAGTTAAAATTCACCTCATAATTTCGTATTTTACCCTCAAAATATTTATAAATAAATTTAAAAAATTAAAATATAAAAAATAAATAACAAATTAAAAATTAAATTTTTTTTAAAAAAAAAGATCCATCCTCCATTAAACTTAAAGAAGATTTTTCAAAAAATAAAATTATGAATTTGTGGATCTCCACCGTCCATCGATAAAGATAGATGACGGTGATCTAGATCTCTACTAGATCGAAATTTTTTTAAAAAAAATCAAACAAGAAACTAAAAAATTTTAAAAATGCAAATGGAGATAAAATTTAATAATATAATTTAAAAAAATGAAAAACAAAATGATGGATCTAGTGTCTGGCACCATATCTACAGATATCCATATCTAAAGATGGATCTATAACAAAATTTAAATAAAAAAAAGGTTGAAGAAAAGGATATGTTTTATCACTATGTGTAAAGGATATCAACATGTAATCCAGTATATGTAATGACAAGTATCGGGTTGGAATTATGTCATGCAATAAGAGTAGTGAAGCTGATATCAATTTTAGGTTAATAGTAAGCAGTGAAAATTATATTTGATAATTTATGGAATTTGAAAACTATCGTGATGCAGATTTTGTAGGTAATTTAAATTTTTTTTAAATACTAATAAGTAGATAATTATTTTACTTCGATGAAACAATTGTTTCTTGGTTAAATAAGAAACATGCTTATGTTGCAAAGTCAACAAAGGAAACAAAATATTTTTGCAGAACTACAGTAAGTACAGCTGTATGTTTTTAAGTATAGTTTGCAATTAGGTATATCTGATAAGATCAATGTGTTTTATGACAAAAAGTCTGATGAAAAGTAAAAAGAAAATAACTCTTAGGCAAACATATTGATATAAATTATCAGTATATTTGGTATATAGTGTTCAGTAGAAGGAATTAAAAGTCGACTGTATATCCTCTACTAAGAGGGTGGTTAAACCCTAGACCAAGGGATTATCTATGAAAATAGCATGTGACTACTGTGGTTTTGGAAATAATCTAGATGTGTAGTTGGAACGTGCGGTATGAAGGTATCTTTATAAAAATCTCGGGGAAGCCTAAGATGACCAAATGGTACAACTCTATTTGATTATAATATTGGTTGGGGAAAGATAGAGCACACTAACGAGGAAATAAGGTTTATAACATATCTTGTAACACCCCCTGACTCGACCAGTCTGGATCGACTCAGGGAGCGTTACCGGGTTTTCAAATACTTTCTAAATTCCACGTTATACATTTCAAACCATTGAAAATCATATCAATTTGTAATTTAAAATTGTTTGTCTAGTGAGCCCATCTAAAATACAGTTTTAAAAATTTCGGCAGAGTTTTCCTCTGTTTTTCTGATTTCCCAAAACCTGTTTCAAATAAAATTCACATATAATCCACAACACTTCAAATATCATTTCATTCAAATGCGCACTCTGCCGTTTAGTACGACTTTCAAACAGTTTTAAAATAAAATAATTCATAATTCATTAATTACAAACCTTTATAAAAATGAAAAACAGAAATCAGAAAATTATTTACAAAACATCGATATAATGATCAAATTTACTGACTTCTATATATGCATGCTTACTAATATAACATACAAAATTATATAACTACCCAATCAATGTGGTGACTCTGAATTCTTCTAGCTGCAGGTACCTCCTCTCTACTCTTTATCTGCCTCGGTATCCCTGTGACCTACGCGCTAAGCATATAGCTTAGTGGGTGTACACTAAACTCATTTATAAAAATCATAACATAATGTACTTTGCATAATATAAAAATCACAGTGCGAACGTAAATAAAACATTAACATTACCAGATTCAATTCAGTTATTAATGTAAATCATATGAAATCAAATTAATGAAAACAATCAATTTAACTGAAATATTGAAATAAACGTATAAATAAAATCAATTTCTAACTTCACTTATAAACATATCATTCAATTCACTTCAATTATGGCCCTCTAGAATACTCAACATAAACCAGGACTGGAATATGGGTCGTTCAACCACAGTAGCTGTCTGTCGAACATAACTCCCACCCTAGGACGAATCCTAAGAGTGGTACGTATCTCCCTACCCTAGGACCGAGGGTTCGGACCCTAGAGAGGTACATATCTCCCTATCCCAGGAACTAATCCTTAGGAAGGTACGTGTCTCCCTACCCTAGGACGAATCCGTGAGGAGGTACGTGTCTCCCTACCCCTGGACGAATCCATGAGGAGGTACATAATCAATCATCAATATCAATATCAATGTCAGGTGCAGTACTGCTCACTGAACCCAGCTGGTATACCAACCTTCGATATCCATTTCTATGTCTACGTATCCTAGGGCCGTTCGATACAATATTTCACATAACGATTCACAAATCGAATTTAAACGTAACTAAAATAAAAACGCGATCAATATGCGGACAACATATATATATATATATATATACATAATTTCATAAAAATAATTCAACGATTTGTTTGATTTCCACATAATCAACAATCAAAATACGATAGATACGATTCAATCAAAATTATTCAATAGAAAAACAATATAAACATATATTTACGAAATTATCCAAAATCTCAAATTCAATCAAAACACATAAAAATGTCAAAAACAGGTGTACACCAACCTGAATACCGTTCCTACACTTTTTCCTTCTGGGTTTTTCCCTTTTTCTTTTTCCTTTTTCTTTCCTCTTCTCTTCCTTTCTCTTTCCTTCTTTTCCTTTTTCTTCTCTTCTTCATTCTCTTCTCTTCTTCTTCTTCTTTCTTCTTCTTCTCTTCTTCTTCTTCTTCTTCTTCTTCTCTTTTCCTTTCTCTCTCTCTTTTTCTTTTCTTTCTTTCTTTTCTCCCCTTTCCCGTTTTCTGCTTCTTCTTTTCTGTTTTTTTTTTTGCTTCCGCGAGAAGCTTTCTTTTTTTTATACAAATTCGGTCATCGCGACCTGTGGTTGCGCCATCTGGTCGCGGTACTCACTGGAGAAGTTTCACCGCTTTCATCGCGAGCACCTATCGCGGTACTATGGTCGCGCTGGTGGTCGCGTTGCTCACTGCCCGAATTTGATATTTTTCACCACGAGCTAGTCAGCGCGATGTGTGGTCGCGGTGCTCACTGCCAGAAATCACCATTTTTCACCACGAGCAGCTCATCGCGATCTCTGGTCGCGGTGAGGGGTCGCGGTACTCACTGTCCACTTTTTCCTTCACTTCATACAATCTTTCTGGACCGCTCTATCTGGTCCATCTGGAAAGCATAAAAATAAACTTAATTACGTTTTACACCCCTCAAATCATACATTTTTATATCCACATATTCAAAATTAATTTTTTTGAAATTAGGGATGTTACATATCTTCTTGTATGTAAAATCCGATTAAAGGCATCAAGTTTAATCTATATAATAATAGACATTTAATGTAAAGTCGTTGATAAGGTATATTAAGAGAAGCCTTCAGATTGACCTAGGAGGAAGTACTTGGTCAAAATTTCGGATCCAGTACAAGTTTTAGACTTGGTTCAAGTCGCCAATAGTTACTAGGTTCATATGGTTTTTCCTAGTTCAGGATATAATGGAGCCATTTTATTTTTAAAATGAAGTCATTGGATAAAGGTGCGGTCAGAAATAGTGGTTTTAAAGTTGTGTACACGTAAAGGCCCATAACCATATTCTGATGACAGTTTACAAGTGTATGCAAAACTTATCGTGCATTATTTGATCACATGGAAGATGAAGGAATGTGATCAAATATGGCTACATGCAAAGGGATTGAGTGTGCCATGGTGTATCACAATAATGATGCACCATATACATTCAACAGACATATCTCCAGTAAGAGTCATGTTTAATGCAAATGGATATGATTGTCCATCAAGAGAAGTAATAGTAGTGAACCATTCCAACCCGCCATGAATAGTCACTAATTGGTCTATAAATAGACCGATACCAAGCCATTCAAAACACACTCGAAATACAATGTAAAGCTCTCGGAAACCTCTTGATTTCAGCTTAAATATATTATTACAGAGAGAAAAGTGTACATTAGCTTTTGCATGTAACTACCAGCCTAATAGTATTGTCACGGTCCTTCTGCAAAAATCTTTTACCCCTCACACCTATGAATGGGACTGTGAGTTATTTCTAGTTAAAATTAAACAATTAATAATTGAACAAATAACACTTAACCTACCTCAGATTTGTTGAATTACACTTGAAATTAAAGTTTGTAAAAACTCACCACTGAATCCCCATAACCTTAGGTTTGGCCGTTAAAAATAGGATTGACCGCTCAAAAAAAAGTAGAAGAAAAAGCGAGATATCCATAGTGGATCCACCACGGATCGCGAACCAAGAGAGATTCAAACATATTTTTTAACGGTCAAATTTAATGCAAGGGGAATCAATGTTAGTTTCTGCAAAGTTTGATTTTGAGTATAATTAAAAAAATCTCAGATAGGTTGAGTGTTATTTGATCATTAATGATCTAAGAAGTAATCAAATTCTAAGTTTAATGTCCAAAATAATTATATATTAGTCTATTATGCTCTGCTAAAGTAAAACTTATAGCACATCCACTTGTAGTAAAGTGGTTAGTGCATCTCCCTCCCACCTCAGTGGTGAGGGGTTCGATTCCCACCATGCACATACCAGCATGTATGGGTAGTTTTCTCTCCTTATGCATATATATCTTGTTTAATTCTAAGTACAATAAACATAATTGTATATTGAAGAATTAAATATTTATCAATGGATGGAAGCGAAAAGGAAGAGGAAACCAAAAGAATTCATACAAAATTTTACTTAATAAACTCTTTTATATAGAAAAAAAACTACATTGTTTTATTTATTATATTTAAAAATTTACAGAAAATAAAAACAAACAAGATAAATAGATTGAATCAATCAATGATTTGTATTGCTTTAACCAAAAAGTTGGTCATATATTCCACCTTATATCTTTTATATTGTCCTCCAGAATTGGATAAAAAGAAAACACTCACCGTTAGTATTTATATGTTTTAATGTTGAATCATTAAAAATCTCCAAAAATATATTTATATGTTTATTTGTATAGAAGATCATCATATTCATAAATTTATATTTGTAATGGATACCATATGATTTTCTCTAAATTATTAATTTTCTCCAATATCTCATATAATATTTGAGATTTGAAGAAAAAAGATAAAGATATATATTGTGGGGTCCGAGATTCGCCTACACTGGGCCTGGGCCCAGGTTTGCCCCAAGAGCCTACTCATAAGATACTGTCTCCAGTCCGTAATGGGATTTTCTTTCGCATCCCCCACCCCTCGAACTCATGACCAAGGACCTATTGTAATATCCCTAATTTCGAATAAATATGAAAAGTATGGTTGAATTAATCTTGAGTATGTGAATGTGATAGTTATGATTTGAGGGGTGGAAAATGTATAGGTTTTCAAATGGACCAATTTGAACGGTCGAAAACAATGCATGAAGAAAAGGGTGAAAGAATTGGACAGTGAGCATCGCGACCATCCTCGCGACCAGAGATCACGGTGGCTGCTCGAGGTGAAAGTGGCAAAATTGGTCCAGTGAGCACCGCGACCAGGCTCGCGACTAGCACTCGCGGTAGCCGCTGGCGCTGAAGGTGGCAAATTTCCACCAGTGAGCATCGCGACCATCGCTCACAATACGCGGTCGCGATGGCTCAAAAAGTTTAAAAACAAATATAGCGGTGCCACTATAAAAAGGAAAACATAACTGAGTAGAGAGCAAAAGCTCTCAAACATATCAGCAAACATAGCAGCAAACGAGAGAGAAAGAAGAGAAAAAAGAGGAGAGAGAAAGGAAAGAAAAAGAAGAATAAGAAGAAGAAGAATAATAAGAAGAAAAGAGAAGGAGAAGAAGGAAAAGAGGAAAAAGGAATTGTCCAAGTTCGGTGTACACGAGTTTTTGAATTTTTTTTGTTTTCCAGAATATTTCGGATTGATTGAATTTGATTAATTTTGAGTTATTTGAATTATATTGATTTTGAATTATATTTGAAACCGATTTCGGATTGTTGTGAATTGCTAATTCTTGAAATATAGTTTATATCCAAAATTTTGATTGTGAATAATATTCGGAATTGATTTTCATACGTTTTGATGCTAATATTGTTATGGAAATATATTGTTGAAAGTGATTTTAATTATATAATATTTGTGAAATATATCGAAAAATGATTTTGGGGTATTTTGATTCGACATGAAATTATGAAATAAGTTTAAATATATTTTTGTATTGATTTGATATGATTATTGATTTAAAAATATATTCGTATATTTCCGTTATATGATATTTGATGAAATTTGAATTTCGAATATATATATATATATATATATATATATATATATATATATATATATATCGATATGAATTGAAATTGAATACGTTGAAAGTTGATTTTGATGATTCTGAAATAAATGAGATATGTTGACATTGGATTTGAGAAAACGTTTTGCGAAATGGCTCTGATGTGTATAAATATAGATATGGATATAGGAGGTTGACATGTCAATTGGGTTTCTGTCTGAACAGTACTGTGCCGATATATTCTGTTTGTACCACCCTTCTTAGGGTTCTGTCATGGGACATTTACAGCAGGTGATTCTGTTAGTGTTCCATTCTGATCTGATGTTCGGCGGCTCGCCCGTTTGCGTCCGATACCGAACAACCCATAATCCAGTTCGATAACTTATGTTTTATATGTCAGGAGCCCAATCTGAAAATTGATTTGATATATGAAAGTGATTTGAGAAATTATGAAGATTTTATCTGCTGAATGATTTTGAATACGGTATTGGTTGAGTATTTGATTTGATTTGACATGAGCCCCATATATGATTTATTTCTATGTTATTTCTATTTTTATTGAAAGTAGATAAACTTATTTGATATAGTATATTTGGATATACAATTTTGTGTACATCCACTAAGCAATATGCTTAGCGTGTTGAGTTTTCTCACATGTAGGTAACAGAGGTTCCAAAGGAGATAGAAGCAAAGAAGAGTAGAAACTGCAGAAGAAGAGTCCGGAGTCATATCGGTCCTTCATATATTTTGGTAGTCCTTTTGTAATAAGTCTATATGTTTTGATACAACATGCATATACAGAAACTGTTTGTACATATTTAAAAGAACTTTCGCTATGTAAATATTTTATTATATGTTTATGTTATTTGAATATTTATAAATTATATTGTGATAAATTGATTGAGAAAGTCGCACTACATTCGGAAAGGTGCGCAAAAGTGATTTGAAATTTAGAAGTTGATTTTTATGAATTTAATTGTAAACAGGTTTTCGGAAAGTCCGAAAAACAGAGGAAATTCTGACAAGATTTTCGGAAATTTATTTGAACTACTTTCAAATATTTTTAATATACTTTTCAATTATGGTTATATAAAACTAAAAGTTAGATTTTAGTATATAGTAGCGCTCCCTATTCGGTCCGAGTGATATGGGTCAGGGGGTGTTACACCTATAGTCATAGTTCATTCAAGGTGAGTACCAATTTTTTTATTATGGAGTTCGGGATTCGCCTACACGGGGCCTGGGCCCAGGTATGCCCCACGAGCCCACTCACAAGGTACTGTCCCCAGTCCTTAATGGGGTTATCTTTCGCCTCCCCCACCCCTCGAACTCATGACCAAGGACCGATAGTCATAGTTCATATGAGCATCCCATAACCCCAAATACCCGCTCTAAATCATTCAACCAAGCATCGAGCACTATCTGGATCTCCAGACCCATTAAAAGATGTAGCCTCCACCCTACGCACACGCTCAATAGTAATTTCTGGAATATGTGTCTGATGTTGAACAATAGTGGTCAAAAGTTGAGTAATTTTATCTATTGTTTCATCTTTAGGCTCTGGTGCTCGTGGTTGAGGTCTAGGTGGATTAGGGTGTGACTCTGCCTCTATATCAATACCCTGTTCACTACCCCTCTTATGCTCAAAGTTTTCATTCAGGTTCGCTTCCGGTCTTGCGTGTGGGCGACCAACTCAACACATGATGCTGTCACAAAACAATATTTATGCTTAAATGCATGAAACTAAATGCAAGCAATTATGCAATATCCCAAAAAATCATAAAACTTGCTCTGATACCAAATTGACAGGACCCGCCCTGACTCCTCTCCTGAGTCTAAGGGAGTCCTGTGAAATTCTAAAAATTGTTTAACATTCTCAATCTTTTTAGTACATGCTATATATAAAAATTTAAAACTCAAGAGCTTAAGATGTGTTTAATAAAAATTTTGACATCGTTTCCTCTATTTTTTTGAACCATTTCTTCCTGAAACATTATAATAACATTTCTAAAAATAACAACAATCTCAACTTCGAAACAGGACCGCATGTCCCTTTTTTTTTTTTTTTTTCTCAAATCAAATATACTCAATAAATAAGATAAAACTCAAATCACTTTAATAAATATACTAAAACATGCATAATAAACTCATTACATTTATAACTAAGACTACTAAACATAGTAGTCTTTTCTTTTCTTTTAAACAAGTTCTTACAAGGTGTAAAGATAACTCAAAGAAAGATGAAAACTGTGCTTTTAAAACAGGCATTACTACTAAGTACCTTTACACATACAAACAAGCCTACATAATGTAAGGTATATGTACATAACATGTAGAAGCAACAAAATGATCCTTATTCTACATGTCATCGAGTGACCCACCTCAAGACTGGAGTTCACACGACTGGGAAGCTACCTAGAAAATATTTTAAAGAAAATAAAGGGTGAGCACTAACGCCCAGTGAGTGGATGTAATTTTTATTTTATAAACAAAACATAAAATTATATGTTTCAAATCCTTATCTCAAATATATATAAATGAGACATTGAAAACAATAACTCTTTATAAATTAACCATAAAATGTATATAACTTTTCTTAATATAATTTCTACACCAATGTCCGTACCCAGGGAAATTCTCACATACGTGTCGTAGGTTCCATACCACAACGCACACAGCAGAGCTTGAGACTTACCTCACATACACCGTGCGAATATATTTCGCCCGTGCAGAGAAATTATTCTCACATACGTACGCAGAGTGGCCCGAAAGCCTTAAATCTTAGTTATAGGGAATTGTACGAAATTGGTGTTAAAAAACTCATAACATTTCTCTCAATCTCTACTCAAAAACTTTATGTTTAAATAAATCCTCATTATAATGTACTCATTAAGCATTTATATTTTTCTCAAATATAACAAAAATCTCAATAGCTTAATTCATCAAATATAACCGTATCTCTCGTGTCCATATATAATTCAAAATCATAATAAATACTTGGTTTTAAGAATCACTTCAAATAAACGTAATAAATCTCTAACATTCATACATGAATTAAATTTATGTAAAACATAACTAAATCTTTAATAAAATATATAAATCATTTGTATAAAACTTCATATAATCTCTAACCAATCAATTTTATATAACACAATATAATATATCAATCTCAACACAAAATATATATCAATTCATTTTAATAATACCAATAATTTCTTTATGGAAATCAAATAAAAATCCACTCACAACTTGTATGAGATTCTAGTTGGGTTCAAGAAGGTTTGATCCCCTTTGTATCTCTTTCTCCCCTAAAAATCATCAAGAACTTGATTAGAATCCATAAGATATCATAATGAAAACACTATAAAAGAATTTAGGATTGAAATCCTAAGAATACCCCAAAGTTTAGCAAGAGTTTTTGCTAATATTTTTCCTTCAACACCTTGCTGTCCCAGTAGTTTTCCTCACACATTCACTTGTTGTCCCAGCTGTTTTTCCTCTCACTTTTACTCACCAAACTCTCTATTTTGTTGCCCATTTAAACTAGCTTATATTCCACCTTGTTCCTAGTCACTAACTCACATTTTAATATGTCAAAAATATGCCAAACAGCAACTGGCATAGGTGCTGTCTGGAAACTTAATATGTTGCTGGAAAAAATCAGATTGCAGTTAGGTGTGCAGTCTTTAAATTGCCACCAGCTGCTCCAATTTAAATGAATGAAGCAGTTGCTGTCCCATGCATTTTCAGCAGTGTTTTTGCTTGTATATTTGCACCATTTTGGGCTTGAATGGGCCTAAAGAATGTGGGTTTAATTTGTGACAAGTGGGCCTTTCGAATTTAATTTCGTTTTCCATTTTGGGCCTTACGAAACTAACCCAATTTTTCTCCATATTCGAATATTATAATATGAACATAATTAATTTATTTTGTTTTCCATATTGGGTCTCTCTATCACACACAGATATATATATATATATATATATATATATATATATATATATATAGTAATACTCACAACTCTTTATTTTGTTGATACTAAATTACTAATATTCTTAAAAGTCATTCTTTAACATAAGTTCGTAGTTAACCTAATTAGTATCTTGCAATTTATGTGATTTTGAAATCATGCAAATGGTAGCTTCAAAATCTATAGATTGAATTGTGATTTTAAAGTCATGAGTTTTTATTTTTTATTTTTATTTTTTAGTTTGTTAATTGTTAGATATAATATATTAAGGACATTTATTTTATAACAAAATTTACTTTAATAAAATGGAGAACTTTGTGATTCTTTGTTAGAGCATTTTCAATATTGTTATACTTTTGAGTAAAAATTAGGATTAATTACATTAATACCCTCTTTTTTTGGTATTTTTACACATGCTGGCAACTTTACCTTTTATTGTACAAATCCTCCCCTAGAAAATGTTAACAAAACCGTTAACTAACCATAAAGTTAACGGTTGATACTGTAGCAAGGGTAAACTCGTCTTTTTCCTATTAAATCAATTAAAACAATTAAAAAATAAATTAAAAAAATCTAAAAATAAGAAGAAGAAGAACAACAACAACAATTTCGAAAAAAAGAAAAAGAAAAAGAAAAAAAATATGGAAAATGATGAAGAAGAAGAAAAAAAACCTGAAAAAGATCAAGAAGAAGAAGAAAAAAAAATTTGAAAATTTTTTCTTTTTGCCACCTTCAATTTTTTTTTTTTAGTTTGAAGATTCAACCTTCAAACTTTTTTTTTTTTTTTTCATTTGAAGGTGGAAATCCCAGATGGGATCTCCACTGTTCGTCTCACGAAATGGACGGTGGAGATCCCAGATCCTTAAAAAAAAATTTAGTTTTAAGGTTTTTTTTTAAATATTTTTTATTAAGAGCAAAATGGTCTTTTTGTCCAAACAGTTAACTTTATAGTTAGTCAACGGTTTGATCAATATTTTTAGAGGAGATTTATGCAATAAAAGGTAAAGTTGTCAGAATGTGCAAAAGCGCCAAAAAAGAGGAGATATTAGTGTAATTAACCCTAAAAATTATTACCACATAGAATATATAGATAATTAGGGAAAAAATTGCTCTTCAATGCCATTATACTATCTGAATATGGAGCTGATGTGGCAAAAACATTTATAGAAATTATGGAGATGAAATTCTCAATTTAAAAGCTATCCTAGAAATCCTAGTTAACATTTTCAGTATTCCTAAAAAAATAATTTATTGTCATTTCTTATGATTGGTTATAAAATGGATCCATAAAAATACTATTTTTTACAAAATATAATTTACTGTCATTTCTTGAGATTGATCATAAAGTAAACCCACAAAAATAATTTAATAGTAAATAAAAGAGTAGAGAGAGTAAGACATGTGTTTTATAGTAATTGGCTATAAAGTGGACCAACAAAAATAATTTAACAGTAAAATAATAGAGTAGAAAGAGTGATACATAAATAAAGTGAATCCATATTTATCTTTAGATAATTGCATTAGAGATATGAATATGTATAAATTTATTTTTTTTTTGCCAAAATAGAACCATATGTTGATATGTCCATAATAAAAAAGTCATAAATGTATAATAATATTGAAAATGCTCTTAATTTTCGAAAGCTTGTTCCTTAAATTAGCAAATAAAGAAATTAATATTATTTGTCAAAATTGCAATCCCATATATAGAAAGGCGAATTGCAATGAAGAATCCTTACGTTTGGTCATATTGCAATGACATTGTGAGTTTAACCTTACTTACACATTAGTACCCTTGATCAACTGGTTGACTTTAGAGTTGACAAGTCAACCAATAGTCAAAGGGCAATATAGTCATTTTTACCTTAATTTTTTTAAAAAACAAATAGTTAAAAATTATAAAAAAATTAAATGAATCTGTCAATCAATCTTAATAGAGGTGGAGATTATATTGATAAAAAAAATTTTAAAAAAGAATAATTAAAAAAATAAATATTAAAATAAAGAAAATAAAAAAAAAAAAAAAATTGTGTTCTTGGTGGTGGAGATCCAGACAAGAACACCAAAAAAAAAAATTTGCAGACAAACCCATTTCTCAGTTCGTCTTCGAAGACGAATCCAGTGTCTGGGTACGTCTACAAATTTTATTTTTTTTGGTGTTTTTGGTGCGTGGATTTCCACCACCAAGAACATCAAGAAAAAAAAATTAACATAAAAATATATTTTTTTAATTGTTTGATTTTTCAAAAAAAAATTAATTTTTTTAATTTTTTATTTAATTTAATTTTTTAATCAAGAATAGGTTTGTCATTTCACACATAAGTTATGGTCAAATCGTTATATTTAACTAGGTCAACTGACAGAATGATACTAATGTGTAATTAAGGTTAAACTCACGATTTTGTTGCAATATGACTAAATATCAGGGTATTTCATTGCAATTCGCCATATATAGAAATTATTTGACAAAAAGAAATTAATAAACATGACCAAACAACTATCTTCCAAATAAACCTAGGGTGTAAAATTGACTATAATAAAAGCAAATGATTACAACCATAAATATTTACCAACTTAACGGAGAGTTTTCTTGACATATTGTGTGTAGATATCACTTGGTTATAAGAGTAGCCCGGACCACACATGTTCTGATTGATCTTAGTAAATCACGACAAACTTATAATTAATCTTACTGTATAATTTAAAAAAAGAAAAAAAGAAAAATAAGGTGACACCAAGGCTAAAATGGTTCTCATGCTGCACCTTTTGTTCATTTGCATGTTTATGTTAGGTTACTAGAAACAATGTGAGTTAGTATTATATACATTTGTATCATTGTAAATCTAATATTGGCAATTTCATAGGCAATTTCAGAATCTAAGAAGTGCAAAACATTTGCTTGCTTGTCTGTCCACCTTGTTACATGGAAAATAATCAAATCAGCGACAGTGTATGAATACTTTTATCCACGATACGCGAAGAAAAATCTACAAAATTAGACTACTTTTAACTTACCATTGATCCTCCACCTATAATGTATTAAATTTTATCAAGTATCACTATCTATATCAAGTTCAAGCCAAAGGCTGCTCAATTATGTTTTACTATAAAGAATTTTTAAAAAATTGAAGTAACAAAGATGGATAAAGGGGAAAATATGAAAAATACAAAATCATGCACTTGAACATGGTTATGAGATGATTTATGCTCTTTTAATCTCTTCAAAAGTTCCATGGACATCACCAACCTTAACATTAGTTTTGACAAAACATCACTATATAAATACTGTTCTAAAGCTAGTATGTCACAGTTAGCAGTTGTGAGTCTCTTCTCATCTTCCTAGCCACAAGTTATTGTTGAATGTGCCAATTATGTTTCAACCAATCAGTATCTTCTCTACTCATAAAAATGGTTTGGATGGCCGATACACAAATACGATTCCACCTAAATGCATGAAGTTATTTGCCAAGTAAAAGAAAGGTATACTTATTATTTTTTAACTTTACTTCTTCACTAGGATGTACATCACAACCCGACGGCTGCAATAATCTAGATGCCATTGTGTCTGCTCCACGCGCCCAATCACAAAGCCCTTCATTGCAGCTTCTAGAAAGTATTCAAGGACAGAATCTGCACATGAAGAATGTTAAGAACAAAAGAACCATACAAAGAGAGAGAGAGAGAGAGAGAGAGAGAAGAGAGACAGTGTCTTGTCGTTTCTTAGTTCACCAGCTAAAAAGATTGTTGTTTCAGATCCACAAAGTTGCAGTAGGGTGTCCAACAAATCCATTACTGCTCCTTCACTATATATCACATCCGACCCTACAACTAAAAATGAAGAGAAAAAAATGTACATAGTCAACAAAATTTACCAAAATAATTGAAGAACAGCTACCACTAGGACTCAAGGAAGAATAAAAGAACTTAGCTTTCCTTTAGAGGGCTTCTTCAATAGAATCATAAGGAAAAGTAGAGAACTTTCACATCAATGGACCTTGGTTTAATGTTTTATTAGTGAGTTATATCTGGAACTAGTAATCAACTTAGCTCTTATTCTGATTGTGCTCAAACTCAAACTTAGCTATTTGATAGAGCTAAAACAATTACAAGCCATAAAATTTGAACCGATCAGCAGTGTGAACTAAATTGTCTAATAGTTGACAGATACTTAAAATGTCCGTTATCAAATTGGAAAAGCTCTAAATATATTAGCCATAGAGAAAAAGAATGTTCAAAGCTAAAATCAGACAGTTTAACTTTTAAATATCTAAACACGTTATCTTTAGGCCTGTTGGGTTGGACCAAGAAGGTACGTATAGGTTGGGTTAAGCTATGTATTAGGTCCAACTCTTACCTTTTGCAAAGTATACGTTGCTTCTTTCTTTTCTGTCCTTTCGGTTATACAGTCTCATTTAAAACCTTGACAAAGTCATTGGTTATACAGTCTCAATTAAAATTTTGCAAAGTTACTCATGTTATCAGTTACTTTCAATACCATAACAATTAGCCTTAAGATGAGTTTTCTCATTGTCATTAAATAATGAATAAGCGCACAAAGCAAAGATACATTATGAGCTTCATGGTTAAAATTTATATTTTGTGGAATTTGGGAAGAAAGTGAATTCAAACACATCTAGAAATAAATGAATTTATTCCCACAGATAATCTGAGGAATTGTAAATCCAACAAGGTGCCTCGAAGCAAAGAAGTTGTTATTTCGAGACCAAATTGTTTAATCAAATACTAAGAACTCTAATAAAATAATAAATAAAACAGAGAAGGTGAATACCGTAATCGGGTAAGGGTTAAATGAGTTCCTGGTCAGGGTCATCTCCCCATGTAAGCTCCTTGACTACGGCAGAGCCCTTCAAATCTCCATGTCTCAAGTTGGTTTCGACATTCTTTTTCAATAGCCTCAGTCTATCAGGCAAATCGGTGAGGATAACTTGAGCATCCAAAAGAGCTGCAATGCAGCTAAAAATACCACAAAGACCAAATTACACTATTTAAGTCATACAAAGAAACTAAGAGTGACATGGTTGATCATGAACTAAAATCTAAAAAATTACCCAACTAAACCACATCCAGAACCCAACTCAATCATCTTCTTCCCTTGAAGAAGAAGCATCCCTGCGTCCACAGCATGCTCCAAGAACTTCCCCAACACAACCCCACTATCCCACATCACTAATTCAGTCACTCCAGGCTTGCTCTTCAGCTACAAATACAATAAAAAAAAAAAAAAAAAAGCAATCAAACATGTGGATATTTCAAGAAAACCTAAAAACTTGAATGCAACAAAATAAATATCGGTTTTGATAAAAATATCTGGAGTAGGTAGAATATTTACTTCATGCTTGAAATTAGAAAAGAGAGAGAATACGAGAGAAGAAGGAGACTGAAGGATGGAGAGAGAGTGGCCACAAGCGTCAATGCGGAGCTGAAGAGATGATTGGGAGACGAATGTGTTTGGCTTCGAAAGTGTAGGCTGTTGAATTCCCCACAACAGCATGGTCTCCTCTGTAGCTGATTCTGATTCTGACTCTGATTCTGGTTCTGACTCACCAACCACCACCATCAACAGTCTCACATTCTCTTTGTATGATCCCAGTTTCACCATTTTCTTCTTCGACTCTTCCTCTTCTTCTATTTCAAACTCAGTTGTCATTTTCTTTCTAAAAACGAAAAAAGTCTTGAATGAAGAAACATGACTGAAATCAGGAAACCCTAAAAATGAAGTCTTTGTAAAAAAATAATATTGCCCTTAAACCCCACAAATTCTAATTGATCGAATACAAACCTTCTAATTATACAATAAGTAAAAACAATTTAAAAAAGCTTGCTCCTGGGAACAAAAATCATAGCAAATTTTTTTTTTCATTTTTCTTTTTTAATATAACAAATTGGTTTTTATTTATTTATTTTGTATTGGTTTTATAAATAAAGGTATCCACTTTTAAAATCCATGTGATGGACTAATTGGTGTGCAGTACGAGGATTCGTTTACTAATAGTACTTGGATCAATTAAAGGCTGATATTAAATATTGTTAATTATATTATAGTTTATTAATAAAATAAAATAAAATTACTAACACTTAATCCCAAACAGTCTCTTTCTCTTTCTATCTAATTATTAATTAAAAAAAATTTACTAAATCCAAACAGTTTATTTCTTTTTCTATCTAATTCTTTTCTTTGACAATTAACTAGTTAAGGCGGATCATTATGGAACCAAGCGTTCTGATCACCTTGACAGACATTGACAACTCCATGTGCAAATTAGATAATAATTTTCTAATCTTATATGCAGGTTCAGATACAGTTGGAGTTGCTATATCCAAGATTGCCAATTAACTAGTTAAAAGGTGCACTCGATGCTGTAGTACAAAAAAATTCTGCTAAGTATTTGTCTTGTCTTGCTGTTGTATTACAATCATTTTTGCAGTCTGTTCTTCCATGTACATAGATACTCGTCTTCTTCTTCTTGCTGACCAGAAAACACATATTGTATATACTGCAAATTTCTTCATTTAAAGCTTAGTTTATATATATATATATATATTGAAACCTTGTAGTCTGAGAATTAAAATAAAGTAGTCAGTTTTTTTATTCTTTTGGGAAAGGAATAGATTTTTGGTTGACAGAGAGGGAGTACATTGATATGTTCAGTTGGGAGTCAATTTCGATACTTAATTCATGTAGTTAAGTTGAAATTATTTTCAGAAGTCATTGTTGCTCTAATATTGTTTACGTACTTTTGCAACTTTGTAACTTTTATGTAATTGATTTTCCTTATCATATTCATTGGTTTATAAGAGTACCATAAACACTTCGATCAAATTTTCATATTGATTATATAACTATGTATAGTCATGGCCACGGTTTCGGTTTTGGAACCGCCGGTTTCGATTCCGTTTTTGGTCTATTCGGAACCGGGATCGTGAAGGTGTCGATTCCGATTAGAATCGGAGGAGGAACCTCGGTTCTGGTTCCTCCTCCGGTTTTATAACCGCCGGTTCCATAACCGGAACCGGCCCCATCAATTAAAAAAAATTTTGAATTTTTTTTTAAATTAAAAAATTAAAATAAATTAATAAAAAATTGTAAAAATTAAACTAATGAATAAACCAAAGGTAATAAATTATTGTGGATGGAGAATAAAAACTTTAGAAGTGTAGTTAAGTTGAAATTATATATATATATATATATATGCAAAGGTAGTTTCAAAATATATTCACTTTCAATGTGGGATTGGTTATATATATAGATAAGTAAAGATGGTTCAAGTCTTGTGCACTATTAATGTGGAATTTGAGAATATAGTTAAAAATGGTCTACACTAGTCCCACATTGAAAGTAAAAGAGGAGTGTAGGAGATGAAGTTTTATATAAAATGGTAGTAAGTAGTCCCACATTGAAAAGAAAATTGTAGTGTAGGAAGTTGAGTGCTTATAAGTAGTCCCACATTGAAAAGAAAATGGTAGTGTAAGAAGTTGAATACTTATAAAAGGAATGAACATTTGTTGAGATATGACTAAAGTGGTATGTGGCCCAACAATAGTATTGGGTCATTTACTCACGTTTATTTTTAAATTATTTTATATGGCCCAATAGTATTGGGATATATTTATATATATATATATATATATATACAAAATAATAATAATAATAACGGTTAGAACCGGAACCGAACGGTTCCTTGAACCGCCGGTTCGTAACCGGCGGTTCCGATTATTTTTTAAGGCCAACCGGAACCTGGATCGGGTTGTCCGGTTTTGGTCACCAGTTTCGGAACCGATTTTGAACCGGGACCGGCAGTCCCAGTTCAAAACCGGCGGTTCGGTTCGAATCGTGGCCATGACTAACTATGTATGGATTTTTATTTAATCAGAAAGTTAGAACATAATAATTTTTATTGGGATAAATATATATCCAAATAATATATAATTAAACAAATATGAATAACATAAGAGTTGTAATGAATTTGTCATCAACAAATTTTAATTAAAAAAAAAAGAAAAAAATTGTACTAGAATTGATGGTTTCCTTGAGGCCACATGAGCTCAGTGAATTTTTCACATTCCTCAAGATTTGTTGTATACGCAATGCCCGATGCCCTCATGAAGAGGCAAAACAGATATCTTTCCCATATAGCCATGAGCAGGCTTAGGGTTAACATTTTTCATTTTGGTTTCTTGGGGAAGATCAAACAGCTCTTCCTAGTGCATCAAAAACCTTCTTACGAAAATCCGAAGCGAGTAATTTGTCATAAACAGCTACAAAGGAGCCATATTCCTCAAGTGTAAGCCTGATATCATTGCAAGCTGATCGCCAACAACTTGTACCAGGCTTCAAGTCTTCCCTGGAAAGACTACAACTGGAAGTTTTGGTGCTGTTTCGAGAACCATGGTTTTAGTTTTGTGCTTGAAAGTTCGAAGGCTTTGTAACTTTAACTAGTTAATTGGCAATCTTGGGTATATCAACTCCAACTGTATCTGAACCTGCATATAGGGTTAGAAAATTATCTAATTTGTACCTGGAGCTAGAGTTGTCAATTTCTGTCGAGAGTGATTAGAACGCTTAGTGCCATGATGATTTGCCTTAACTAGTTAATTGCCAAAGAAAAGAATTTGATAGAAAGAGAAAGAGACTGTTTGAGTTTAATAATTTTTTTTTAATTAATAATTAGATAGAAAGAGGAAGATACTGTTTGTGTTAAGTGTTAGTAATTTTATTTTATTTTATTAATAAACCATAATACAATTAGCACCATTTAATAACAATCCTTAAATTGATCTAAGAGCTATTAATAAATGGTGCTAATTGTATTATGGTAAGGAGATCCTCAAATATATATATATATATATATATATATATATATATATATATATATATATATAAAGAGTAATATTATTAAGCATCCTATGAGTGATTAGTGCAACTCTCCTTCTATATCAGTGGTGAAGATTTAAGTCTCATCATGCCGGATTCAAGTCCCACCATACTCATTTACCAACATGTGTGGGTAGATATCTTCCAGTTATGGGAATAGATATCCGAACCATTCGTTTAGTAATTGATCTCGCAGGTTCTGACAGCGGTTAATCTTGTAGTTGTACCCTTAAAAAAAAAAAAGTAATGTTATATATTTCTCAAATTTTGTCTAATACTTTTCATCCAAATGACAACTTTGCTTTGTAAGATTGAAAACCTTAATGTTTTGAAATCAAATATTTATGAATAAAAGTCGAAAAACTATCACGATAGGATCATAGGACTTGATTGTTTATTTTTATTTATTTATTTATTATTATAATCCTTTTGTGATTGACCGCAATTAGTTATGGCCCTGGTTCAGTTCGAACCGGGCGGTTCGAGGTTCCGGTTAGCTTCCAAAAAAAATCGGAACCGTCGGTTACGAACCGGCGGTTCGAGGAACCGTCCGGTTCTAACCGCTTTTTTTTTTAAAATTAAAATAATTATATAAATATTTATTTAAATATAAATAAATATATAATTTTACATCCCAATACTATTGGGCCACATAAAATAATTTAGAATATTAAATATGAGTATAAAAGCCCAACATTATTATTGGGCCACACATCAATTGTATAATATTCTACTATATTTTTTCTTTTGTAGCTTAGCTTTTATAAGCCATTCAACCTCTGTAGTAGCCAAAATATGTCTGGCCCAAAGACAAAGCCCATAGCTAAAAGTAGGGCTGCACTCTCATGTAGTACGACGGTGGCTTAGCATGAAGACCAAGTCGCACGACATGGAGTACCTTCATGTAGATGTACCAGTTGGAAGACTATGTCGCACTACACGAAGCACTCGTGTAGTACGACGACGTACCAGTTGGAAGACTATGTCGCACGACACGAAGCACTCGTGTAGTACGACGACGTATCAGTTCGAAGACCTTGTCGCACGACATGTACCCTTATGTAGTGCGACAGTGCTACATCACCCAATCATGGTCCAGATTGACAAGAAACCTACATGTCGTACGACATAGCATCTCCGTCGCTCCGAGGGAGACCAGATTGTGATCTACTTGGAACGGGTCCTACAAAGTCATAATGACACTTAATGGCAGCCCAATCAAAAGAAGCACCCAGATGCTTTCTTAGTGGAAGACAGAGAAGAGAGAATGATGAGATCTCCCAAAAGGAAGAAGCATGAGTCTTCTATAAAGAGGAGCATAATCACTCATAAGAGGGGGGGCCGAAAAACTGAGATCCAGAGATTACTACGAAAAAGCCACACCCTTCGGCCATTGTTCATTTTCTCCGATCACCCTCCGACCTTACATCTCCTTTGATAAGAAAAACCCCAACTGTGAAGATAGCAGGAAGTATTTCTCACTCATCTCCATTTACGAGCATTACACCTTTATTAGCACTCGCTAACTTGACCATCGAAGTGACTTTGGCCGGCACCACCCCGGTGTCCCAGACGTCCTGCGGGTCACGTGCGTTCTGTCTTTGCAGGTTGTAGTGCCCAGTGTCCCCGAGCGATTTTTGAGGACTACAACCTCCTACACAACCCTTTTCTTTTCCATGTGGGACTAAAATTGCCCTAAATGGGTTACAATTTATATGAACTTCTCATTAGTGAAGGGACCAAAACATGTTCTCAAAAAAAAAAAAAAACCAATTTATATACATTTATCAAGTACTACTCTTCTTCTTCTGCATCTTGTCGTGTGTGTGTATATATATATATATATATATATATATATATATATATATATATATATATATATGTATTACAAAATAGAGTAACCAATACTAACATGCTCTTTTCCGCTAATGGATCTAACCAAGTTCATATAATATCTCTGCAAATCTCAACTCAACACAAAAACACTTCTGTTTTGTCTGTTTGCCTTCCCAGTTCCCGTAACTATTGTTGCTATTGGCTCTTTTAACAAACTTTAAACAACAACTAGGGAATTTAGCAAAATTGTCCAAACAGTAGTCAATAATTGCAAAATTACCCAGGGTCCACTAATTTTTGCAACCGCTACCCAAAGACTTTGTTTGGACAAATTTGCCCTTACTTTCACATTTGACCCAGACTCCACGTTTTCACTTTACATTTTTTGACCTGCTTGTTTTTACTGCTGTTCATCTCAACTGCTGTTCATCGCCGGTGCTGTTCGTCTTCTTCGTGTGTGTTCTCTGCTGCTGTTTGTCTTCTTCGTTTCGTCTTCTTTGTTTCGTCTTCTTCGTTTCGTTTGTGTTTGCAGGTTCCGCCGTAGTCGCGTTCTTCTTGGAGCACAGCAAGGAAATCGTCTTCTTCTGTCCTTGTTCAAAGTAAGGAAAAATTTCTTCTTGTGATTATTTGTTTACAAATTTGTGTTTTGAGCATCGGGCCACGTCTGGCCGATGATTTTGTTTCATCGGGTCACTTTGTCTAAGTGGCCCGATGAAACAAAACCATCGGCCAGCTCAGACCTGATGATTTGTTCATCGGGTCACAGCAACGAAATCGTCTCCTTCTTCCGTGGTAACATTCCACACCGATTGAAATCGTCTCCTCCTTCTGATTTTTTGTGTAGAGGTTTGTGTTTTGGGCATCGGGCCACGGGTGGCCGATGGTTTTGTTTCGTCTGGCCAGTACCTCAGTGGCCCGATGAAACTAAACCATCGGCCAGGTGAGACCCGATGAGTTTTTCATCGGGTCTTCGCTGGCCGATGGTTTTGTTTCGTAGGATAGTGGCCCGAGGAAACTAAACCATCGGCCATCTGTGACCCGATGAAAAACTCATCGGGTCTCAGCTGGCCGAAGGTTTTGTTTCGTCGGGTCACATTGGCCTGATGAAACAAAACCGTCGACCAGCCATGGCTCGATGATTAAATGTCATCGGGCCACCGCGACCCGACGGTTTTGTTTCATGGTGGCACCGTGGCCCGATGAAATAAAACCGTCGGGTCGCGGTGGCCCGATGACATTTAATCATCGGGCCACGGCTGGACGATGGTTTTGTTTCATCGGCCTGATGAAACAAAACCATCGGCCAGTCGTGGCCCGATGATTAAATGTCATCGGGCCACTGCGACCCGACGGTTTTGTTTCATGGTGGCACCGTGGCCCGATGAAACAAAACCGTCGGGTCGCAGTGGCCCGATGACATTTAATCATCGGGCCACGGCTGGCCGACGGTTTTGTTTCATCGGGCCGATCAGACTAAACCATCGGCCAGCCTGCAAGCATCACCATGAAACAAAACCAGATGAAATCAAAGCATCGGGCCACTGCGACCCGATGAAATTAAATCATCGGGCCAGCTTGGTTTGATGAAATAAAATTTATATTTGTATTGTAAGCGTTATATTGTTTAGTATGTTGATGAATTCGATTTTTTTTTTATGCAGGCTAATATTCAATGGCAAGTGACAAGTTGATTGAGACGATGAAAATTAAGTAAAAAAATTTTTTCCATGCCAAAATGACAACGTATTCTAAATGGGGTTGCATCGGGCTGCTTAAGAGTAAACTCACGGAACGTCAACAACAAAAAATAAAAGGAACGTGCTTTGCGCATTTCTTAGATGTTAATGAAATTTGCTTCACGGGTCAATTTTGTCATCACATCTTGTTGCGGGAGTGCCATGTAGACAATGCTGAAAATGAAATGTGGTTTGTGATTGGTGGGAATAGAATACGGTTCAGTGCAAACGAGTTTTGCCTCGTCAGCGGTCTACGTCTTGGGGATACAGTCGTCCCTACTACACAGGAAGATGATATGTGTAGAATTTGGCAGAAATATTTGAAGGGAGCGAAAAAGGTGACTGGAACCAAATTGCAAAGTTTGTTCGAACGTATGGAGGAAGAACATGATGATGATGATGACATGATTAAACTAGCTTTGTTGCTGATCTTAGAGATGACATTGCTTGGAAAGGACCTGAGGACTAAGGTCGAATATTGGGCAATGAAGTTGGTTGATAATTTAGAAGAATTCAATCGGTTCCCATGGGGTTCATTTGTCTATTCAAGGACATTCAACTCTTTATCGACTTGTTGCAAAGGTCGAGATCAGAAGTTTATGGAGAAGGCTCAAAAGGATCCGAGCCATACAGCAGAGAAGATCAACCTGTATGGATTTGTCTATGCTTTTCAGGTAATTTTAAGTGTTTAATTTTTTTTACCCTTAACTTCTTTAAAACTCTTATTGAAACATGGTTTTGTTTTATTTGGTAGGTGTGGGCAATTGAAGCGATTCCGCTGTACTCAAAGAAGAAATTTGCTACCAGAGTGTCTCGTACAGCCCCTCGTATTCTGAACTGGGAAGTGAAAACGAGTCCTGGATATGAGGCTTTGAGAACTGAGATTTTCAGTAGGCGAAAGGTATGAACTACATTCAAAGACTTCTGTTAGGTATATAAATTTTTATTATAACACTATGTGGGCTGTTTTTTTTTTTTTTTTGTTAGATTTCAACGTTTCAAACTTTGAAACCAACGGAGGAAGAATTGAAGTTGTCCTATTTTACGGGGTTGGAGACGACTGCCATCTCAAATGATCCGTCTGCCCCAGATATAGAGATTGGTGATCAGGAAGATGACGAGAATTGTGATGAGAATGATAGTGATGATGTTACTGAAAAAGAGCAACCAGAACCGAAAGATAAGCAAGCTGAAATACAATAAGAGCGTCCTATTGGACGGAGGCCATCGGTATGTTGCCAATATTGTCCCTTAATTGTATTGTTCATTAAATATTATGTAAATGTTAATTTAACTTTTTCTTGGACATTATGCTAGGACTCACAAGATTTGCATAGAAAATTGGATGGCTTCCACACAGAAGTAGCCTGTCTACAGACTTCTATGACCGCACTGAATGATAAAGTTGACAAAGGGTTTGCAACCCTACAAATAGAACTTGATGAGACGCGGAAAGGAGTTGAGAAATTGATTGAAGTTGTCTGCAAGACAGGAGGCAGTAATGAAAAATTTGCAGCTGGAATTGAGGTGCTAGAGGTAATTTATTTTTTATTTAATCACGTCGAAATTTGTCATTTCCTTTTTGATATTGTATTAACCGTATACTGTTCTATTCACTGTATCAGAGTGACGACATCTTTGATACAACCTACAATGTGGACGATACAACTGATCTTAGAAATGATGAAGCAAAGAAGGAAGGTGTTGAACCCGATCAATGCCTACAGCTGACTATTTACCGTCCTCCCTCTCCCTTGCCGAATATCGTGAGTGCCACAGGTAATCAGAGTGTCGAAGCTCTTGAAAAACAAGCATTCGGCGTAAGATATGGTATGAGGGCGCGAAAGCGTTCTGCATTTGTATCTAGCCCGTACATTGACCCGACTAAGCCAAAGAAGCAAAAGACACGGTCTGCAAATCCAATTCAGTTCGAGCCGTTAAAACCGGTTCATAAGGAAGTACAGTCGGAGTACGAGGCTTTAAAAAAAAATAAGAAAGCTAGGTAAGCATACATAATTTAAGTGCATAACCTATTTTCAGATTTATTTTTTTGTTGTGATGTTTAATGTAAATTGCTCTGAATATTATACCTTATATGCAGGTGCTACGTTGAGGCACCAATGGATGCGACCCCTGAATTTTTCAAGACGTTTGAGAGTGCAACCGACTGGTTGGATAGCTGGGTTAGTAAATATTTTCAACTTATTTTGTTACTTTCATGCTAATGTCATTAACTTGCAATGTTCCTTATGATGAGTTTGAAATGGCAATATTTTTTTCATGATGTAACCACAAAACAGCACCTTGAGGCTTATTTCTCAGTACTACGGAGGCGCCAGCTTTCGCATCCGACCATTTTTTCCCAAAATTACAACTTGATTGATCCAACATTCTTTGTAAGTTGTAATTGAAATATAAATTATTTAATTGTTTTCCATGACTTAATTATAAAGAACATACTGATATTTTAAATATTTGTAGACAATCCTTCGCTACATGTGGAAAAAACTTCCGAAGGACGAGGATGGAACCATACCACAGGAGGCATACGATCCCCTTACCTTTCCATGGGAGGATTTTTACCTTGGCTATGTTCGCGGAGAACGACCCGAAGGGTCTCGTTCCTGGTGGGAGATCGATAATGTAAGTGTAATCATGCATCTATTTTACAGTTCAATATCTTTATAAGTTAAATGCTAATTATGTGTTCAATGTAGTTGTTGATGCCTGTGAATGTGGATGGTTATCATTGGGTGTTGGCGGCTGTCAATCTTGTTGAAAGAAAAGTACGGATCTATGATTCTTTATGTAAGGAAACTGATCCGTCTTTTCGGGAGCAATATGTCGCCCCACTAGCACTTCTTCTGCCGTCCCTTATGTATAGCGGAGGCTATTTTGAACACAAAGGGAGACAAGTACAGGTCACTCCATTTGCATGCAAAAGACTAGGTCCCGATACTGTTCCACAACAACGGGGGGCGTAAGTGAAATTGAACTCAATATTTTTAAATTGATTGTTATTATAATTGATTCAATAATTGACAGTGGTATTATATTGAAATTATTGCAGTGGTCACTGTGGTGCATTTACCCTTCTGTTTGCTGAGTACATTGTTGCACACAGACAGAAGTTTGATTTCAATGCAAAGCAAATCAAAGCTCTGAGGAAGAAAATGTCCATTGACATATTTGCAAACTCTGCACGGCTAGAAGATGACGATGAAGAATGACCTGTACTTTTTTTTGGAATTTTCATTTATGTGAATATTATTGGTTGTTGGGAATGATTGTAAATTTTGGTATACGTTCATATTATTGGTTATTGGGAAATTATTGGTTGTGGGTATATCATTGGTTATTAATAAAATTATGGTAAATTTTTTAAACGTTAATTTTTACGCTTTGATAAAATGATTGGAAAAGTCGCATCGAACGGAAGGATGCGCAAATGATTGAACATTGTGCTATGAAGTGTATACACCTTGAGGTAAATGCATTGATTTCGAAAATCAGGTTTTGGGTAGTTAGAAAAACAGAGGAAACTCTAGCAAAATTTTCTTAAGTTATTTGATTACACACTCTTCAAAAAACCAAATAAAACTGTTAATTGCATACAACAAAACAGCTAACTGAAATTGTACAATAATAAAACTGTTAATTGCATACATACAACAAAACATTGATTTGGAAATAGTACAATAATGTCTTCCAAATTGTACAATAATGTGAATTATATTGTTCATTTCCTGCAATTCTCCAAATCAAAATGCAATTAAATACAACAAAACAGAATGTCATAAATAAATCAACATCATATCTTGCATATCCTCATCACCCGGATGGTTCAGCTACTTTAGGGTTCTTGCATGTTTGGCTGTTGTGGCCGTGGCGCCAACAATTTCTACACCTTCTGCGTACAACCTCTTCTCCAATCGAAGGTATATGTTGTTTCTTTGGTCGACCTGGTGGGCATCGGGCAACTGGTGGAAGAACAATTGTATTTGCAACGTCCGCTGGGACCAACCAGTCACCTTGATGGCCTACTGGATGAATCTCACCACTGTATGCGGAAAACAGATAAGCAGTCGAGTAGTAGGGTGAGGTGAATGTTGTGTAATGCAATCCTCTATATTTTATGGCAGCTAAAGCATGTGCACATGGAATCTGATTGTAGTCCTAAAAAATCGCTCGGGGACACGGGGCACTACAACCTGCAAAGACAGAACGCACGTGACCCGCAGGACGTCTGGGACACCGGGGTGGTGCCGGCCAAAGTCACTTCGACGGTCAAGTTAGCGAGTGCTAATAAATGTGTAATGCTCGTAAATGGAGATAAGTGAGTGATACTTCCTGCTATCTTGGCAATTGGGGTCTCTTTGATCAAAGGAGATATAAGGTCGGAGGGTGATCGGAGAAGATCAACAATGGTCGGAGGATGTGGTTTTTATATTAGTAATCTCTGGATCTTAGTTTTTTCGTCTCCCTCTTATGAGGGATTATCCTTCTCTTTATAGGAGACTGATGCTTCTCCCTTTTGAAGGATCTCATCATTCTCTCTTCTCTGTCTTCCACCAAGAAAGCATCTGGGTGCTTCTTTTGATTAGGCTGCCATCAAGTGTCATTATGGCTTTGTAGGACCCGTTTCAAAGTAGATCATAATCTGGTCTCCCTCAGAACGACGGAAATTCTATGTCGTACGACATGTAGGTTTTGTCAATCTGGACCATGATTGCGTGTCGCATGATGTGCTGATTGGATGTCGACATGAGAAGGGCATATCGTGCTACATAGGAGCTCTTCCAAGTGTGGATACTGAGTTATATCCCTTGATGCTACTCGGATGTGTGGGATATGTAGCACAAGTCGTACTACATGAGAGTGCTTCATGTCGAATGTATGTCGTGCGACAACATGGTCTTCGTACTGGTCCACCGTCGTACTACATGAGAGTGCTTCATGTCGAACGTATGTCGTGCGACAACATGGTCTTCGTACTGGTCCACCGTCGTACTACATGAGAGTGCTTCATGTCGAACGTATGTCGTGCGACAACATGATCTTCGTATTGGTCCACCGTCGTACTACATGAGAGTGCTTCATGTCGAACGTATGTCGTGCGACAACATGGTCT
The DNA here is from genome assembly GCA_003430845.1 of Xanthoceras sorbifolium. Lineage (NCBI taxonomy): Eukaryota > Viridiplantae > Streptophyta > Magnoliopsida > Sapindales > Sapindaceae > Xanthoceras > Xanthoceras sorbifolium. Next base: position 5,420,105 of record CM010610.1, read on the forward strand.
TCGTACTGGTCCACCGTCATACTACATGAGAATGTAGTCCCACTTTTAGCTCTGGGCTTTGTCTTTGGGACATACTTTGGGCCAGACATATTTTGGCTACTACAGCTTGCCCCCAAACGCATTGGATTTAGAAAAACCAAGGGGTTTGCGTCGTACGACATGTAGACATTGATATGTATGTGTGAACTCTAATGCTGGTTCCATAATGTCGCACGACTCTGTCCTTTTGAGAGAATGTATCAGTGTTTGTGAGTAGATAATAACGCATAAGTTTTGCCATTGTCGTGCGACAATATCACTTAAAGAAGGAGCGATTGGTCTTCAAATGACTCCTCGATATTTGCGCCGAAATAAATGTGGTTTTATGGGCAACATGCATGCTTGGCTAATGATACGGTTATGGGAGTGTGTGTCCAATGATAAGCTGGACACGTCAGCGCATGCTTCTTTTTAATTGCCGCCCTTCCTCTTTCTTCTTCATTTTCAATTTTTCGCCTTCTCTCTATTTTTCTTTCTCTTTCTAGAACCAGTCGCCGCGTTTCCTATTCCCGGCGTCTTTGCTGCTCGTTTTGGTCCTTTTTCACGTCTATTCCGGCGAAGCTGTGGTCGTCTTTACTCTACTTGGTAAGTTTTTCTGTTTTCTCCGTATTTGTTCCCAGTATTTTGCATTTCTGTTTCTGGGGTTCTTTTTGTGTTCTTGAGTAATCTTTCGAGAAGAAATCTAAAAATTTTAGTTTTAGATCGAAAAATAAAACTTAGGTTTACATATAACCTGTTTGTAGTGTCTAGGTCGCACGACAGTAGCCAAGACGTATAGGTCGCACAACCTTTTTAACAGTCTTGGGAGCTGATATTAGGTCGTGCAAGGTCTTTGGTTTAGGCTATAATTACTAACCATGGCTACTGTCGATGTAGGTTATAATTAGTAACCTTTTTAACTTGTAGGTTTTGATGTCGAGTCGAGGTGATGAGAGTCCTCCCAGTACCTCTGGGCGCGGATACGACGATCCAATAGATCTGTCGTACGACTCATGGGGAGAGTCAGAGGCAGCAAGTGCTGAGGTGACAGTGGCATCCTCGTCGTACGACACTGTGACTGTCTCTCTCACGGGTACATCGAGCGTGACGGACGACATTCCTATGGGGATTCCCCTAGTCGAGCTGCCGGGCGACGCGGCTGGCCCATGTCCAATGGGACCTAGTAGGCCGCTAGGCTTGCTTTTGAATAATCCAGCAAGCGTGCTAACGGAGGACGACATCATGCGCCTACGATTCAGTTATGGCATACCCGATGGTGTCGCACTGAGGGCGCCACATAAGGAGGAGAGACCAGATTGGGACATCCCAGGATGGACCTGTTTCTACGAGTTCCCGTTTCAGCGGGTTGGATTCAGGTTACCAGTAGTCGGACTACTGCGGAAAGTGCTCGATCATTTTGAGCTTGCCCCAGGGCAGCTGATGCCCAACAGTTGGAGGATCCTGCTGGCACTAGAGCTGTTGTGTATGAGGGAGGGAATAGTCTTCGAGCTGCCTGACCTGTTCTACACGTACACCGTGTGGGAGCACGACACAGAAAAGGGTCGCTATAATTTGAACCTCCGGCCCAACAGAACACACCTTATCACGGAGTTAACGATAAATGATAGGTTGTGGAAGGATAGGTACTTCTTTGCGAAGGGCCTACTTGTCGATTGGCCTCTCGCGGATACTGTTGTTCGTGCGACCTGGTCCAAGGCTAGGTGGGTCTTTATTTCAGTCGCGTCGTTCGACTGTCTTTTGTTTTTATTTTTACTAACTCTTATCTTTATTTGTTTTGTAGTGAACACAGGAGCACCTCAAGCAGTCGTTGGCTTAACGTGTGTGACGCGTACAGAGAAGGTGCTGTCGTACGACGTTAAGGAGCGGAGTTGGAGGAATATTTTGTCGGAGGAAAATCTTCGTCCGAGTCATCTCTGGAAGTTCAGTGTGATCAACGAGCCAGGTACCCCCTACCCTGCATTCAAAAACTTAGTGGAGTTTGTCAGGGTCAGACATTGTGTCGAGCGACTGTACGGCACAAGATTTCTGACTCCAATCTCATACTGTCGAGCGACGATTTGCAGTTGATATCATGGCTGGAGAGATCGCCGCTCCTGCTGCTGATGATGCGATGAGGAGGCTGAGGGAAAAAAGGAAGGGGAAGAAGAAGGCTCAGTCGAGCGACCAAGCGGCTTCCACTCCACCTCCTCCATCAAGTCGAGCCAAGGCCTCCCTTGATGTTTCTTCAACTGGAAAGAAACAGGAGGAGGAAGGATTCAACTTCGGGGGTCGATGCGTCGGTCGACCTAGTCTTCCCGCAGGATGCCTCTGCGTATTCTGACGTTGGGTCGATCCTTCCACAGGTCGAGCGACTGCTGCTGCCCGAAGATAAGAGTCGCCTCAAGGAGATGGGCCTTTCCCAAGCTGCTGATTGTGGTCTTGGCCACCTTTTCCAGGTATGGTCGTACGACTGGTATTTCCTTTTTTGAATATTTTAGAATTTTTTCTGACTGGTATATTTATTTTTTGTAGGCTCTTCAGTCCTATGTTCATCTGAAGGAAGAGCTGGGCCTTGCCCTCAAGAAGGTAAGGGATCTGAAGGTAAGCAACCAGAGCCTCAAGGCTGATAATGACAAGCTAAAAGCTTCGAATATTGAGGCCAAGAAGACTGCGCTTGAGGCCTCAAGTCGTGCGGTAGAGGCTACCCTGGAGTTGAACAAGCTGAAGTCGAGCGTCGACTTACTTGAAGCCAAGCTGAAGGCTAAGGAGGCGGACTACGACTCCCTATACGACAAAGCGGAGGATAACGTCCTCAACGCGGTCATTAAGACTCGTGCAGACTTGATGAGGGAGTACAGGGACGGTCGTGCGACCGAGTGGAAGGTTGATAATTGGATCGCCGACCATGAGGAGCTGTCGCGCTCTGACGAAGATGAAGCTGATGATAAAGCTGCTGGTGAAGAGTCTATCCTTCCTCCTCCAGAGGGCTCGACCGTCGTAGCTTTGACTGCTCAGCCGACTGGAGAGCCTGATGATCTTACCCCATAAGGGGTTGTAATATATGACGCTTTGTCGAACGCCTTTTTTTTTTTTTTTTAAAGGGCTTTGTCGAACGATGTTTTTAATATATGATATATGTTAATTTTCTTTATTGTCTTACGTCTTACAACCGATTCATTTTTGTGTGTATGGTAATGCGTTTTTATTTATGAGTGTGAGTGCAGGTCGTGGTCCATGACCTGTGGCCATTTGGAGATGCAGACCTTGAATGTAGGCCGAGGTCCATGACCTTGAGTGTGGGTCATGTGGCCTGTTTGGAGATGCAGACCTTGAATGCAGGTCGCGGTCCATGACCTTGAATGCGGGTCATGTGATCATTTGGAGATGGAGACCTTGAATGCAGGTCGTGGTCCGTGACCTTGAATGCGGGTCGTGTGACCATTTGGAGATGGAGACCTTGAATGCAGGTCGCGGTCCGTGACCTTGAATGCGGGTCGTGTGACCATTTGGAGATGGATACCTTGAATGCAGGTCGTGGTCGAGTCTTGTCGTAGACTTTGTTTTTTATGATATTGAATTGCCCCAGTTGGATTGTGTAACTTCTTAGTTGCATGCTACAACTTTGATTAAGTGCGTAGTTAAGGTCGGCTTTGCAATGCTGACCTGCATAAAAAGGTTAGTGTCGGCCGTTGGGTTTACCAACGACCTTCCGATGGGCAAGTGAGTTCCATGTTGTAGAGTGATAAAGTTCGAAATATATATTTTAAAACTGATATTGTTTTAGATGGCATGCGTTCCAGCTGTTGCCGATCTCCATGCCATCTGTATATCGTAGTTTATAGGCTCCATGTCCAACTACATTGGTGATTTGGTATGGTCCCTCCCACGTATGACCGAGTTTACCTGCTTCCTTTTTCCTTTGTATTTTGGAAGACGCGGCGAAGAACCCAATCTCCAATATGGAATGACTTGAGACGAATGTTTCTGTTATAATGGCGGGCGACTCTTTGTTGGTATACGGCCAATCTGATTGTAGCCTTGTTGCGACGCTCGTCGATTGTGTCGAGTTTGCTTAGCAACTCTCTGTTGTTTATTTCTTCTGTCGCGTGTCGTATCCTATAAGAGGGGTAGTCAGCCTTTGTTGCTATGACGGCCTCTGAGCCGTAAGATAGGGAGAATGGCGTCTCCCCTATTGATGTTCTGACCGTCGTACGGTAAGACCACAGCACACCTTGTAGCTCGTCGGCCCACTTTCCTTTGTATTGGTCGAGTCGCTTCTTGAGGGTGGACATGATTGTCTTGTTGGTGGATTCTGCTTGTCCGTTAGCTTGAGGGTATCTTGGGCTCGAATAGCTTAGTTTGATGTTCCACTTGTCGCAAAAGTCTTGGAAGTCGTATGATATGAATTGTGAGCCATTGTCAGTGACTATCTCTTTTGGAACTCCGTAGCGGCATATGACATTTTTCCAAATAAAGCTCTTTACTTCGGAGTCTTTGATTCTCACATATGACTCGGCTTCAACCCATTTTGTGAAGTAATCGGTCACGGCTAACATGTAGACTTTACCTCCGGTAGCGACGGACAGTTTTCCTACTATGTCCATTCCCCACTTCATGAAGGGCCATGGTGCTGAGATAGGGTGGAGTCTTTCCGGGTGTTGATGTGAAACGTGGGCGAAGCGTTGACACGAGTCGCATCTTTTGACGAGGTCGTGCGACTCGGACCGCATTGTGGGCCAATAATACCCAGCCGTGATTGCTCTGTTGGCTAGGCTTCTCCCGGCCGAGTGGTTCCCACATTGCCCCTCGTGCAAGTCCTTGAGTACCTGCTGAGCTTCGATTGGGTCGATACATTTGAGGTAGGGCCCGGAGTAGGATCGCTTGTAAAGTTGACCCTCTATTATGGAAAATCGGGCAGCCTTCACCTTAATTCTTCGTGCTTCTATCTTGTCAGATGGGAGGGTGTCGTCCCTCAGGTAGTCGTAGATCGGGGTGATCCAAGTTGGCTCGTCCGAAATCGGCTCGACTTCGAGCTTTGTTGTCTTCCACACAGCTGGCCATTGGACAAATACCATGGGAATGGTTCGTTCAATCGTGGTATCTAGTGCGGAACCGAGATTGGCGAGCGCGTCAGCATGCGCGTTTTCAGATCTTGGTATTTGTTCGATGTCGAATGACTCGAATGAAGCTTGTAGCCCTTTTACCAAGGTTAAATAGGCTGACATTTTCAAGTCCCGAGCTTGGTAGGACCCTTGCAATTGTCTCACAATTAATTGGGAGTCACTACGCACCTTTATTCGCTCGACGCGTAAGTCCTTTGCCAAGGTTAGCCCGGCTATGAGGGCTTCGTACTCGGCTTCGTTGTTGGTGGTCTTGAATCCACATCGGATGGACCTTTCGATGATGTGCCCCGCCGGTGAGGCAAGTACTATCCCTAGCCCACTGCCCCTAGCGTTACTTGATCCGTCAACTGCCAAACTCCATTCCTCCTTTGGTGTGTCGCACGACATGGTGCAAAGTTCTTCCTCCGCTCGTTGTAAAATCCCGGGTGTGAAGTCTGCTATGAAGTCTGCCAGCACTTGCGACTTGATCGCCGTGCGAGGTTGGTAGTTGACGTCGTACTCGCTCAGCTCCACGGCCCATTTCACTAGACGGCCGGATAGTTCGGGTTTATGTAGGACGTTCTTCAAGGGGAAGGCAGTGAGTACACTAATAGTGTGGCATTGGAAGTACGGCCTTAATTTCCTTGCGGCTGTGACTAGCGCGAGTGCCAATTTCTCAAGTTGAGTGTACCTTGTCTCTGCGTCGAGTAGGGTCTTGCTGATGTAGTATACGGGGAGTTGTTTGCCATCCTCCTCCCTTATTAGTACCAGCGCTAACGGCCGTTTCGGATACAGCGAGGTAGAGTAGGAGGGTCTCTCCTTCCTTAGGTTTGGATAGGAGAGGAGGGTTTGCTAGGTACCTTTTTATGTTTTGGAATGCGTCCTCGCTTGTTTGGTTCCAATCAAATGACTTGCTCTTTCTTAGAGCATCGAAGAAAGGCTTACATTTTTCGGATGACTTTGAGATGAATCGGTTGAGGGCCGCGAGACGTCCGGTCAGCTTTTGTACGTCTTTGATGCTTTTGGGGGACCTCAGATCCATGACGGATCGGAGTTGATCCGGGTTGGCCTCGACACCTCTCTTGGTTACTAAATAGCCAAGGAACTTTCCCGATGAAACTCCGAAGGAACATTTGGTTGGATTAAGCTTCATCCCATACTTGTCGATGATGTCGAACGACTGCCGGAGGTGGTCGAGGTGTTGATCTGCTACTAATGATTTCACTAGCATGTCGTCGATGTAGACCTCCATAGTCTGTCCGAGCATGGTTGCAAACATTTTGTTGACTAATCTTTGGTAGGTTGCCCCAGCGTTTTTGAGGCCGAAGGGCATCACCTTGTAGCAAAAAATGCCGCGCTCCGTGATGAAAGAAGTCTTTTCCTGGTCGTCCGGATGCATAAGGATCTGGTTGTAACCGGAGAATGCATCCATGAAGCTCAATAGATCGTGGCCTGCTGTAGCGTCCACCATCATGTCGATGTGTGGGAGAGGGAAGGAATCCTTCGGACAAGCCTTGTTGAGGTCTGTGAAGTCGATGCAAACTCGCCACTTCCCATTCTTTTTCTTCACTACTACTACGTTTGCGAGCCAGTCTGGGTAATTTACTTCTCTCACTGAGCCAATGTCAATAAGCTTTTGGATTTCTTCATTTATAACTTTGTTGCGCTCGGGCGCGAACTTCCTTCTTTTTTGCTTCACAGGTGGATGATTCGGGTCGACTTGCAACCTATGCACTAGGACTTCTGGGTTAATGCCGATCATGTCTGCGTGTGACCATGCGAAGCTGTCGTGCCGCGCCGTCAAGAAGCTGAGTAGCTTTGCTCGGATATTTTGTGGAAGGCGGGATCCGATACTAACTTTGTGGTCTGGAAAATTTGGATGTATGGACACTTCGTCGAGTTCTTCCATATCTGGCCCGTCTTTGTTGGTAGGTGGTGCTCTCACTCTGTAATTGCTATAAGTCGGACGGCCTGCTTTTTAGAGTGTTCTGGTAGCAGTCACGCGAGGTCTTTTGCTGCCCTCGGATCTCGTGGACTCCCCACCTGGTAGGAAAACGGATAACCTGATGATATGTCGAGGGGACTGCCGTCATCTCATGGATCCATGGGCGACCCATGATTATGTTGTAGGACGACGGGCAGTCCAGGATGAGGAAGCGAGTGTTCAAGTTGATACCTTCCGCGTAGACAGGAAAGGATGATTTCTCCTATAGTGTTCTTGTGTTCTCCGCTAAATCCTACAAGGATTGTGGAGCGACGTACAATGTTACACTTCATCAATATGCATCTCTTTTAGTGCGCCGAGGAAGAGTACGTTTGTTGAGCTTCCATTGTCCACTAGGATCCGCTTGATCAAACAATTGGCTACAGTTAGTGAGATGACTAGCGCGTCGTGGTGGGGATTGAACAAGTCCATATGCTCATCGCTGCTAAAACTAATTGGATAGTTATAGGTGGAGTCCACCATATGGGTCCGTTGGACGTCCGTACGATCGGGCTTGTCGCGAGTGGCGCTTCGCCTCCGAGTAGGTTACTCCATTCACTTCTGATCCACCAGAGATGACATTCACAGTTCTCTCGTGTTTGGGAGGCTCTGGTGGAGGGATTGAAACAATGTCGCGCGACCTATCCTTGTTCACAAAAGTCTGCTTACCTTTGTCAGTCAGGAATTCTTTAAGGTGACCCTTCTTGAGTAGTTCGGCCACTTCCAATCGTAGCGCCACACAATGCTCAGTTCGATGGCCGTGGTCGCTGTGAAATTCGCACCATTTGGAGTTGTCTCTTTAATCCGGCGGGCTCATCATCTTGTCTGGCCACCGAACTGATCTACCCATTCCTTTGAGTATGGCGACTACCTCTGCTGGTCTGATGTTCAAATTATATTCTGGCGTTACGTTCCTTGGCCGGACGAACGGCCTTGGTGGTCTGTCGTCGCGCCGTCGCTCGTACCTCATATGGCCGTCCCTTCGGGGTATTGTTGGGTATGGCCCGCTACGTCGGTTGATGATTCGTTGTTCGACCATCCTCTCCGACTTATCTTCCTTGTAGTTCGCTCTACTAGGTTTGTAGTTTACTTCGTCTTCTTCCCATTTTATCTGTGCCCATGCCTTGGCTAGGACGTCTTCCATGGTTTTACAAGGGTATTTGGTGAGCTCCTTGTATAAGTCGGAATCATAGAGTAGACCCTTGCGGAAGGCTGATATGGCTGTCGCCTGGTTGCAATGAGGGATGGACACTTTTTCATGGTTGAATCGGCCAACAAAGTCACGTAGGCGTTCACTCCTCCTTTGGCTGATTGTATAGAGGTCGTCGGATTGTTTTTCTAGCTTCCGGCTACTAGCGAACTGCTCTACGAAGGTGTCAGTGAGTTGAGCAAAAGAGTTGATGGAAACATTGGGAAGGTTGGTGTACCATTGTAGGGCAGGTCCTACGAGGCTTGACCCGAAACCTTTGCACATGCATGCTTCCCTAAGGTCACGCGGGATGGCGGCAGTGAACATCCGTTGTCGATACTGCACAATGTGGTCGTCGGGGTCTGTCGTACCGTCGTAATGCTTCATACCTGGGAAGTTGAACTTCCTTGGCATCTCCACCAATGCTATTGTGTCGACAAAGGGAGAGTCGGTAAAACTATTGGCCACGCTTTTCTTTATAGGAGCGGGCATTCCCGGAATGCGTTGGATGAGTGCTTCCATCTCTGCGAACCTTCGTGCCAAGTCACGGTTAGCCAAGGTTGGTTCGGTACTTACCCAGTTCAGGTTCGACGGCACCGAATGCGAAGGGCCAGATGGTGTTCCTTGTAGCGGGATGGTTGGTTGGGTTAAGCCAACGTTGCCATTGGGGGTGGATATAGGCGGCACTCCTTGTGTAGCTCTTGCCATGTCGTCTAATCGATGTCCTCCCGTCCCATTCGGTGTGTTGTCTGCCGTATGTCGTGCGACGATGTGCGGTCTATCCGAGATTCGAATGTTAGGGTCCGAGCCTATGTGGGTTGGATTGAGATCTCTTGCCGTGGTACCTTGTTCGTCTGGGCGGACTGGCGCGTAGTAAGTAGTGTGGGCGGTTTGCTCGAATGGCAAGGGTTGGGATGTTGAAGCGTCTCCAAACGGTCGTACGACAGTGAGGGAATTGATTCTATTTTGCAATTCCTGGTTCTCCGCCAACACTCGTTGATTCTTTTGTTCGAGTGCTTGGAGCCTTTGGGTATTCTCTTGCATCTGGGATATGAGGAGTTGTACCCTAACCTCCATCGCATCGTGATGAAAATCGTCGGATGACATAGTCGGGGTTGCCGCGTTCTGCCTTTGCTTGCTCAGAGATTGTCGTGCCTCACGGTGGGCGCCAAATTGTAGTCCTCAAAAATCGCTCGGGGACACGGGGCACTACAACCTGCAAAGACAGAACGCAAGTGACCCGCAGGACGTCTGGGACACCGGGGTGGTGCCGGCCAAAGTCACTCCGACGGTCAAGTTAGCGAGTGCTAATAAATGTGTAATGCTCGTAAATGGAGATGAGTGAGTGATACTTCCTGCTATCTTGGCAATTGGGGTCTCTTTGATCAAAGGAGATGTAAGGTCGGAGGGTGATCGGAGAAGATTAACAATGGCCGGAGGATGTGGTTTTTATATTAGTAATCTCTGGATCTTAGTTTTTTTGTCTCCCTCTTATGAGGGATTATCCTTCTCTTTATAGGAGACTGATGCTTCTCCCTTTTGAGGGATCTCATCATTCTCTCTTCTCTGTCTTCCACCAAGAAAGCATCTGGGTGCTTCTTTTGATTAGGCTGCCATCAAGTGTCATTATGGCTTTGTAGGACCCGTTTCAAAGTAGATCATAATCTGGTCTCCCTCGGAACGACGGAGATTCTATGTCGTACGACATGTAGGTTTTGTCAATCTGGACCATGATTGCGTGTCGCATGATGTGCTGATTGGATGTCGACATGAGAAGGGCATGTCGTGCTACATAGAAGCTCTTCCAAGTGTGGATACTGAGTTATATCCCTTGATGCTATTCGGATGTATGGGATATGTAGCACAAGTCGTACTATATGAGAGTGCTTCATGTCGAACGTATGTCGTGCGACAACATGGTCTTCGTACTGGTCCACCGTCGTACTACATGAGAGTGCTTCATGTCGAACGTATGTCGTGCGACAACATGGTCTTCGTACTGGTCCACCGTCGTACTACATGAGAGTGCTTCATGTCGAACGTATGTCGTGCGACAACATGATCTTCGTATTGGTCCACCGTCGTAGTACATGAGAGTGCTTCATGTCGAACGTATGTCGTGCGACAACATGATCTTCGTATTGGTCCACCGTCGTAGTACATGAGAGTGCTTCATGTCAAACCTATGTCGTGCGACAACATGATCTTCGTATTGGTCCACCGTCATACTACATGAGAGTGCTTCATGTTGAACGTATGTCGTGCGACAACATGGTCTTCGTACTGGTCCACCGTCGTACTACATGAGAATGTAGTCCCACTTTTAGCTCTGGGCTTTGTCTTTGGGACATACTTTCGGCCAGACATATTTTGGCTACTACACTGATCAAGATCGAATTCCCTACAACTGCATGTACGATTTTCTAAATCAACAATGCCATTCTGTTTTCCATCGTGCACCTCAAACTGGTTCAATGCAATTGGGGACACCTTCATATGTTACGCAGATTCATCACTAACCCCAATAAGTACCTCAACTCTTTCTGTCAACTGTGTATCATAAGAAGCAGCCACTGTACGACGATCATGAAACCAACGTTGCATCATATCTCGAATACGGTCAATCATAGCAACAATGGGTAACTCTCGAAAATCTTTCACTGCATTATTCATCGACTCAGCAATATTAGTAGTCATAATGTTGTACCTTTTTCTCGGACAAAAGGCTCGGGACCACCTCTCTTCTCCAACATCAACGACATACTGATGAGCTCCAACACTAATGCTGGACAACTGTAGCATGTAAAATGAGTGATCATTAACTCTGTAGGCCTTGGCTGCCTTCCGAAATGGTATGGAAAGATCTTTGTTCTTATAAATGGAAATCATATTCGTTCTAAATGCATGAAACAAGCACCGTGGTATGCATTTGGAAAAACCGTTGCAATAGCTTTGACAATACTGTTTTTCCTATTAGATACAAAAACAAGATCTTCAACATCTCCAATGGTATCATGCAGACAAGATAGAAACCAACTCCATGAAGCATCATTCTCGGAATCCGCAACACCAAATGCCAAAGGAAATATTTGGTCGTTCCTGTCCTGACATACAGCGACAAACAATATGCCCCCATATGAACCCTTCAGAAACGTGGCATCAATTGCAATAACCGGTCTAATGGCAGCATTAAAACCATCTATGCACGCTTTAATGGAGAAGAACACATACGTGAACCTATTTTTATCATCAGTCTTAATGTTCGTCATCGTCCCTGGGTTTATTTCCTCTAACATGTGACAATAATAAGGTAACATACTAAAAGAAACTTCAAATGATCCATGTACCTCCTCCATAGCAATATGTTTAGCCCGATATCCTTTGTGGTAATTTACTGTAATGCCCAATTCATTTTGGATATCTCTTATGATTTGCTTTGGTCTGTAGATACGACCATCACGAAATTTCTCCTTGATATGTTGTCCAATAAACTGTGCACTAGCTTTTCTATTCCATGAAAACCTTTTCTCCATTGAGCAACTGTATTTGTCGTCAAATCTTGTAATCCGAAAAAAATCAGTGTTTGTAACCTTGAATGCATGTAGCCGCCATTTGCATTCTCCAACAGCACAACGTACCTCAAAACGTGAAGTATCGGACTTCCACACTTTCAAATTGAAACGATTTGCAGCAGCGTACCTTTTTAGTTGGGAGTGCAACTCTTTCTTACTGTCAAAGACTTCCCCATTTGCAATCAGAATCGGCATAGCTCTCAAAGCTACTTCAACATCATTAATTGAACACATTACAGATGTGGCTCGAACCAACCCTTCATTACTGTTTCCAACACCCTGAACATCTTGGGACTTCTCATTATCTCTGGCTTCGCTACTGAAATCATCAACAACTTGAAATTCATCATCAACCGTAGCATCATTTAAATTTGGTGTGTAGCCCTCCCGAATGTAGTTACTTCCCTTCGATGAAGGAAACTGAAGATTGATGGGATGGTGTTGTTGATTAGATGACTTTGGAAAACATTGTTGCTGCAATTGTCGGTCACTATGGTCAATCTCAGACACGGTTATACAAACTAAAGGGTCAACATTCTTTTGACGTAATAATATTACAACATCATCATCATCACTTATCTCTACAGGCATGCTTGGGCGGATGGTATGAGCAACCGTCTTTATAATGACTCGAAAGCAGTTTCTGTCAATCCCAGTGACGGCATACACTTTATCTAATAGTTGAGCATAAGTTGCTTCTCTTAGAAATAACACCCATTTTGATCTCTTGCCATCATACCAATAAACCCCTTGTTCACATACCCAATGTCCATCCCAGTTAATTATCAACTGAACATCATCCATGCTCCTTCCTGCATTCAAATAAAAAATGTAAATAAAACTTAAATTCAATTAAAGTATCAAAACTGCCGGGCTGGCATGAACAAAAATCATCGGGCCAAGGCCATCGGGCCGCCATGTGAAAATACATGATGAAAAGCATCGGGCCAAGGCCATCGGGCTGCCATGTGAAAATACATGATAAAAATCATCGGGTCAAGGCCATCGGGCCGATATGATGAAAACCATCGGGCAAGGCCATCGGGCTGACATGATGAAAACCATCGGGGTAAGGCCATCGGGCCGCCATGTGAAAATACATGATGAAACAAAGCCATCGGGCCGCCATGTCAAAATACATGATGAAACAAAACCATCGGGCCGCCATGTGAAAATACATGATAAAACAAAACCATCGGGCCGCCATGTCAAAATACATGATAAAAACCATCGGGCCAAGGCCATTGGGCCGCCAGGTGAAAATACATGATGAAACAAAACCATCGGGCCGCCATGTCAAAATACATGATGAAACAAAGTGATCGGGCCAAGGCCATCGGGCCGCCATGTGAAAATACATGATGAAAACCATTGGGGTAAGGCCATCGGGCTGCCATGTCAAAATACATGATGAAACAAAACCATCGGGCCGCCATGTCAAAAGACATGATGAAAACCATCGGGCCAAGGCCATCGGGCCGTCATGTGAAAATACATGATGAAACAAAACCATCGGGCCAAGGCCATCGGGCCGCCATGTCAAAATACATGATAAAAACCATCGGGCCAATGCCATCGGGCCGACCTGATAAAACCATCGGGTCGGCATGATGAAAAAAAAAATTATAAAAGTTCGTTCTTCATTTTTTTGATGGAGGATTAACAAATGTGAAATGCTTACAACTGATTCAAAACCCATAAAGGTGTGCATTGACTAAAAGAAAAGAGTTTAACACTAACCTTGGGATTTTTGATGGAGAAAAAGACTTTGTGAGATGGATCGATGGTTTATTTGCAAGAGATAACTTGAGAATTTCTTGGCTTAGGTTGGGTAAGAGATTTATGGAGAAGAGAAGAGAGGAAAAATAAGAAAATGTGAAGAAGAGAAGAGAAGAAGCGACGACGAGAGAACCGGTATTGGTGAAGAAACTTGTCTAGATGAAGAAGAAGAAGAAGACAGTGCAGTAGTCAAATGTAAAAGTAAGGGCAATTTTGTCCAAAAAAAGGCTTTGGGTAGAGGTTGCAAAAATTAGTGGAGCTTGGGTAATTTTGCAACTATTTTCTAATTTTTGGGTAATTTTGCTAAATTCCCCAACAACTATATATCTATTAATCCTATCAATCATAGACAGTTAGGCAAACCCAATAACACAATACGATATAATATATAACATAACAACAATTTATCACATTCCAAACAATTTTGTCACAAACTTATTAACTATTCGTTTATGCTGTTACTTATTTTCTAAAGTTTTCCTTTATCTATGAACTTGTTAACTTTGATGACATAACTCCATTTGCAGGTGATGACATAACTCCATTTGCAGGCATTACAATTTAAATTACAAGGTTTTTTTTTTTTTGTCCTTTAGCTTTAGGGGAGAAAAAAAAGATCCACAAAATATTCAAGTCACCACATATGATCAAGTTTAACAACATAAAGAATAAAGAAGACTTTTTATTCATCAAGCCAAAATTTTTAACTATATTCAAATCCCACATTGAAAGAGTACAAAATTTATATATATATATATATAACCATTTTTCCACATCCCACATTGAAAGTGGATAGTTTTGAAACTACCTTTGCTTATATATATATATACACACTTTTAAAGTTTTTTTTTCCCTACCAAAATGATCCAAACCAAATTACTTTTGGTTTATTTATTTTTAAAATTTTCCTAATCTTATATATTTTTTTAAAAAAAAATATTTTTCCTCTAAAAAAAAAATTTTATAGGTGGCCGGTTCCGGTTATGGAAACGGCAGTTGAACCGCCGGTTCCCTAAAACCGGAGGAGGAATCGGAACCGGTGGTTCCAAAACCGGAACCGCCAGTTTCAGAACCTTGGCCGTGACTAACCGCAATACAATCACAAATTAGAGCTTTTAGTTAATCTAATATTTTTTAATCTATAATATAATATCTTTTTTGTTACTTTTTGTTTCTTTTAATATATTTTTTTTGAAGAGAGAGTCTATTTTACCGATCTCTAATATATCTAAAATATTAAGTCCTGTATTTCTTTTTGTTGAAAAAAAATATCAACTAAAAAAATTTCAAAATCTGTTTTAAGTACATGATCTTGTGTATGTAGAGAAGATGCAAAGTTTTGTATGCCATTATCTATGTAATGTTTTGAATCAAACAAGGAAATGACATCAGAGTATGAGATACAACATACAAGTAGTGAATGCACTTCAACCCAACACCATATCTTTCTCTAAGAATTAAAGACCTGCCAGGTCTATGAATATTGATACAATGAACAACATAACCATCAGCATAATTCATTCATTCTATCTCAATCTGTTCCGGGGTTTCTTCTTCAGGTTTAGCGGCGTCAGCATCGATTTCTTCCTCCGTAATCCCAGAGGCGTCCACTGTCCTGGTAACCCACTCCTTCAGTGGATCTTCTTTCAAATCAAGCCTTAGAAGACCAGCAAACATCCCACCCGCAAAGGCAATTGGTTCCTGAATCAAAAAGGATGTTGAAAGAACATGTTTTGATAAATATGTTTTGATAAACATATCACGAGAAACTACATCAAAACATGGCATAACAGAAAACCATATGCTTAAAGATCAGCAAAACATGGATGATACTCATAAAGGAGTGTAGAAATAAGTGAAATTCTTAGTATGTTGCTATGTAACTTTTTAAGTACGTTTACTTCGCAAAAGGTCATTGCAATGGTTGTAAAAACACCTTGACAATAATATATTCGTTGATACTCAATAATCCTAGTCGATAAAATGCAGGTGAGATCAATTGCTTGAAATCACACGTGACAACACCTTAAAGCCAATTTGATGGTAGAAGTTGGCATTCAAATACAATGTGAATCTGGGAGATGCAGGTTGTTTCTATATCCCTCCTTATTACACCCCCTACATTCAGCTAATATGATGTTAGAAGATAGATATTCAAACAATAATTCAAGAAGAAGCAACATATATATGCAGTATGCTCCCTTTGAGGGGCACCGCTAACAAATACTCAAAATTTTCTGAACCCTTCTCTAGAAACAAAAATAAACAAACTAACGGAGATTTATTTTCACATTGTTATATATACAAAGAGAGAGCATTTAATCCAACTAGAGTTCAGTTTGCTATTGACAGATAGATGCAAGAGATTCTCCTCTTAATCAGCTCATCTCTGAGATTTCTCAAAAGAAACAAACATAAGAATCAATTAATCAAAGATAATAAAAAAATGAGTGCGGGAGGGAGAGAGAGAATCGACACACACACTCGAGATAGGAGCAAATAGGGTTGGGAAAGGATCTGAATTCCTAAAAGAAGGAAGGAACAAACACTATTGAATCCATGAAAGAAACAAAACAATCTAGACATGTCAAAGGGGGTGAAGTAAAACGTCAACACATAAACAAAAAGAATAGGTGAATTCCAGCCGTCGACCTGCACTATAATCTGATGGGTATTGACAATATGTGGAGTTGACAGACACTAGATCCCGAAAATTGACTGCAGCAAAATCAGCTAATGTCCTTCACAATTCACCACAAAATTGACTATTGATCAGTGGAAGACCCTTTACCACCCCTCTCACAAGCAGATGGTCCTGTCGTGTGGAGTTGAACAGTGGGACAACAAAGGGAGCCAACACACGGGCAAACATCCAACCAAGCAATCAAATAGATTAAAACGATTAATTTTAAGAGCCTAACCGTAAATATTGCCACAATCAACCAAAATCCAACCAAAGTTTCCAACAACAAAATGTCTAGACAACAAGATAGTTAAACAGAACAACATGTAACATTTCCATTGCCAATACTAATAATCAAGTGAAATTGAAGAATCAAATACATAGACGAAACAAATTGTAAAGTGGAAAATCAAAAGCAGTACCTTGAGAGCTTCTTTGAGAATTGGCTCATCGATAGGACTGAAAAAACAAGCTTGGAGTCGGTTTCTGTTTTCGTTTTTGTAACTGAAATTGCAATTCCAAAATCCAACACTAGTACTACTCCTGGGTTTAAGCAGCGATGATGTCAACGACGAAAATGGGTTCTCTCTTGGATTCTTCAAAGCACAGGAAGGAGAATTCTTGAGAAACAGAGCCATTCCCAGTTGTTTTTCTCTTGAATTTCTGGTGCTTTCTGGTCAATGATGATAAAATACCTGGATGGGCACACTGTATTGACAAAATACCTGGATGGGCACACTGTCCCAACTGGCTTGGGCTGAATAACCCATACAGAAAATAGCTTCTTCAGTTAAAAAGCCCAATAATAATAATTTTATTTATAAACTAATAAAAAAATCCCTAATTTTTTTCATTTCTCACACCTTTTCCACTCTCCAGACTTCTTCGCCCACAACCTACCCCACCCATTTCTGATTTCTATCGCGCGCGTGCCGCACAGCACAGCACAGCACAGCACACAGACCCACCCTCATCTCTCTCACAGTTTCACTGTCACCCACTCACCTCTCTATTCTCTTGCCACCACCTATCGTCGCATTGCAGCAACGTCTGTTCTCGTCCCGTCGTCGCGCCGCGCTACCGTCTCTGCATCTCGTCGTTCTTGCTTGGCCGTAACCGCCATTTGCTCCTCTCCGCCGTCGCCGCTCGGTTGTTACTTGTTTCGTTTGTAAGTATTTGTTTTTTCTGTAAATAAAAGAAAAACTTTGTTTTAAAAGAAATATAACTGAAATCCTTGTTGTCTGCACCATTTAGGGACTGGGACCGAGACAGGGAATAGCCGTACAGGGACCGGGAATAGTCAGGATCGGAAAAATAACAAAACAGGCCCTGACCGACAAACCGTTCTCCATATCAAAAGTTGCATGTTCGGTTTATAACATCCAAAACCGACCCAAAGTCAGTTCGGTTCTGGGCGAAACCGAACCGACATTTGCCCACCCCTAACTCTGAGCAACAAGGAGGTTTTCATTGATTTGAAAGGGAGTAGACTCACACTCACAGTATCTCTCTCAACTCTGAAAGCTTTCTTCTTCTTCTTCTCATTTTTAATTCTTGAGTTTTCATTTGGGATATCACGCTGCATTACTTTACAATTATTTTTCAAATTAAAAGCTTTTTTGGGCATCATAATTTCATTTGTGTGATTGCAGATTGAAAGATGTAATATTTAAGGTCTTGTTCTATAATTTTTGTGGGTGTCACATTTGTTGGTTTTACTTTGTTCATCTTCCGTTCTTCATCGAATCCTCTTTCATTGCTAAAGCTTATCCTTGGTAAATTAACAAGTTTACTTCTTTGTATTTAGATTTTGTGGGTCTCATTGCTGATGTCTTATTCTTTTTTTTTTTTTTAATCTCAACGATACTTTTTCTGTTGGAAGATTGGTTTTGTTATTTGATTGTGTTGTTTTTTTGTGTATTACTTTTTCTTGCTAGTTAGTACTCATTAAGAATGGGCTAAAGTTTTTGAGAGCCACAAGAGACGACATGACAGGTTTTGGGCTGATCGTTCGAGGTTTCACCCTGACTTAAATCTACGTAGGGGTTCAGGGTTCTTCATTTTTGAAGTTATACTTGTTCAATTGTATATACTTTTTTTCTTATCTATTTAATCTCTAAAAAATTCCTCACTAGGCAGCAGTGTGATTTATGAATGTCCTGTGATTTAGACGGTGCTATATACAATGAGAATGTAGTTTCTATATTTTTATCATATATTTCATCTTTGTTTTTTTCTTGATATTGGAACTATTTATGTAGAAAATTTTGTCCATTAACAGTCTTGCAAAGGGATTTCCAACTCATTGTGGAATGTGGCATTTTAATTTTTGTCATAACCCACAAATATATCAATTTCTCTTAGATTTTGGACCCCTTTTCCACCAGTCTGCCCGTGGATAGGATAATATATCTTCTTTCTCTGTCTTTTCTAGCAGTCTAAGATAAATAATTTTTTATTGTCTATAAAAATTCATCTTCGTAGCGTGTAATTAAAGGAATCATTGTTGAGCATACAGGTTTGACAAAGTAAATGTATAATTTTTAATAGAGAATCAGCGATCCTTCTTCATAAAATTGGGACAAGCGTTATTGCTGACTCGGCCTGTTGAAAGTTGGATTTAGCTTTTTCAACGACTTGGACGATATCAGATCATCTAAGTGACCAGTTAGGTTATCGTTTGAGTAAGGGAGACAGAAAGAATGAATAAAGGAGGCGGAACTGGGCCCCTAGCAGTAGCTGTTGCTGCAGCAGCACAGAAATAGAAAATCCTGATGCAACGAGTTGAAACAGATATTGCCAACATTGTCGATAATTTTAGTCAGCTAGTCAATGTTGCCAGGGTATACTACTATTCAAACCATTTATTTTCATATTATCATTGAATTTCTTTTATATGCAATATAGGACTGCTCATCTTTGAAGACATTTATTCTAGTATTGTCTCTCATTTTATTAACGCACAACCGTGTGCTGCTGGCTTTTTATCTTTTGGGTGTAACAACTTACTTCCCTGATGTAGATAGAGCCCTTGCAGTTATTCTGAAACTGAGAACAGTATTTAACGTTTCCCTTCTTGAAATGTTGTTGGCCTATAAAACTTAAATATATATACAGAGAAAATTACTTATTGGCATATTCTGTGGTTAAAACTATAGAATTAAACTTGGTCATTTTCTCCTTGAGACAATGTGCAAGTTTAATAACATATATAGGAAGCCTTAAAGTATTTGCTAATGTCTGCTTGCTTCAGAAGAAACATTATGACATTGTGAAACTTGTATCTGGTGCTGATGCCTTCGATCGTATATGGATGCAACCGGATTGTTCCTTCTTCTCTAACATGAAAAATTCTTCAGCTTCATTTAGTTGATTTGTGTTATAGTTTTATAACTTTGTTATAAGATTGATTGAATTTTCCTTTTTGAGTTTATGTATTCACTTGGCATTTCTTGTGTATAGGTGAATGATCCACTTGTCAGAAATTCACAAGAAGCTTTCATGATGGAGATGCGTGCATCCAGAATGGTATTAAAAAAAAAATTATGTTTCATTGTATTTAGAAATTATCTTTGGCACTGCCCAATCATATATATTGCTAGGAAACTCTAAATGTCATCAGTAGTAATCGGTGACATTCCACACAGCACTAACCCTCTCCAATATTTTCATTTTCATGCATGATAATGTATGATGTATTGATTTCATAGACCATCAAACTTTTAGCTTCTACTTAATAAAAATAATGCTTCTGACTTTTTAATCATCCATGAGTAAGCATGTGCTTGAGGTTGGCCTTAGTTTTTTACTGGGGTTTTTTGATGAATCAGAGTTTTTGTAAGGTTATTTTACAAACACTTGTTGAACGTTTTAGCTGTTTCAAGTTTTGTAATTCCGTTCATCCTTCATGATCAACAGGTTCAGGCAGCTGACTCTCTACTTAAGTTAGTCTCCGAGTTAAAACAGACTGCAATCTTCCCAGGATTTGCATCTCTGAATGACCATGTAGAACAAAGAATAAATGAGTTTAACCAACAGGCAGAAAAGACAGACCGCATGTTGGGTAGAATTGGAGAAGAAGCCGCTGCTAGCCTCAAGGAGCTTGAAGCACATTATTATTCTTCTGCACAGAGGACAAATCAAATCCTTCCACCATGAGTAGGGGCTATAGAAAAATGTGGTATCTTTTACCTTCTTAAAAACATATATTTGTGTTGCAGTTTGAGGAAGACGAATCAAATTTGTTAAATTCAGCTTCTAGCTAATAGCTAATAACCGAAGCATAACGGTAGCACCAACTGCAATGCCCGATTATAGTAAAAGCCTGAACATTGCTAAAGTGAACATGAAGGAAGCGTATATGGAGGCCGATATGGTGACCGATGTCTCCTGTTGACAATCAGCCCTGCTGATGCCACATTCACTATTGGTGCTGCTGTGGGTTCGAATATCAGAATGGATAGCCCTACGCAAATTATTAGAGTTCTTTCTTTTGTAGCACTAAATTAAATTGAGTTTGTGAAAATAGTACTAAGTTAGTAAATTTAGTGGAAATAATATCAAAATATGTATAAGGATTCAACGAATCCAGAGCTGGATTCACCTTCAACGGACCCAATAATATCGTCCAAAAATAAATTTATAAGAAAAAAATGGTGTGAGAATAGATCACTGTCAAGTGCTGTGATCTAATTTTTTTAAAAAAATGAAAAAGGTTGTCAGAATAGATTACAGGCAAGTGAAAAAAAAGAGATAAAGAGTGTTAAAATAGATTACAGTCAGGTGAGATCCTACCTTGATCTATTATTTAAATTACGGTTTTTTAGTCGTAATTTATTTTGGTCAAAGGAAAATTAGATGCGCTTAAAGAAAAATTTGTAAAAAAAAAATTCTCCCTCTATGATTTTTATAGGACTTTGTCTTCTTTATTTATATAGTTTCCACTTCCTTCCAGTATGATTCCCTTTCAATGAGGCAATCTGTGGGATTATTTTCATCAGTTTTGACCTCATTTTCTCTTTTAAACGGGTTCATTGTTCAATGGGCTGTAGATTCTTGGTCCCTAATGCCACATGGGCTCTAGAGGGTAGATTTGGGCCCGGCATTCATAGGCCTTTCCCCAAGCACTCCTTTGGTTATTCCAGATATTGTCTTCCAAAACAGCCCTCTTTGGGTCTTCATGGTTTTCGGCCTCAACAGTTTGGGCTTTACACCATTTTTTACCACTACACATGATACTTAAGAAAATTATATATAAAGATATAAATGCGCATGTGGCCATACTCTAGTTAATTTTGACCAACTGTTTTACTAAGTAATTGACGGAATATTTTAATGTATTTTTAAAATTTTAAGAATTTCCTTAAAAAAAAAAGAAAAATTTAAGAATTAAAATATAATTTTCCTTTTTTCTATTAATATATTAGGAAAATTGCAAAAATTCTTTTACATTTAGTGAAATTATAAAGAAAGACAAGATTTAACTATATCAATATAAATTTCACACACGTTTGAAAAATATTGTACGAATATTTTCTACCGAGACTTTTAGACATTAATAATCAAGGGTCAAAGGTGTGAACAGTCTAAAATGTCCCGTTTTTATTTTTAAAAATTAAATAATTAATTGTTATTATATTAGATAATTAAATAATTTAGGGTAAATTACAATAAATACCCTAATATTTATGAAAATTGTAATTAAACTGTACTTGTAATTAAATGATAGTTAAGTACCCTGACCGCCCATTGACTGTCAGATTTAAGTGAGGTCAAACTAATGTAAGGGCATTTTGGTCTTTTGATGCTTATCTGACAGAAATATAATTAAGATGTCATAACTATCAGTATGAAATTCCTTTATTGCCCTTACCAGTCTCATAAGTCACCCTGAGGCCTGAGTCTTCAGACCAGTTGCCTCACGCGTCCTTAACAGTCAGTAGTTCCCGTTGTTTTCCTCTCGCAATATGGTGCCAAACTTAGTGTACGTCTGTTCGCTCTCTCTCTTGAAATCTATTAATCTCTCTCACATATCCTAGGTTTGGGTTTTTTAGGAACCATTTCAGAAATAGAAGCTTATATTTTTGTGCTTGAAGGTTTGGGTTTGAAGAAGATGTTTTCGATTGAAATACAGGTACGTATTTGTGTTTTTTAGTGTTTGATATTTGGAATATAGGTTAATTAAACGATTATGCTTTATGGTATTTTGGTCACTACTTCGGGGATTTTGTTTGAGAAGTGTTTGTTGTGAAAAACACAACTGTTTTAGCTGGAAAATCTCTTTTGGTTTGATGGGTTTTTTGCTTGGTGGGATGGGTATTTGATGGTTCTTTTATATGTTGTTGGGTTGAAGTTTGATAGTTTTGGCAGGGATCACCTTAAATTATTTTCAGTTTGAGAAGATTACTCAAAATTATTCACACGTAATCTTTTAACAATTTGAAAGAAAATGGCATTTGTAAAAATCTTCAGCCAATATTATTGCAAACAGTCTAGTCAACAAGAAGGTATGTCAATAGATTTTCTAGTATTCACCACTTATGATGTTAGGAGACATGCATCTAGAATCCCAACCATTTCAGTCGACCCACTTAAAAACTTGTGTTCATAACAATTAAAAGGAAGATTATCCCAATTAATACCTAAAATATCATTTACTCATTTAGGCCCCCAGAGGTAGATAGCTAAAGACATGGAACTTGGAATGCAAATACACTGACAAACATTTTGTTTCCTATCCAAAAATAATATAAATAAATAATACACCAAACGAGCACCAAGCTTAGCAGTCCAAAGCCTTTTACAGCACTCCAAAATGAAAAGTACATAATTTTTTTTTTTTAAACAGAAAAGTACATTACTAATATAATTGTTCAATCAAATAACAAAAAACATACTTCAACATTTCTGGTTAATATCCTTTTTTACCTCAACCTTTGTGATTAAACGAGATTGATTGGCAACACAAGAAGATACTGAGATCAAAATCCATAAAAGCCAAAGGTTTAATAGTAAGGCCTGATATTAATCTTCAAATTTAGTATAGTTTTGTTTAGAAACCAGGAAGAACTATGTTAAGAGAAATACTATTAGATCATATAGTATCATATAATGCTATCTGAAGAGGCGAAAAAACGTACTACATAGATATTATAGTTTGCTTAATAAACATTTAAAACGATGCCATAACAGTAGCGGAGATGAAGATATAGATTTGTTGCTTTGTAAAGGCAATTAAAACAATGGTGATTAAAATACTGAAGTTGAGATGTAAAGAGAGCTCATAATATCCTACCGTGAGATTTATGAAAAGAAATCACTATAAATTGTTAATATAATGTCTTATCTGCTTTTAGTTTGATCAAATGGGTTGATGTGAATGTGATTTCTATTTACCTGATTCTCCAAATAGTTGAAATTGAAATTTGAAATGCTTGATATAATGTCTTATCTTATTTTCTATTTAACTGTATTGCTATTTTTTTGTAAATTGTTATATGGTTGTAGTTAGTTTGAGTTGGAGTTGGGATATGCTCCTTTTTTGATTTGTTATTTTATCTGCCCCTGACACAAAATGCACCCCTATTTGACAATCAACATGAAACCCATCACAGTATGAGCATTATCAAATCCTGGTATTACACATTAATCTGTACAAGTTGTTTGCTATAACTTCTTGTTATAACTTAATATTTTAATGCATATACATTTGGGATTTGCCCTTAAATTAAAGCCAACTTGCTGCAATGGTCATATACTGCTTTAGCATAGACAAAAATAAAATAAAACAAAAAACTTAATTTGTTATAGAGAAAATAGCTGATGAATATTGAGAGTATACTCTTGGAAGTTGTTGGGTTTAAATAATTGTGGTTGAGAGAATTTAAAATTGTATTGAAGATATTTTTTTCTTTAGTATATAGATTAGAGAATATTTAATTCAATTTTATTCTATTTTGTGAATGATATGGATAAAAACTGATGTTTAGACACTTGTTTTTTCCTACCACGTGAAACTTAGGTTTGAAAGAGTGTCTTCAATCAAATAAAGGCATTTGCTATAACTTGTTGGTATATCATAATGTTTTGATGCTTATGCATTTGTATATCTTTATGTATAGGTACGATGGCTGGATTGAACTTAGATTGGAGTCCTACATTCTGATGTAGCTCCATTTCTATGACATGTCCAGTAATTATTATAATTTTACTAGTTTTTATAAGTATATATGTGCCTATTACGTTGGCTTTCATGACATTTGTTCATGATATTTTGCACAAATAGTGCTCATAGGTTGATAGCATCTTGATTTTTTTGGTTTATGATGGATGGGTACAAAATGGGATGTGTTTACATTTTCTTCATTCGCTTTGTGTGGGCATATAAATGAATATGTTTAACTTCACGGTGTGGAGTATATTGTATGGAACATGTGTTGTGTAAGGTACTAGGCCAGAAATAACATTAGTACCTGAACAACATATTTTTGGCTAGTTACTCTTATGTTAAATTTTCAGACATATTACTAATGGAAATTATATGTACTTATTCCCTTATTTATAGAGTTTGATATGTTTGCTAAGTTTGTTTCTTTTAATTATAATATAAATATATATATATATAAATATAGTAGTTGTCAGTTACAACACCTAAATTTTTGAATTCATGGCACTGAGGTGAAGTGGAATATGTATGTGCCTCGTACAAATATTATGCAAAAATACTTGACAGGGATATAAACAATATTTCAGTTACAAATTGATGTAAACACATTGTATGCCCCTTACATTAATAGCCACAGTTTGACCTTAGCCTTCTAAATGACTTGTGAATCAACAACCATAAAGCAATAACATTTTAAAATTTTATTGTCTTTCATTGTAAATTTCTGTTCATTTTTAAAGGGTAAAGTGGTCATCTTCTATTAACTAACATTAAGTTGAGACATGTCAAATCAATTTTAAATATATCATAAGGGTAAAATGGTACTTGCAGCATTTTCAGTTTGACTTCGGTTAAATCTGACGGTTAATAGGACAGTCAAGGGTATTTAACATTTATTTAACTAAAAGTGTGATTTAGTTGTAATTTTTATAAATATCTATGTAGTTTATTGCAATTTGTCTAATAATTTATAAAAAAATATTTTAAAAAATAAGGATTAATGAATTAGATTTAGGGTTCGTTTGGAAGAGATTTTCTAAATAGAGCTTGTAGGAGTATATTTTTTTAGAGATTGTTTTTATAAGCAGAGCTTTTAAGAAAAAATTATTAGCCGTATAGTTTTTACAAGTAGAATTTTTAAGCAGGGCTTTTACATGTCTATTAGATAGAGATGGAGATATACTATCTTACTCTTGTGTTACCCTTGTTAGATTAACACTAACGGTCTCAAGTTGACGGTTAGATTTTTCCGTATAATATTTTTCAACCATAAGGTGAGATTTATGTTAATATAGTCAAATTTTATCTATCTGTATAATTTTACTAAACATCAGGGTGTGTATGTAATTCCCCTAATATATTTTTAATTTTCTCTTTCCGGTTCTGTTCAGAGTTCAGGGGGAAAACACAAAACTTAACCCTAAACTTTTCAAATTTTTTTCTCTTTCTCTCACTTTCTCTCTGCCGCCGCAGCCAACGCCAACTCCATCTCTCTCACCGGTACCCAGCCAGCCACCATCTGCCCTCTTTTTGTCTGTTGGAAGCGCCGCCGCGCCTTTTGCCGTCGGCTCGTCTCGTCGTTCGCTTGTCACCCAGAAAGCGTCGCGTGGCCGGTCTTTTTCAAGCCTTTCCTCACCGCGACACTCTCTGCCTCTTTGGTTCTCGCCTTTACTTGGCCGCGACGGTCGTTTATCTTTTCCGCCGTCGCCACTCTGCCACTCGGTCTCAGCCTCGCACAGTGGTATTGGTAATTTTTTTTACATTTTTTTTTTCTAATTTTTTGTAATTAACAGAAAAAACTATTTTATTTTTCTGTAATTTCTGTAAACTGGGCCTAGCAAATCAGATGTGAAGAGTTTGCTGAATTTTCTGTGATTATGAGTATTACTTTTAGCTATCAATGGGACTGAAAAAACAAGCTTGGAGTCGTTTACTTCTTTGTATTTGGATTTTGCGGGTAAATAAACAAGTTTACTTCTTTGTATTTAGATTTTGTGGGTCTCATTGCAGATGTCTTATTCTTTTTTTTTTTTTTTTTTTTTTTATCTCAAAGATACTTTTTCTGTTGGAAGATTGGTTTTGTTATTTGATTGTGTTGTTTTTTTGTGTATTACTTTTTCTTGCTAGTTAGTACTCATTAAGAATGAGCTAAAGTTTTTGAGAGCCACAAGAGACGACATGAGAGGTTTTGGGCTGATCGTTCGAGGTTTCACCCTGACTTAAATCTACGTAGGGGTTCAGGGTTCTTCATTTTTGAAGTTATACTTGTTCAATTGTATATACTTTTTTTCTTATCTATTTAATCTCTAAAAAATTCCTCACTAGGCAGCAGTGTGATTTATGAATGTCCTGTGATTTAGACGGTGCTATATACAATGAGAATGTAGTTTCTATATTTTTATCATATATTTCATCTTTGTTTTTTTCTTGATATTGGAACTATTTATGTAGAAAATTTTGTCCATTAACAGTCTTGCAAAGGGATTTCCAACTCATTGTGGAATGTGGCATTTTAATTTTTGTCTAAAATCGAAATAACCCACAAATATATCAATTTCTCTTAGATTTTGGACCCCTTTTCCACCAGTCTGCCCGTGGATAGGATAATATATCTTCTTTCTCTGTCTTTTCTAGCAGTCAAGATAAATAATTTTTTATTGTCTATAAAAATTCATCTTCGTAGCGTGTAATTAAAGGAATCATTGTTGAGCATACAGGTTTGACAAAGTAAATGTATAATTTTTAATAGAGAATCAGCGATCCTTCTTCATAAAATTGGGACAAGCGTTATTGCTGACTCGGCCTGTTGAAAGTTGGATTTAGCTTTTTCAACGACTTGGACGATATCAGATCATCTAAGTGACCAGTTAGGTTATCGTTTGAGTAAGGGAGACAGAAAGAATGAATAAAGGAGGCGGAACTGGGCCCACAGCAGTAGCAGCTGCTGCAGCAGCACAGAAACAGAAAATCCTGATGCAACGAGTTGAAACAGATATTGCCAACATTGTCGATAATTTTAGTCAACTAGTCAATGTTGCCAGGGTATACTACTATTCAAACCATTTATTTTCATTATCATTGAATTTCTTTTATATGCAATATAAGACTGCTTATCTTTGAAGACCTTTATTCTAGTATTGTCTCTCTCATTCTATTAACGCACAACCGTGTGCTGCTGGCTTTTTATCTTTTGGGTGTAACAACTTACTTCCCTGATGCAGAGAGAGCCCATGCAGTTATTCTGAAACTGAGAACAGTATTTAAAGTTTCCCTTCTTGAAATTGTGTTGGCCTATAAAGCTTAAATATATATACAGAGAAAAGTATTTATTGGCATATTCTGTGGTTAAAACTATAGAATTAAATTTGGTCATTTTCTCCTTGAGACAATGTGCAAGTTTAATAACATATATAGGAAGCCTTAAAGTATTTGCTAATAACTTGTCTGCTTGCTTCAGAAGAAACATTATGACATTGTGAAACTTGTATCTGGTGCTGATGCCTTCGATAGTATATGTATGCAACCGGATTGTTCCTTCTTCTCTAACATGAAAAATTCTTCAGCTTCATTTAGTTGATTTGTGTTATAGTTTTATAACTTTGTTATAAGATTGATTGAATTTTCCTTTTTGAGTTTATGTATTCACTTGGCATTTCTTGTGTATAGGTGAATGATCCGCTTGTCAGAAATTCACAAGAAGCTTTCATGATGGAGATGCGTGCATCCAGAATGGTATTAAAAAAAATTATGTTTCATTGTATTTAGAAATTATCTTTGGTACTGTACTATCATATATATTGCCAAGGAACTCTAAATTCCATCACTAGTAATCGGAGACATTCCACACGGCACTAACCCACTCCAATATTTCCATGTTCCTGCATGATAATAAATGATGTATTGATTTCATAGACCATCCAACTTTTAGTTTCTACTTTATAAAAGTAATGCTTCTGACTTTTTAGTTAAATATCATCCATGAGTGAGCATCTGCTTGAGGTTGGCCTCAGTTTTTTACTGGATTTTTTTGATGAATCAGAGTTTTGTGTAAGGTTATTTTACAAACACTTGTTGAACGTTTTAACTGTTTCAAGTTTTGTAATTTCCGTTCATCCTTCATGATCAACAGGTTCAAGCAGCTGACTCTCTACTTAAGTTGGTCTCTGAGTTAAAACAGACTGCGATCTTCTCAGGATTTGCATCTCTTAATGACCATGTAGAACAAAGAATAAATGAGTTTAACCAACAGGCAGAAAAAACAGACCGCATGTTGGGTAGAATTGGAGAAGAAGCTGCTGCTAGCCTCAAGGAGCTTGAAGCACATTATTATTCTTCTGCACAGAGGACAAATCAAATCCTTCCACCATGAGTAGGGGCTATAGAAAAATGTGGTATCTTTTACCTTCTTAAAAACATATATTTGTGTTGCAGTTTGAGGAAGACGAATCAAATTTGTTAAATTCAGCTTCTAGCTAATAGCCAATAACCGGAGCATATCGGTAGCACCAACTGCAATGCCCGATAATAGTAAAAGCCTGAACAGTGCTAAAGGTGAACATGAAGGAAGCGTATATGGAGGCCGATATGGTGACCGATGTCTCCTGTTGACAATCAGCCCTGCTGATGCCATATTCACTATTGGTGCTGCTGTGGCTTCGAATATCAGAATGCATAGCCCTACGCTAATTAGTATAGAGTCCTTTCTTTTATAGCACTACGCTAATCAAATCCTTCCACCATGAGTTGGGGCTGTAGAAAATTAGATTGAGTTTGTGAAATAGTACCAAGCAAGTAAATTGAGTTGAAATAACACCAAAACATGTAATCCAAAAACAAATTTGAAAAAAAAAAGTGTAAGAATAGATCATGGTCGAGTGCTGTGATCTAATTTCAAAAAAATAAAAAATAAAAAGTGTCGAAGTAGATGACAATTAACGGCGGTAAAGAAAAATTTGTGAATAAAAAATAAAAATATGATTTTTATTTATATATTTTAAATCTAACACTTTCTAGCGTAGAGGATTACCGTGAGTAACTGAAATTAAATTATATAAGTACGATTCGGATGTTACTCCCAGTGACGGGAGTTGAGAATTATTGGGATTAACGGTTCGGACAATTATTTTCAGCAATTGAAAAGGTCTATCTATACAATTACGTTTTTATTGATAATGGTGAGAATATATATATTTATAATATACGTTGAATTTTGATAGTTAACTTGGTAATTTGGAGGGACTTGTCTCTGTGACTTTCATAGGACCTTTGTCTTCCTTGCGTAGTTTCATATCTTTTGAATTTTACTGCCTGTGGAGGATGATTCTCTTTCAATGAGGCAATGTAGGAATTTTACTGCCTGTAGATTTTTGAGTCCCTAATACCACATGGGCTCTAGAGGGTAGATTTGGGCCCGGCATTCATAGGCCTTTCCCCAAGCACTCCTTTGCTTATGGCAGGTTTTGTCTTCCAAAACAGCCCTCTTTGGGTCTTCATGGTTTTTGGCCTCAACAGTTTGGGCTTCACACCATTTTTAACCACATACTTCAAAAAGTTATATATAAAGATATAAATACGCATATGGCCATACTCTAGTTAATTAAATTAACTAGAGTATTTTAATGTATTTTTAAAATTTTAAGAATTTCTTTAAACAAAAAAGAAAAAAAATTTAAGAATTATAATATAATTTTCCTTTCTTCTATTAATATATTAGGAAAATTACACAAATACCTTCAGATTTAGTAAAATTATAAGGATAGATAAGATTTGACTATATCAATACAAACCTCACATGACGTTTGAAAAATATTATACGGACATTTTCTCTTGTCAACTTGAGACTGTTAGATATATTAATAATCAATGGTCAAAGGTGTGAACAGTCTAAAATGTCTTATTTTTATTTTTAAAAATTAAATAATTAATAACATATAATTAAATAATTTATTAAAAAATAAAGATTAATTAATTAGATTTAGGGTTCGTTTGGAAGAATTTTTTCGAATAAAAGATTTAGGAGTAGATCTTTTAAAGGAAAGCCATTGACCGTATAGCTTTTATAGGTAGAGTTTTTAAGTAGAACTTTTACAAGTATTAGAAAGAGATGGAGATATATTATCTTACTCTTGTATTGCACTTGTCAGAGTAACATTAGCGGTCTCAAGTTGATGGTAAGATTTTTTCGTATAATATTTTTTAACTGTAAATTAAAATTTATGTTGATATAACCAAACTTTATCTGTGCTTGTAATTTTACTAAATATCCGAGTCTCAGTGAAATTCCCTAGTATATTTTTAATTTTCTCTTTCCGATTCTGTTCTTAGAATAAATAAATAATAAATAAATAAAAACCACGACCAAACCTAACCCTAAACTTTTCAAATTTTTTTCTCTTTCTCTCACTTTCTCTGTGCCGCCGCAGCCAACGCCAACTCCATCTCTCTCACACGTACCCAGCCAGCCGCCATCTCCCCTCTCTGTCTGTTGGAAGCGCCGCCGCGCCTTTTGTCGTCGGCTCGTCGCGTCGTTAGCTTGTCACACAGAAAGCGTCGCGCGGCCGGTCTTTTTCAGGCCTTTCCTCACCGCGACACTCTCTGCCTCTTTGGTTTATCGCCTTTACTTGGCCGCGACGGTCGTTTTATCTTCTCCGCCGTCGCCACTCGGTCTCAGCCTCGCACAGTGGTGTTGGTAATTTTCTTTTTCTTTACATTTTTTGTAATTAACAGAAAAAACTCTTTTATTTTTCTGTAATTTCTGTAAACCGGGCCTAGCAAATCAGATGTGAAGAGTTTGCTGAATTTTCTGTGATTATGAGTATTACTTTTAGCTATCTATGGGACTGAAAAAACAAGCTTGGAGTCGTTTTTTTCGTTTCTGTATCTGAAATTGTAATTCCATAATCCAACACTATTTCTACTCCTGGGTTTAAGAAGCGATGACGAAAATGGTTTCTCTCTTGGATTCTTCAGCCAAAAATAATAATAATAAAAGAAAATTAAAAGCGTACCACCCGAGCACAGGAAGGAGAATTCTTGAGAGACAGAGCCTGGATGGATACACTGTCCCAACCGGGTCAGGCTGAATAAACCATATTGAATGTTCACTTAAAAAGCCCAATAATAATAGTATTTATTATTTATAAACTACTCTGCTTTTCTTCTTGTCATTTGTCAACTCCAAACAATCTCACATTTGAAAAAGTTAAAAGAAGAAGGCGCCTTCATTGTGAACTACATTTTCCACAATAGCCCATGGATATATTATGTTTTCCATTGCTTTTTTGGTTCCTGAGGTCGTTTATTTCTTTAGTTTAATGTGTTCCTTGGAAATTAATTTGGCTTTTTAATTTGTTACAGATTTTGTGATTTTTTATGCTCATATGTTCCACGGTTTTAGGTATTAGTTTTTTTCATTTGAAATCAATTAGTTTGTTTACTTTTTCAGTTACTTTTAGATGTAAGCGATTATTCTGATTCTTGAATTCTGTTTGATCTAATAAATTATTATAGGTAAAATTTAATTGCGCCTTTGTAAAATCAAGTTGTTTATGTTTCTGTGTTCTTTTCTTAAACCATATCAATGTTCTTCATTTTCATCTTTTGTTGTGTTATTGTTGTCTGATTTGGATTACTGTTTTTTTATCACACTTTTTGTTTCTTCATGCTTGTTAATAGTTTAATCTTAAAGTTTTCATTGAGTTATTTGTGTTTTTACTGCATGGCAATACAAAATCCGTGGTTCTAAAAATGTTAATGTTCATGCATGTTTGTGGGGTTTTCAATCTCAAGTAGTTGGGTTATTAGTGTCTTCCCTGACGTTCTTTTTTATTATTTTTGAAAGTGATTTAACTTTTTTTGTTTTGGCTTTTAATTTCTTACATTGCCCTTTCTACTAATTTCGTTTAAAAAAAAAAAAAGAAGAAGCATTTATATGCTGTATTTACTTTGTGGCTTGTGCAGAGGAGGAGGTTGGAAGTAAGGTAACAATGGAAGAAAAGGCAATATTTAGAGACATAAGGCGTTATTACTGTGAGTATTGTGGGATTTGTAGATCCAAGAAGTCTCTTATTGCTTCTCACATCCTCTCTCACCACAAGGTTCACTTACTTACTTTGCTTTCTATATATTGTCATTTAAAAGTTTACTTATGTATTTCTTTGTTTAGCTGAGAAGTATTATTAAAATTTACTTGTTAATGATTAGGATTTAGGATTCAATATCCTTTGTACATTGAAGGCAAGATTTATTCATATTCTTGGTGTAATAATATTGTTTAGGAAGAGAAGAATGAGAAAAGGGTCGATGGAGATCCGACATTAGGAGTAAAATTTAATACTTGCGAGGAATGTGGTGCTACTTTCAAAAAACCTGCCTACTTGAAACAACACATGCAGAGTCATTCATTTGAGGTATTCTCTGCAGACCCTTTTTCTCACTGCATGTATGAGTTATTTTCAACTGTACTTTAGATAGTCAACGGCATGTGAATTCAAAAGTTTTATATGTTTTATACTATGGTATACATTCAAACAATGTCCTTTACAATTTCTTGTCATGACTACAACTATTGGTTCCTTGTTAGTAGGGTGATTATTTTATTGTTCATGTACATTGAAAGATAAATGATTTTGCAGGAATTATTGCCTTTTTGAGAAAAACATAATAACCAGGGATTTATAGCGTGAAGCATTGGATCCCATACAATGAACTCCAAAATGCGAGAGGCTGCAGATTTGAACTTGAACGGACCAGTATCAGGTTGGGAGACCTCCTGAGAAGCTCC
Source organism: Xanthoceras sorbifolium (assembly GCA_003430845.1). Taxonomy (NCBI): domain Eukaryota; kingdom Viridiplantae; phylum Streptophyta; class Magnoliopsida; order Sapindales; family Sapindaceae; genus Xanthoceras; species Xanthoceras sorbifolium. The sequence goes on from CM010610.1 coordinate 5,453,378, forward strand.
ATCAAGGAAGCCTCAATCACGCGCTATTCTAATTTGAGGTTTGAATGTATGTTCAGCTTTTGCTTGATAATAACGTAAATATTGCTTCTGATATATTAGATTATGTTGCAGAGAGCATTTAGATGTCCAGTAGATGATTGCCATGCCAGCTATAGGAGAAAAGATCACTTGACTCGGCACCTTCTTCAGCACCAAGGGAAACTATTTAAGTGTCCGATTGAGAACTGCAACCGTGAGTTTGCCTATCAAGGCAACATCAAAAGACATTTGAAAGAAATTCATGATGAAGATTCCTCAATTACCATTCCGAAACAGTATGTATGTCAGGAAGCTGGGTGTGCAAAAGTATTCAAATATGCATCTAAGTTGAGAAAGCATGAAGATGCTCATGGCAAGTTGCTTCTAAAAATTCACTTTCAAATGTCATCTAAATGTTTTATTTTCCTAGTGAATAAGTTTGCTGCACTTTTCATGTGGAAATAAAGTCACTGGTTTCGTTTTTATTTGTTGCAAACTCTGATGAATTCCTTTGTTTTCTCAGTCAAGCTTGACTCCGTGGAGGCATTTTGTTCTGAACAAGGGTGTATGAAATATTTTACAAATAAGCAATGCCTTGAGGCCCATGTCAGGTCTTGCCACCAGCACATTGCATGTGAGATATGTGGATCAAGGCAGCTGAAAAAGAACATCAAGCGGCATATGCATACACACGAGGAAAGAGGTTCATATGAAAAATTTGAGTGCGAGTTTAAGGGTTGTCAACTCACATTTTCAACTGTAAGATACTTCTACCTTGATTTTGTATTGAAACTTAATTTCTTGAATTATATGTATTACATGTTTATTGATTTGGTTCGCACTGGATGATATTTTCTACAGAAATCAAACCTGCAACAGCATGTGAAGGCTGTGCACCATGAAATTAAGCCTTATGCTTGCGGAATTGTTGGCTGTGGCATTAGATTTGCCTACAAGCATGTGAGAGATAAACATGAAAAGTCAGGATGCCATGTTTATGCCACTGTAAGTGTTGTGTGGAGTCATGTTAGCAGATTTTCTAACGATGCATACTCAAGTGTTGTTATTTGTTATTGTATGGAATCAGGGGGATTTTATAGAGTCGGACGAGCAATTCAGATCAAGGCCAAGAGGTGGGCGGAAGAGGAAATGTCCAACTGTAGAAATGTTAATACGGAAGAGGGTTTGTCCACCATCTCCAACTGATGAGGTATTTGGGAACTGAGGGGCCTCTGTTTTGATACAACATCTATAGTTGCTGTGAGGAGGCATTGAACCTTTGATGCTCTGCTGGGTGTCAAGTGTATTTATTAGCATAGTTAAAGAAATTCTAAGATAGCATAGTTAGAATCTATGGAAACCGAGAGAAAGAAGACGTGGAATTTAGACATATATACTTGGACCAGTCAGTTAGGTTCATCGAATCAAAACTTTGGGCGGTGGTATTAGCTACATTATTCTATATTATTCGAGTATAGTATAATAAAGCACATCTACTTACAAAATATTTTGTATTATAAATAAATAAAACTAAATACAAATATTGCGAACACATACGACTCAACTAGAAAGCTTCAGTCTTCATCTGGTTCTCCTTCAATATTACGAGTTTGCAACACTTTTCAAATCTCTTATTTAGTGAGAATGGTTTCATCGACTTCAAGTTCATCTCTGATTCACGAAGGTGTAATCAAGTTCAATAATAGATGATGCAATTGTAGAAACAATGCATGGAAATGGTAACTTGTTTGAAGTCTTAATAACAAAGTTGTGTCTGTCAGACTTTGAAATCTGGAGATAAGCCAGCGGATAATTCTGATGATCAATGTGATACTCTTTTGGATTCTCAATGGCTCTACTTGTTTCTGTCATGGTAGGAAATGGTAGGTTAGGAAGTTTCAGTCTTCAGATGATCCATATTTTGTATATGCTCTTGATGTGTTTCTCAATCAATGTACAAAATTCTGTGTATAAGCAGCTAGAAATTCTACACAATAGTTTAGTCTCTTTATGTTATCAGCTAGAAATGCTTATACATTCAATATTTTCATTGAACTGTATATCCATCTATGTTAATTTCAATATTCAGGCGGCACAGAGAGAGTTGTTTACTTTACAATTCCAAGTCTTAAGGCAAGTTCCCAATTTAATGCCAACAAAGAACAAAACAAAACAATAACCTGCTCACACATAATCTCATCCAACAGGTTACTCTACAATTATTAATTCTTCATCAACTACGGACTCTAAAATTAGACATGAAGATATTGCACGCAAGAGAAAAAATGTCTAGTCTGATACTGTTGTTTGAAGAGGCAAAGGGCTTTCGACTTCCTTGTTGTCGGCACTTCTTTTCGCAGCAATTTTCGACATTCCAAACATCTGAAGAACATCCCAAATCATCCATGACATACAGATATCATTATCACACACCCAGAGTAGATAATCGAAAAGTAAATTTCAACGAGCAGGCAGCCTTTCTATCAAAGTTGAGTGGCACAAACCTTTTGGACAGTCTTCTTGAAACAAGTTTTGTGTTCATCCATTGATGCATGGATGAATTCATCAATGTGATCCTTCAAATCCTCCAAAAAGGTGGCTTCTTCATTCTTCTTCCTTCGACACGAAGCTATGGCAGGTGATGGTTGTTTCGCTTGTTCATTTTTTGGTGTTTCCATCCTTGGTATATATTTTCCTGTTACATAAAAAAAAAAAAATACAAGAATTTTACCAACACACTCTAAACAACAACTTGCCACATCGAAGAACAGCGATCAGTTTGGTTACACCAACTTAAAAGAATACCCATCAACTTAAAAGATTTAAACATGAATGACTATTTAATGATAGCACATAGCAATTTCTTTTACTCATCAATCTACCCAGAAACATGATTGATGTCCCTCAAATTGCATACCAACTGTATGATGAAATGTCCCAACAAGGCAACAAAATTTGTTTTAAACATGTTCAGTTTCGCATATGATCACATCCAAATATAATAAACACTCACTAACTAACCAAGTGATCAGTCTAATCAATTTTCATCTCTTATAATCCCAACAAACAAAGTTTCACATAATTATAATAAACAAGTAGGTTAATCAAGGAAATTAAAAAAGAAGAACTTACAATTTTGAATAGGACTAGTCAAAGTAGTTGTGACTCTTGAGAGAGAAAAGAAGATCGTAGGTTTTGTAGTGGTTGCTTTGTCTTGGAGAGCAAGTTTGATGGAAACTGGTGGGATGTTCCAGAATTGTGCTTGGGCTGCCCTGTTATTTTTGTGTTATGGATTGAGAAATTGACTCTGAGAAACAATTTTTTTCTTAATATATCGTCTTACGGGTTACGAGTCTGTCTGGATAAATATTATTGCCTACACGGCTCTATTATATATTCCTACAACACTGTTGAGAAAAACACATGCATAAATATATATAGAGGGATAAGAAACTCCTCACCAGTCACTTAAACTTGAAAGAAGAAATACGAGATGACTTGTTGTCCAAACAATTTAGATGATGATTGCATGCATTTTTCCAAATAGACTTTTGGGTATAACTTATAGGATTATCATTTTGTCAATGAACTTGTTATTGTTATTGTTTCTCAAATTTCTCAAATTTGTTTGTTATTGTTTGAAAAAAAAGGATACAACTTACAAGTCTATTTCGGGGAAATTTATACAAGTTTGGTAATTAATATATATATATATATATATATATATATATATATATATATATATATCGGGAAGGATCAGGAACATAATTTTTAACACAATATTTGATAAAATTTTGTAGTCATTGAATCTCTTAAATTTGGATGGTTAGAATTTTATAAATTTATTTATTTTTGATTTATCCTCTCTCTATTATTAATTTATTTTATTTTCTCTTTTCTCTTCCCTAAATATTATTTATCAATATTTTCTCTTTCATTTAAACAATATTTTGGTTGCCTTGTTCTTATAACAACCACGGCTCTGTTTATGTGTAAATATATATATAGACTCGTCATGAAACATAATAATAATATATAATTAAATAAAGGGATAATTGCACTAAAGTACCCTGACGTTTGGCTATATTGCAATGAAATCGTGAGTTTAGCCTTAATTGCATGTTAGTACCTTTGACCACGTTGACCGGTATGTTGACTTTGACTTTTTGGTAAAAAGACAAAATTGCCCCTGGTTTAAAAAAAATAAATTAAATAAAAATTTAAAAAAATTAAAAATTTTAAAATGGATCTCCACCGTCCATCAAGATTGATGGACGGTGGAGATCCAATCTGGATCTCCACCAAGAACATCAAGAACAGAGCAAAACAAAAAAAAAAAAAACATTTCTTCAAACGCGAACCCAGATCTGGGTTCGCGTTCGAACCCAGCTGCTGGGTTCGAAGGCGAACCCAGTTCTGGGTTCGAAGGCGAACCCAGTTCTGGGTTCGAAGTCGATCCCAGTTTCTGGGTTCGCCTTCGAACCTAGAAATCTTGGTTCGTCTTCGAACCCAGCTGCTGGGTTCGCCTTCGAACCCAGCTGTCGCCGATGGAGCAGCGCTCCATCGGCGACGGAGCAGATGCTCCATCAACGGGAGCAGATCTGCTCCCGTTGATGGAGCAAATCGAGTTTTCGAAATTTTTTTTTTTTTTTTTTTGTGTTCTTGTTTGTTCTTGGTGGAGATCCAGATTGGATCTCCACCAAGAAACACCAAAATTTTTTTTAATATAAAATATTTTTTTTAATTATTTTTAATTATATAATTTTAATTTTTTAAAAAAAAAAATGGATCTCCACCGTCCATCAATCTTGATGGACGGTAGAGATCTATTTTTAAAAATTTTAATTTTTAAAATTTTTATTTAATTTTTTTTTTAACCAGGGGCAATTTTGTCTTTTTACCAAAAAAGTCAAAGTCAACATACCGGTCAACTTGGTCAAGGGTACTAACATGCAATTAATCAGTTAGTTAAGGGTATTAACATGCAATTAAGGCTAAACTCACGATTTCATTGCAATATAACCAAACGTCGGGCACTTTATTGCAATTAACCCTTAAATAAAATTATGTCAAGATACATTAAAACAATTTGGATTTTTGGTGATATGAGATTTTACCTAATCTCAACAAAAATAAATTTAAAAAAATTATGTCAAGGTACATCAATTTATATATGAGGTAATATGATTACATTGTCACAAAGAAGAAGAATAACAACAGACATATATAAATATATAATTTGTCATTCTATATGATCATCAATCCAAAAGTTAGCTCCAACATCCTACAACTTATTGTCATCCTTGAAAAAGAAAATTACATTATTAGATTATGTTCAAACAAAAAGAAATAAATAATAAAATATAATTTCTATTAAATTTAAACATCACCTCAATACTGGTGGCAAAAAAAAGATTTAAGAATGAGTATATTGTTGTAGAAGAGAAGAGAAAATAAAGTCACGGGAGGAAAAAATATTTGGTAGATTATATTTAGGAAAGATAAAAGAGAAATTAAAATAAATTAATAATGGAAAGAGGAGAAAGAAAAAAAAATTATTAAATCCTAGCCATCTAAATTTAAAAGATTAAATTACTGTAAAACCGTATCAAATATTGTATTAAAAATTATGTCTCCCGATCTCTCCCGTATACATATATATTCCAAAAAGAACAATATTTATGGAATATATATACTAAACATGACAAAGTACGACATAAAATATTTGGTTAAATAAGTCAATATTTTGGAGCCCAGCTTGAGCAAGTTTTGGAAGTTTCACATGCCTCAAAATTAAAAATTTGTAAGCTAAAATAATGTTTCTCTTGGACTTCACACAACCAATTGATAATATCTTCTATGCCCTTCACATGACACTAGGATTAGTTATGCTGGTAGCAACACAAATGTATAATTCTCTATAGGATGTTTAAATACATTGTTTTATAATAGTTTTTTTTTTTAAAAAAAAAAAATTACATTACAACTCACATACAATATCATTTTAGTATAAATTTGCACAATCTAGCATTACTTATATAAAAATTCTCTATTAGAAATAAAATAAAACCAAACAGAAAAAAATAACTTAAAAGAAGAATCTTGAAGCTGATATAATGGTGGTGGCAGAGGGAGTTACGGGCGTCAATCTGTCATCGTACAACCAAGATTTGAGACATTTGTTAATAAAGTGAGGTTAGCTGCCAGTTTGCAAACAGACTAGTGGTAAAATCCCAACTCAAACACGTAATTAGAAAATCGGTATTAATATATCGGCTCTCAAATAAGTTAAGTTAGCTGTACACCTCCCTCCACTTTACACATAAAAAAAAAGCGTGAAAAAAATTATTTATAATTGTAAAAGTAGCTATTTTAGCCGTATTTGTAATCTCTAATATAGGATTTCGATAAAACTTTGATCCAGTTCGCATGCATCAACCATAAAAAAATGTATTTATTGTTAAATAAATTATCTAAAATTAATGAATAGAATTGACCTTAAATAAAATTAACAAACAAATAAGGTATCTCCAGCATAAGTTGAAGATATTTAGTTGAATATAGCTGGTTCTGGCTGGCATATATAATGATATAATTCTACTCCATTCTTTAATGAAATTAAAATAATATTGAAAAGAAATAAATGATGGCAAATATTGAGGGCCTTGATTCTTGCAAAGAACCCTCAAAACAAGGCTTCTCCTTTCTTCTTCAACTGTTTCAACTGGCCATGGATGATGTGATAATTGTGCTCAGAGTCAATGGCCTTAAATTAGTCTGACCTCGAGCTCTCAACTTGTCTTTTATGTATTGTATAACCATAAAAGGTGGTGGCACTTTCATTAATCTATATTTGCTTTTATATCCAATAAACTAATATTCAAATGTCAACTTGAAGATCATTCCTCTTCTGTTTTTATACTTCATTTTTGCAGCTGAATCCACCTCTGAAAGTTGCATATTTTTCTGAAAATAATATTATCTTCTAATATCACTCGACGTGGCTTTTGCTACATCTTCAACACTAAGGTCAAACGTAGCTTATTTTTCTACTAATTAAAATTACTTCTGTTATTGAAAATGAACTCGTGAACAGCTAGCTATTATGACCACATATATATATATATATATGGATGATGAATTTGATCTCTCTTTCTCTCGTATCTCTCATCATCCAATTTTGCTGCAGAGAGAAATGAGAGAAACTATTTATCAAGCAAGAGAATGGCCTATGGTGGTTGTTATCACAACTCTGTTGTTCTTCATTTTCATTGCAAAATTCATTTGTGGTAATAAGAAGAATCCAGGAAGAAGCAGATCATGTAGATTGCCTCCAGGAAGAAGAGGGTGGCCATTGGTGGGTGATAGCTTCAACTGGTGCAATGCTGTTGCAAGTTCTCATCCTCCTCGTTTTGTCGAACAACAGATCAAAAGGTATACAAATTTCTCAGCCTCATTAGCATATATTTTTTGTTGCAAAAAAATGATCTGATACCACATGGTTACCAAAAAAATCACCCCTACCTGCTATTTTGTGTAGATTGTAGAACACACCAATAAACTCAACAATCAACCAAGCAAACAAATAAATATATCGCAGAAAATTAAACTTAAGTTTGGTTTGTTGGTTGTTGGTTGAAACAGGTTTGGGAAAATATTTTCATGTAGCTTGTTTGGGAAGTGGGCTGTAGTGTCGGCAGACTCCAGTTTTAACCGATTTGTGATGCAAAATGAAGGGAGGCTTTTCCAGTCAAGTTATCCGAAATCTTTCAGAGATTTGGTTGGTAAAAATGGGGTGATCACTGTTCAAGGAGAGCAGCACAGGAGACTACATGGCATTTCTTCCAATTTGATGCGTTTGGAGAAGCTCAAATTCCATTTCTTGAATGATATTCAAGTGATTATGATTCAAACACTCTACAATCTCCAGGACAACCAAGTCATTCTCCTCCAGGATGTTTGCAGAAAGGCAAGAAAACAAATATGCATATTTATGTTGATCAATTCTGCATTGTTTTTGTTATTGATCATGACTTATACAACATTTCAGGTAGCTATCAATCAGATGGTTAATCAACTATTAGGCGTTTCGAGTGAGTCAGAAATCAATGAGATGGCTCAATTGTTTTCTGATTTTGTTGATGGTTGTCTTTCTGTTCCAATCAACTTTCCTGGTTTCACTTACCATACTGCCATGAAGGTAACATATTCTGTAATCTGCTAAATTGAAAATAGTCACATTAAGGTTTTATCAAACACTATTGTCAAATCAAATCTATATTTGAATGTGGTATATGTGTACCTCTATGGCTTGACAGGCAAGGGAGAAAATCATAAGCAAGATAAAGAAGACTATAGATAAGCACAGGCAACAGGGCTCAGAGGAAGTCGGCAATGGTGTACTTGGAAGGCTACTGGAGGAAGAAAGCTTACCGGACGAAACTATATCAGACTTCATTATCAATCTTCTCTTTGCTGGAAATGAAACAACTGCTAAAACAATGCTTTTCGCGGTTTATTTTCTCACTCAGTGTCCTAGAGCCTTGAAGCAACTTCTGGTATATATATATATACACTTATGTAATTCCTTGGTATTTCTTTGGTCAGAAGGACTTTTATTTCATAACATTGTGAAATCCGTTATATAGCGTTACAAAATTTAACATTCAGTTTCGTAACATTACAGAACTGATTCCATAACATTATGAAATAAACTAGAGAATTATTTTATAAACCCTCATATCAACTAATATTCAGGGATCAGCCTTTTTCCTCTCTCCACTTTTTTAAGTTCATCTTACATGTTTTTCTTTTCTTTTTTTTTCTTTTTTTTTTTTGTTTGTGACCAAATAGGAAGAACAAGAGGGTCTGAGGAGTAATGAAATGCTAACATGGCAAGATTACAAAGCAATGTCTTTTACACAATGTGTAAGTTGTGAGCTATCACTGGCTGATATCAATCAGACTCGATTTCTTGAACGTTTTCAGTTCCAGTTAAATTGTGCAATAATAATATCTGAAGCAACATTTACATACAGGTTATCGATGAAACACTTCGAATTGGGGGCATTGCAATCTGGTTAATGAGGGAGGCAAAGGAAGATGTTACATACCAAGGTACATATTATCATAATTTCCATCAATTTTTTCAAGTTATTATGGGGTTGAAATCTTGTTAAATTTTTTTGTTTTTTTTTTTTGCAGATTATGTGATTCCAAAGGGATGCTTTGTAGTTCCATTTCTTTCAGCAGTTCATTTGGATGAGAATTTGTACCAGGATGCTCTCACCTTCCATCCATGGAGATGGATGGACCCTCAAAATCAGGTTATTTTACAATTTATATACAATACAAACATAATCATTGCTATAACATATAAAATGCATTTATTAATCGAGAATCCTATTAATGGAAAATTTAATTCCTGATTACGTGGACTCTATACATAAATTAGGAATTATGTTCCTACTGTAGCAAGAATCCATTTTCTCTTATTTCCTTTTCTGTAAAATTTGATTCTCTTTCGTTTCCATACCCGATTAGTAAACGTGCCCATATAGAAATATAGTCTAATTGCAAATTCTATTGTGTTGTATTTTAATGTCATGTGTAGGAAAAGAGAAATTGGAGAAATAGCCAATTTTACTCACCATTTGGAGGAGGTGCTCGGTTTTGTCCCGGAGCAGAGTTGGCACGCCTTCAAATTGCTCTCTTCCTCCATTACTTCTTGACTACATACAGGTTATCCCTTCAAAACGCTCCGTTGGTGCGGACGTGCGGATTTTAACAAAAAACTTCGAACAATCCAATCTCAATTACTATTAATAATAATAATAATCTAGTTTTTTAGTTAAAATTAAGGTGATATGATTAATTAGATTGATGTAATTAAACAGGTGGACTCAAATGAAGGAAGATCGAATGTCATTTTTCCCATCAGCTCGATTAGTGAATGGCTTCAAAATTCGGTTGATGAGTCGGCAGCATGAGCATATGAAATCATCAAATTGAAACCAACGAGAGTTGGTTCAGTTGGTTGAGTAATCACTAGCACTCACTAACACTTTGACAAGAACCAAGATTTGAGTCTCGCCAACAGTCCCTCTTGGTGGGTAATCTGTAAGCCCTCACTGAGGTCTATGACATATCCTGACCCTGGACTGGAGTAGACTCCCCTCACCTACACTTTTTTTGGTTTGATAGAATTGTTTTTTTTAATATTATTTTATTATACTACCAATTTTTCTTAGTCACATTTTTATTTTTATTTTTATTTATAGATATATGATGTGTAAATTCTCTTATAAAGCTAAATTTGTCATAAATAAAAATAATAAAGTAAATAAATTAATAACAGTAAAGTAAAGAAGTAAAAAGAAACGGAGGAGAATTAAACAAAGAAAGGAGAAAAGCAAATTTGGAGAGAGAGAGAGACGAGAAAGCAAGCAGATGAAGTTACTTCACCTTTCAAAAGCATCAATTTTACAAAGAGAATAGGTACATATTTATTGGCGGATAATCCACCGCCATTCACAAAATAAAATATAATAAAAATTCTTAAAATTTAACCGGTGGAAATCCACCAATTTACAACAAAATTTATGTAATATGTTAAACTGTTGATATCTATTTAGAATCTCAATAAATAAATAATAAACCCTTCAAAATAAATAAATAATAAAAAGATTTAATTTATTGGAAAGAATGTCTGTAGTCCTCAAAAATTGTTCGGGGACACGGGGCATTACAACCTGTAAAGATAGAACATACGTGACCCACAGGACGTTTGGGACACCGGGATGGTGCCGGCCAAAGTTACTCCGACGGTCAAGTTAGCAAATGCTAATAAGTATGTAATGCTCGTAAATGGAGAGGAGTGAGTAATACTTCCTGTTATCTTGGCGATTGAGGTCTTTTTGATCAAAAGAGATGTAAGATCGGCTGATTGAGGTACAATCGGAGGGTGATCGGAGATGATGAACAATGGCTGGAGAGTGTTGTTTGAATATTGATAGCTCTAGGATCTAAGTTTTTCCGTCCCCCTTTCTTTGGAGAACCATCCCTCTTTTATAGGGGGATGATCCTTTTACCCGTTGAGGGGCTTCATCATTACCTCTTCTTGTTGTCTTCCACTAAGGAGGTGTGTGAATGCTTCTTTTGATCTGGCCGTTATAGATTGTAATTATGGTTTTGTAGGACCGTCTTTAAAGTAGATCATAATTTGGTCTCCCACAAAACCAAAAAGATTTTATGTCGTACGACATATGGACTTGACAATTTTGAACAGACAATCACTATCGTATGCCGTGCGATATGTCGAATGGACGTCGACCTGAGATGAGTATATCGTGCGACGTAGGAGTTCTTCCAAGTCGTGGACACTGGGTTATATCCCTTATTGCTTCTTGGATTTGTGGGGCATTGAGTGTATGTTGTACTACATGAAGGTCTCACATCGAGTATACGTCGTACTACATGAAGGTCTCACATTGGGTGTACGTCGTACTACATGGATGTCATACCACTTTTGGACTCTGGGCCTGACCTTTGAGATATACTTTGGGCTTTTGGATTGGATCCTCGTTTATATTTTGGGCCTGACATATTTTTGCTACTACAGTTTGCCTCCAAACGCCTTGGATTTTTAAAAAATATCAAGGGGTTTGTGTCGTTCGACAAGTAGACTAGGATCTATATGTAGATTTTTATGGTGGTTTTTTTTATGTCATACGACTGTCACCTGTGAAGGAAAGTACTTGGGTTTCATGAGTAGATCACAATTCCTAGGTTTTGCCATGGTCGTACGACAACGTCGTGGTAAAGGCGGTGTGATTGGTTGGCCTTCCAATGACTCTTCGACAGTTGTGCCAAATTAATTGTGACTTTATGGGAAACGCGTACACCTGATTAATGATGACGGTCTATAGGGGTGCGTGCCCAATAAGTAGCTGACACGTAAGCGCATGCTTTCCCTTTTATTGCTGCCCTTTCCCTTTCTCCTTCATTTTCAATTTTCGTTCTCTTTCGCTTTTTCTATCTCTCTCTAGAAACAGCCGCTGCATTTCCTATTTCCGGCATCTTTGCTACTCGTTTTTGTCATTTTCGCTTCTATTCCGGCGAAGCAGTGGTCTATTTCGGTGAAGCAGTGGTCATTCTTGCTTTGTTTGGTAAGTTTTTCTTGCTCTTGTTCGATTTCCTATATTTGTGTCTTTTGTGTTCTGGGTATTTTCTGTTTTCTTCTAATAGTTTTTTGAGAAAAACTTGAAAAATGTTGTTTTTGATTCAAAAAACACAACTTAGCTTTATATGAAATTTGTTTTGTGATATTATGGTCGCACGACAGTAGCTAGGGATATATATTGCACAACATCTCTTAGGTCCATACTAACACTTTAGGAAGCGAGTTTTAGGGCATCTAGGATACTTAGTTAGATTTGACTACTAACCTACTGTCGTTCGACTTGTAGGTGAGATGTCTAGTAGAGGCGACGAGAATACTCCTAGTATGTCAGGGCGAGGATACGACGATCCTGTCGACCTGTCGCCCAACTCGTGGGGCGAGTCTAGGACCAAGAGTGGGGAAGTCACTCTGGCTTCTCATGCGTATGACCAAGTGACAGTCTCCTGTCATAAAGGTACGTCACGCGCAATAGAAGATGTATCTGTTGGGACTTCACTCGTCAAGCTACCGGGGGAGGGGGGGAGGGGATGTTGGTCCTTGCCCCATGGGCCCAAGTAGGCTGTTGGGCTTGCTTTTAAACAACCTAGCCAGCGTGCTGACATAGGACGACTTGATGTGCATCCGGTATTACTACGGCATACCCGATGAAGTTGATTTAAGGGTTCCCGCCAAAGAGAAGAGACCGGACTGAGACATACCTGGATGGACGTGCTTCTATGAGCTCCCATTCCAGAGGGTAGGGTTCAGACTACCTATAGTCGGTCTACTAAGGAAGGTTTTGGATTATTTTGAGCTTGCCCCAGGGCAACTCATGCCAAACAGTTGGAGAATTCTGTTGGGGCTGGAACTCTTGTGTACGACGGAGTTTATTATTTTTTAGCTATCGGACCTTTTCTATACTTATTCGATGAGGGAGCACAACACGAAGAAATGCCGCTATAATTTGAACCTCAGGGTGAATAGGGAGCACCTCATCATGGAGCTGACCACAAATGATAGGTCGTGGAAGGATAGGTATTTCTATGCACAGGGCTTACTTGTTGAATGGCCCGTAGGAAACACGACCATTCGTACGACATGGTCCAAGGCTGGTGGGTCATTAATTTTGTTGTGACGTGTCGTACGACTTTTGTTTTTCATTGTAGTGTTGTGCTAACTTGTTTCTTTGTATTGCAGTGAATGTAGGAGCCCCTCAAGCTGTTGTTGGTCTGACATGTGCGACGCGTACAGCGAAAGTATTATCGTACGATGCAAATGAGAGGAGTTGGAAGAGGATTTTGGCTGAAGAGAATCTGAGGGCGAGCCATTTGTGGAAGTTTTCAATAATTAACGAGCCAGGTACACCTTATCCAGCTTTCAAACATTTAGTGGAGTTTGTCAAGGTTAGGCATTGTGTCGAGCGACTGTACGGTACAAGGTTTCTAACACCTATATCCTACGTCGAGCGACGATTTGCAGTTAACTTGATGGCTGGAGAAATCGCTGCTCCTGGTGCTGATGATGCCATGAGAAGGCTCAGGGAGAAGAGGAAAGGAAAGAAGAAGGCTGAGTCAAGCGACCATGTTGAGTCTACTCCTCCACCACCCCCCCATCTAGTCGAGGCAAAGCCGCCTTTGATATTAGTTCTGCTGGGAAGAAATGCAGGAGGGAGAATTTAGCTGCTGGTGGCAATGCGTCAGTCGACCTCGTCTTCCCTCAGGATGCTTCTGCGTATTCTGATGTTGGGTCAATCCTGCCTCAGGTCGAGCGACTGCTTTTGCCTGAAGATAAAAGTCACTTGAAGGAGATGGGCATCTCCCAAGCTGCTGATTGGGGCCTTGGCCACCTTTTCTAGGTAAAGTTGTAAGACTACTAACTTCCTTTTTTGTTTACTTTGAATTTTTTCTAAGTGTTTAATTTTGATATTTTTGTAGGCTCTTCAATCTCACGTTCACTTGAAGGAAGAGCTTGATCTGGCTCTTAAGAAGGTGAGGGAGCTGAAGTCGAGTAATCAGAGTCTCAAGCTCGACAATGAGAAGCTGAAAGCCTCAAGCTTGGAGGCCAAGAAGACAGCCCATGAGGCATCCAGTCGTGCGGTCGAGGCGACTCTTGAACTGAACAAGCTGAAGTCGAGTGTCGACTTACTCGAGGCTAGGCTAAAGGCTAAAGAGTTGGATTATGATGCTTTGTACGACAAGGTGGAGGACAATGTTCTCAATGCGATCGTTAAGACCCGTGCAAACCTGATGATGGAGTATAGGGATGGTCGTACGACTGAGTGAAAGGTTGAAAGATGGATTGCTGACCACGAGGAGCTGACACGCTCTGATGGCGAAGAAAAAGGTGATGAGCAAGTCGAAGCCAAAGATGTAGAGGATAAGGCTGGCGGTGAGGAGCCTGTCCTTCTTCCTCCAGAAGGTTCGACTGTCGTGGCTTTGGCTGCTCAGCCTACTGGAGAACTTGATGATGTTGCCCCATAAGGGGTTGTAATTTTTTAACTTTTGTGAATTTTAAGTTTTTATGCCTGTGGAGGCTTTTATATTTTGTTGAACAATATTTCTTTTTTCAATATATGATGCATTTCAATTTTCCATACAGTTGTACGACAAATGTTTGTAAAATAGTTGTGTTTAAATAGAATTTTACCTTGAATGCAGGTCGTTCCTCTTGGGTCGTATGACTTTGAACGCAAGTCGTGTGACTACTTTTGTAGTGACCTTGAAAGCAGGTCGTGGTTCATGACCTCGAATGTAGGTCATGCGACCACTATTTGATTTAGGTGACCTTGAAAGCAGGTCGTGGTCCATGACCTTGAATGCAGGTCGTGAGACCATGGTTGATAGTGACCTTGAGTGCATGTCATGGTTCATAACCTTGAATGCAAGTCGTGCGACCATTGTTGATAGTGACCTTGAGTGCAGGTCGTGATCCATAACCTTGAATACAGGTCGTGCGACCATTGTTGATAGTGACCTTGAGTGCAGGTCGTGGTCCATAACCTTGAATGCAGGTCGTGCAACCATTGTTGGTAGTGACCTTGAGTGCAGGTCGTGGTCCATAACCTTGAATGCAGGTCATGCGACCATTGTTGGTAGTGACCTTGAGTGCAGGTCGTGGTCCATAACCTTGAATGCAGGTCGTGCGACCAATCGATTCTTGCTCTTATGATATTGATTTGCCCCAGTTGGAGTGTGGAACCTTTTAGTTGCATACTTCAATTTTGATAAATTTCGTAGTGCGACATAACATCTTGAAAGCAGGCTGTGTGACTAGAATCAAAGAATACTTTTAGTGCGGGATTGTCCAGTGATGCTGACCTGTATAAAAGAGTTAGGGGTGGCCGTTGGTAAAACCAACGGCCCTCCGATGCCTAAGTGAGTTTCATGTCGTAGGATGGTAAAAACGTATAAGGGTCAGAATTAGAAATGATACTGTTTTAGATGGCATGCGTTCCAACTGTTGCCGATCTTCATGACATCCGTACATCGTAGTTTGTAGGCTCCATGTCCAACTACTTTGATGATTTGGTATGGCCCTTCCCACGTAGGACCTAGTTTACCTGCTCCTTCGTGTTTTGGAAGACGCGACGAAGGACCCAGTCTCCAATATTGAATATGTTGAGACGAATATTCCTGTTATAATGTCGGGAGACTCTTTGATGATATATTGCCAATCTATTGCGGCCTTGTCGCGACGCTCATTGATTGTGTCGAGTTCGTTTTGTAACTCTTTGTTGTTTGTCTCTTCGGATGCGTGCTGGTATTCTATAAGAAGGGTAATCAACCTCAGTTGCTATTACGGCCTCTGAGCCTTAAGTTAGGGAG
Source organism: Xanthoceras sorbifolium (assembly GCA_003430845.1). NCBI lineage: Eukaryota > Viridiplantae > Streptophyta > Magnoliopsida > Sapindales > Sapindaceae > Xanthoceras > Xanthoceras sorbifolium. The sequence goes on from CM010610.1 coordinate 5,469,380, forward strand.
AATGGCGTTTTCCTGTTGACGTTCTGACCATTGTACGGTAGGACCACAACACGCCTTGTAGCTTGTCGGCCCATTTCCCTTTATATTGGTCGAGTCGCTTCTTGAGGATATAAATGATTGTTTTGTTGGTGGATTCTGCTTGGCCTTTGACTTGAGGATATCTTGGGCTTGAGTAGCTTAGTTTGATCTTCCACTTGTCGCAAAAGTCTTGGAAGTCATATGATATGAATTGTGAGCCATTGTTAGTGACTATCTCTTTTGGGACTCCGTAGCGGCATATGACATTCTTCCAAATGAAGCTTTTTACTTCGGAGTCTTTGATTCTCACATATGACTCGGCTTCGACCCATTTTGTGAAGTAATCTGTCACAGCTAGCATGTAGACCTTACCTTCGGTAGCAACTGGCATTTTTCCTATTATGTCCATCCCCCACTTCATGAAGGGCCATGGTGCTGGGATGGGGTGAAGTCGCTCCGGGTGCTGATGCGAAATGTGGGCGAAGCGTTAGCATAGGTCACATCGCCTGATGAGGTCGTGCGACTCGGATCGCATTGTCGGCCAATAGTATCCTACTGTGATTGCCCTGTTGGCTAGGCTTCTCCCCGTTGAGTTATTTCCGCATTGCCCTTTGTGCAAGTCTTTGAGTACCTGCTGAGCCTCAATTGGGCCAACACATTTAAGGTAGGGCCCGGAGTAGGATTGCTTGTAAAGTTGACCTTCTATTATGGAGAATCTGGCGGCCTTTATTTTGACTCTTTGTGCTTCTACCTTGTCAGATGGGAGGGTGTCGTTCATCAGGTAGTTGTAAATCGGGGTGATCCAAGCGCGCTCGTCCGAAATCGGTTCGACTTCGAGCTTCGTTGGTTTCCACACAGCTGGCCATTGGGAAAAAACCATGGGGATGGTCCGCTCAACTGTGGTATTTAGTGCGGAACCGAGGTTGGCGAGCGCGTCGGCATGTGTGTTTTCTGATCTTGGTATTTTTTCGATGTCGAATGACTCGAACGAGGCTTGCAGTTCTTTCACCAAGGTTAAGTAAGCTGACATTTTCAAATCTTGAGCTTGGTAGGACCCTTGCAATTGTCTTACAATTAATTGGGAGTCACTATGTACATTTATCCGTTGGACATGTAAGTCTTTCGCCAAGGTCAGTCCAGCTATGAGAGCCTCATACTCAGCTTCATTGTTAGTGGTTTTGAATCCGCATCGGATGGATCGTTCGATGACGTGTCCCTCGGGGGAGGTAAGTACTATCCTTAGTCCGCTGTCCCTAGCGTTACTTGATCCGTCGATCGCCAAGGTCCAATCCTCCTTCGAGGCGTCGCACGACATGCTATAAAGCTCTTCTTTCGCTCGTTGTAGAATCCCAAGTGCTATGAAGTCTGCCAATGCCTGCGACTTGATCGCTGTACGTGGCTGATAGCTGATATCGTGCTCGCTTAACTCTAATGCCCATTTTACTAGTTGTCCGGAAAGTTCGGGCTTGTGTAGGACGTTCTTTAAGGGAAAGGTAGTGAGTACGCTGATGGTGTGACATTAGAAGTATAGCCTCAGTTTTCGTACGGCTGTAATTAGTGCAAGGGCTAATTTCTCAAGTTGGGTGTACCTTGTTTCTGCGTCGAGTAAGGTCTTGCTGATGTAGTATACGGGGAGTTGTTTGCCATCTTTTTCCCTCATTAGTACTGCGCTAACGGTTGTTTCGGATACAGCGAGGTAGAGTAGAAGTGTTTCTCCTTCCTTAGGTTTGGATAGGAGGGGAGGGTCTGCTAGGTACCGCTTTATGTTTTGGAATGCATCTTCGCTTGTTTGATTCCAATCAAATGATTTACTCTTCCTTAGAGCGTCGAAGAAAGGTTTGCATTTTTCGGATGACTTTGAGATGAAACGGTTGAGGGCCGCGAGTCGCCCAGTCAGTTTTTGTACGTCTTTAATGCTTTTGGGGGACCTCAAGTTCATGATGGATTGGATTTGATCTGGGTTGGCCTCGACGCCCCTCTTGGTTACCAAATAGCCAAGGAACTTTCCTGATGAAACCCCAAAGGAACACTTGGTTAGATTAAGTTTCATCCCGTACTTGTCAATGATATCAATCGACTATCGGAGGTGGTCGAGGTGCTGATCTGCTATTAATGATTTTACCAGCATGTCGTCGATGTAGACCTCCATGGTCTGTCCGAGCATGCTTGAGAACATTTTGTTGACTAACCTTTGGTAGGTTGCCCCGGCGTTTTTGAGGCCAAACGACATCACTTTGTAGCAAAAAATGTCGCGCTCCGTGATGAAAGAAGTTTTTTCCTGGTCCTCTGGATGCATGAGGATTTGGTTGTAGCCGGAGAATGCATTCATGAAGCTTAATAGTTCGTGGCCTGCTGTAGCGTCCACCATCATGTCGATGTGTGGTAGAGGGAAGGAATCCTTCGGACAGGCCTTGTTGAGGTCTGTGAAGTCGATGCAGACTCGTCACTTCCCGTTCTTTTTCTTTACTACAACTACATTTGCGAGCCAGTCTGGGTAATTCACTTCTCTCACCGAGCCAATGTCGATTAGCTTTTGGATCTCCTCATTGATAACTTTGTTGCGTTCGGGTGCGAACTTCCTTCATTTCTGCTTTACGGGTGGGTTATCTGGATCGACCTGTAGCCTGTGCACTAGGACTTCCGGGTTAATGCCGATAATGTCGGTGTACGACCACGCGAAGTTGTCGTGTCTGGCCGTCAAGAAGTTGACTAACTTTGTTATAATATTTTGTGGAAGGCAGGATCCGATACTAACTTTGTGGTCTGGGAAGTTCGGAGGTATGGATACTTCATCGAGCTCTTCCATTTCTGGTCCGTCTTTGTTGGTGGCAGTGCTCGCGTTCTGTAATTGCTATAAGTCGGACGGCCTGGTTCTTAAAGTATTCTGGTAACAGTCCCGTGACGTCTTCTACTGCCTTCAGATTTCATGGACTCCCCACTTGGTAGGAAAACGGATGACCTAATGATACGTCGAGGGGACAGCCCTCATCTCATGAATCCACGGGCGACCCATGATTATGTTGTACGACGACAGGCAGTTGAGGATGAGGAAGCGTGTGTTCAGGTTGACTCCCTCCGCGTAGACGGGGAGGACGATTTCCCCTATGGTGTTCTTATGTTCTCCACTGAATCCCACCAAGATGGTTGAGCGGCGTACGATGTTGCACTCGTCAATGTGCATCCCTCTTAGCGCACCAAGGAAGAGTACAATAGTTGAGCTCCCATTGTCTACTAGGATCCGCTTAATCAAACAGTTGGCCACTGTTAATGAGATGACCAGCGCATCGTGGTGGGGGTTGAGTAGGTCTGTGTGCTCATCGCTGCTAAAACTGATTGGGTAATTGTAAGTTGGGTCCGCCGTATTGGTTTGTCGGACTTCGGTACAACCGGCTTGTCGTGAATGGCGCTTTGGTTATGAGTAAGTGACTCTGTTTACTTCGGATCCCTAGAGATGACTTTCATAGTTCTCTCGTGTTTGGGAGGTTCTGGTGGTGAAATTGAAGCAATGTTGCGCGACCTATCCTTGTTCAAAAAAGTCTGCTTACTTTTGTCAGTCAGGAATTCCTTGAGGTGACCCTTTTTGAGTAGTTCTGCCACCTCTAGTCGTAGTGCGACGCAATGCTCTGTTCGATGGCCGTGGTCGCCATGAAATTCGCACCACTTGGAGGTGTCTCTCTGATCCGGAGGGCTAACCATCTTGTCTAGCCACCGAACTGATCTACCCATTCCTTTGAGGACGGCGACTACCTCCCCTGGTCTAATGCTCAAATTATATTTTGGCAATACGTTCTTTGGCCGGACGAACAGTCTTGGCGGTTTGTTGTCGCGCCGACGCTCGTATCTTATTTGGCCGTCCCTTCGGGGTATTGCCGGGTAAGGTTCGACACGTCTGTCATTAATTCGCTGTTCGATCCTCCTACTCGACCTGTCTTCCCTGCTATTTGCTCTATTAGGTTTATAGTTCACTTCGTCTTCTTCCCACTTTATCTGTGCCCATGCCTTAGCTAGGACGTCTTCCATCATTTTGCAAGGGTACTTGGTGAGCTCCTTGTATAGGTCGGAATCATAGAGTAGACTCTTGCGGAAGGCTGATATGGCTGTTGCCTGGTTGCAATGAGGGATGAAAACCTTTTCATTGTTGAAGCGGCCTACAAAGTCACGTAGGCGTTCGCCCCTCCTTTGGCTGATTATGTAGAGGTCGTCGGATTGTTTCTCTAACTTCCAGCTGCTAGCGAACTGCTCTACGAAGGTGTCCGTGAGTTGGGCGAAAGAGTTGATGGAAATATTAGAAAGGTTAGTGTACCATTGTAAGGCTGGTCCTACGAGGCTCGAGCCGAAACCTTTGCACATGCATGCTTCCCTTAGGTCTCGTGGGATAGTGGCAGTGAACATTCGTTGTCGATACTGCGCAATGTGATCATCGGGGTCTGTCGTCCCGTCGTACTGCTTCATACCGGGGAAGTTAAACTTTCATGGCGTCTCCACCAATGCTATTACGTCGACGAATGGAGAGTCGGCAAAGCTATTGGCTGCACTTTTCTTTATAGGAGCCGACATTCCTAGAATGCGTTGGATGAATACTTCCATCTCCGCGAACTTTTGCGCCAAGTCGAGGTTAGCCAATGTTGACTCAGGATTTATTTGATTTGAGTTCGACGGGGCTAAACGCGAAGGACCTGATGGCGTTCCCGATAGCGGGATGGTTTGTTGGGTTGAACCAACATTGCCATTGGGGGTGAAGGTAAGTGGCATCTCTCGCGCTGCCCTTGCCATGCCCTCCGATTGATGCCTATCTGTCTCGTTTGGCGGACTGACTGTTTGATGTCGTGCGACAGTGCGTACTCTTCCTGCGGCTCGAACGTTAGGCGCCGCACCTACAAGAATTGGATTGAGGTCGCCAGCCGTAGTACCTTGTTCGTCCGGGCGAACTGGCGCGTAGTAGGTAGCGTGGGTGGCTTGATCGAATGGCACGGGTTGGGACGTTGAAGCGTCTTCAAATGGTCAGACGATGGTGAGGGAATTGATCCTATTTTGCAACTCCTGATTCTCTGCCAACACTCGTTGGTTCTCTTGTTCGAGCGCTTGGAGCCTTTGGGTATTCTTTTGCATCTGGGATATGAGGAGTTGTACCCTAACCTCCATTGCGTCGTGATAAAAATCATCGGATGACATGGTCAGAGTTGTTGTGCTCTACCTTCGCTCGTTCAGAGATTGTCGTGCCCCACGGTGGGTGCCAAATTGTAGTCTTCAACAATCGCTCGGGGACACGGGGCACTACAATCTGCAAAGATAGAACGCGCGTGACCAGCAGGACGTTTGGGACACCGAGGTGGTACCGGCCAAAGTCACTCCGACGGTCAAGTTAGCGAATGCTAAGAAGTATGTAATGCTCGTAAATGGAGATGAGTGAGTAATACTTCCTGTTATCTTGGTGATTGAGGTCTCCTTGATCGAAAGAGATGTAAGATCGGCTAATCGAGGTACAATCGGAGGGTGATCGGAGATGATGAACAATGGCCGGGGAGTGTTGTTTGAATATTGATAGCTCTAGGATCTAAGTTTTTCCGTCCCCCTCTCTTTGGAGAACCATCCCTCTTTTATATGGGGGTGATCATTTTACCTGTTGAGGGGCTTCATCATTACCTCTTCTTGCTGTCTTCCACTAAGGAGGTGTGTGAATGCTTCTTTTGATCTGGCCGTTATAGATTGTAATTATGGTTTTGTAGGACCGTCTTTAAAGTAGATCATGATTTGGTCTCCCACATAACCAAAGAGATTCTATGTCGTACGACATATGGACTTGACAATTTTGAACAGACAATCACTATCGTATGTCGTGCAATATGTCGAATGGACGTCGACCTGAAATGAGTATGTCGTGTGACGTAAGAGTTCTTCCAAGTCTTGGACACTGGGTTATATCCCTTGTTGCTTCTTGGATGTGTGGGGCATTGAGTGTATGTCGTACTACATGAAGGTCTCACATCGAGTGTACGTCGTACTACTTGAAGGTCTCACATCGGGTGTACGTCGTACTACATGGATGTCATACCACTTTTGGACTTTGGGCCTGACCTTTGAGATATACTTTGGGCTTCTGGACTGGATCCTCGTTTATATTTTGGGTCTGACATATTTTGGCTACTACAATTTGATTTGCATGACTAGGATTTAATAAATTTATTTAATTTATTTCTTCTTTTTTTCCTCTCTCCATCATTAATTTATTTTATTTTCTCTTTCCTCTCTCTTAGATTTTCTTTCTTAAAATATAATTAATTGGCTTATATTTTTCTTTCCTACAATTCCTTCCACTTCTTAAATCTTTTTTTTTTCCACCATTATCAAATACTCACAGAGTAAATTCTTCTTCTTTAACGATCAGTTTCAGTAATGAATTCACACAGTACATCACGTGTATATTTTCTTGTAACGTTTGCACTTACTATTTAATGTACGTTTATAGTGCTCTTTCAGTAAAGAAAATTACTATTCTTTAAATTTATATTTTTCTAATACTAAAATTTTTTAGTTCAACTTGAAAATTATAAACCCGATGCTCAACTATCAAGTACTCAAGTCCTGCTATATAATTCCGTTAAACCTAGTATTCAAGTCATGCTATCATTGTACAGTCGACTATATAAATTCATAGATAGAACCTTCACTTCATTGACAAATATTTTGTTGAAAAAAATATCAGTTTACACTTAATTTTTTTTTTTTTTTGACGTTAGGTAAACTCTCATATCAACCAAAAATTCAAATTGTTTTGAATTGGGATACATTACCCGAAAGTGTTTTAATGTATCTTGACACTATTTTTTTAGTTCTTGATTATTATGTATCTTTCTCAAGACTATTTATATGAACTATATATATTTATAGAAAAAGAGAGCAATTGTTGTTACAGGAAACAAGGCTATCAGCCTACCACATTATTTAAAATATTATCATATAAACGGTGAATTTTTTGTTTACTAGGTGAGTATTTAATAATGGTGGAAGAAAAAAAATAATAGAGTTAAGCAAGAAGAATTTGGATCCTCTCCTCACCTCACCTTTGTTCCTCACCTTTTTCGAAGCATGTGATTGGATGTTAATAAAATAATAGTAAAAAGTAATCAGATTTTAACCACTTATTTATTATAATGCTTATGTGTTATGAGATTAAAAGAAGGTGAGTACAGGTTAGGTGAGGAGAGGATCCTGATCTAAGGAAGAAATAGTAGGAAAGAGAAATAGAAGCTAATTGATTATATTTTAGGAAAGAAACTCTAAGAAAGAGGAAAGAGAAAATAAAATAAATTAATGATGAGAGAGGAAAAAAAAGAAATAAATTTATTAAATCTTAGCCATCTAAATTTAAGAGATCCAATAACTACAAAATTGAGTCAAAATTTGTGTAAAAAATTGAGTCCCCCGATCCCTTCCGTATGTGTGTGTGTGTGTATATATATATATATATTTAAAATATTAACTGTCGAGATCAACTCGAAATATGCTAGTAAATATGTATGGTGAAATTTGAACCATCACTACTAAGATAGAAGAGAGGTACACTAACTATTTAGCTATGGATATGCAATATAAAAATATGTTTTTATACAAAAATGTCTATAAATTATTATCTGAGGGTCAAAAATGTTTTGTACAAAAATTCCTAAAATTTCTTATTCTTGTTGAAGGAACACTAATGGAGTGAACAATTTCGGAAAGTAAATACTTAAAATGATTTTTTTTTTATTCTTATAATATATATATATATATATATATATGGGATGGAAAAAAATTATTTTGGTCGTAACTTTTTTCAAATTAATATTTTTTTTTATCGATATTTCATTTATTCAACTCGTGTGGTCCCAAACTTTTTAAAAAATTTATCAATTTAGTCATTCTATTAATTAACAGTTAATCAAATTTAATAGTGTGAAGAGTATTAAAAATAAAATTAATTTAAAGTATTATTTTAAATTATTAAATTATTATAAATTAGTTAGTATTGTGCTATTTTTTTATTTTTTTAAAGGTTTTTAATTTTGGTGTTAATTTATTTTTATTATTTAAGGATTGTTCTTATAATTTTGTTATTTTATAATTTTAATTTTCTTCTTTAACACATGTTAATTTCTTATTGGATGTACAAGTGAAAGATAATTTGTTAAATTTTAAAAAATAAAAAGTAAATTGTATTTTTAACTTTATTATTTAAAGTTGGGGTAATTACAATAACTCCCTGTGTATATATGCATAATTGCACAAAAATCTGAGAATAATTGATAATAACAATAAATCTCCTTTGACCGGTTGACTAACCGTTGACCACTATTAGTCACTAACGGTCAAATGGGTAAAATTGTCTTTTAGGAAAAAAATTTAAAAAATGGACCAGATGAGATCTGGTCCATTAGATGAGATAAAAATATCTTCATCCAATGGACCAGATCATCTGGTTATCTAGTCCACTGCCAAAAAAAAAAAAAAAAAATTTCTTTCAAATTTTTTTGTTCATGTCAGATCTTCTTCTTCTTCCAATTTTTTTTTTTCAATTTCTTTTTTCATCATTTTTTTTATTTTTCCTCCATCTTCTTTTTCTTTTCTTCTCTTTTTCCAGTTTTTTTTTATTTTCTTTCTTCTTCTTCTTCTTTTCTTCTTTTTTTTCGAATTTTTTTTATTTTTCTTCTTTCTCCTCCTCTTCTTCTTCTTCTTCTTCTTCTTCTTTTCTAGATTTTTTTTTTTATTTTTCTTCTTTCTCTTCTTTCTTCTTCCTCCTATTCTTCTTCTTCTTCTTCTTCTTTCAGATTTTTTTTTAAATTTTCTAAAAGACAATTTTATCCCTTTGACCGTTAGTGATTAACTGTGGTCAACGGTTAGTCAACCGGTCAAAGGGGAATTATTGTTATTATCAATTATTCTCATATTTTTGTGCAATTATACCTATATACACGGGGAGTTATTGCAATTACCCCTTTAAAGTTAAAGGTAAAATAGTCAATGTGCATATTTTGTCATGTTTGACTGTTAAAAATGTGGTCAGAAGACTGAAATAGTGGATTTTTAAAAAGTTATGAACCGTACGAGACAAAAAAAAAATATCAGTTAAAAAATAATAATTCACAAAAAGATAGAGGCCAAAATCAATTTTACCCTATATATATTGAAAAGAAATGAATGTATTAAAACACAATCAAAACAACAAGCTATCTCCTAGGATATCATCTAGGACAAATGACTTCATGTAAGGAGGAAACTCATCAATTAAAACACAATCAGAGCTCGACAAGAATGCGTGCTTAGCTAGTGTATGAGCAACTGAATTTGTAACTCTAGGAACAAAAGAGACTCTATAATCATGGTGCTCAAGGAGACTCGAATGAATGTCCAACACCACCAGACCTATATCAGATGAGGGACCAGCAGAACCATTAATCATTTCGATAACTAATGAAGCATCAGACTCAATTGAACCTAAAGCGACGCCAATATCAGACGCAAAATGCAGCCCCCTAAGAATAGCAATGGCTTTAGCCACTATTGGAGAATAGGTAGTAGAAACCCGTTGCCTAGAAGGCCCGAGAACCTATCCCATGTAGTTTCTAATAATCATACCAAAGCCCACTAATTTATTAAGAGAATTAATGGCTGCATCATTGTTTAATTTAAACACCCCAGCATCAAGCGGCTTCTAAATATCAGGGTCCACACCAAGTTTCACATCTAAGGGAGGGTAAGGGAGGAGGAGTATTACTTACACGAAAATCATGTAAAAAAGTAGCAGACCAAGAGACAATTTCAGCACACTGCAGCGGCTTACCACCATGCAACTGCAGCGGCTTACCACCATGCAAGAGACGATTTCTGTTGTACCAAATTCTCCAAAGGGTCCCCTCAAAAAAAAAAATTCTCCAAAGGGTAATGCAAAGCAAATCGAACTCATCCATCAACAATTAATTCTTACATAATAAGATAAAGTTAAAAAAAAAAAAAAAAAGGCATATTATTGATCCCATGCACATGAGCCACAAGGCCACAATCACTACGAGCAGCTATCAGATGTTTACAGCCTTAAAAAGCATGCATAGGAGACTCAGGAGCTAGTCCATGTAAGGGACACAACACATCCAACTCCATTCCTTTACAAGCAAGAGTCACCCTATTTGGGAGTTAATTGTTGCAGCAACGCCTAATAAAGATCTTCACTTTCAGAGAAATTCGGAGACACCACAAATACTTTCACCATCCTTTTAGGCTAGACAAATCTGACTGACCACAAACTTTCTTAGGGTCCGTTTAGAAGAGTTTCTCCAAGTAGAGTTTTTAGGTGTAGATCTTTTCGAAGCAGAGTTTTTACAAGTAGAGCTTTTAAGGAAAAGTCGTTGGCCGTTTGGTTGTCTTTTAAAAAAATTCTTTTAAGCTGTAGATTATTTGGTTATATTAATTTTAAAAACTCTTTTAAATGATAGAATTACCAAAAATGACATATAAAATAATTTTAAACGTAACAAAAAAAATAAGAAACTATCTTTCATTGTAATTAAAAAAACAAATGCAAAATATTATAAAAAAAAAGTATGAAAATATAAAAGGGTATTGTGAAATTATAAAATATATTAGGGTTATACAAGATATATAACCCTAATATGTCTTAAAAAAAAAGCTTAAAAAGCTCTACTTGAAAAAGTTCAAAATTTGAGCTTCTCTGAGTAGACGTAAAACAGCTTATTTAATTGCCCGAAAACTCTACTGGGGTGCAACCAAGCGACACAAAAAAAAACTAAAAAGAGCTTTTTGGATTAAATAAGTGCTTTTGGCTAGTAGATAAACTCTTCCAAACGTACCCTCAAGCTCTTTACCAATCCAATAACCGCTCCGAACAGAAAATTCACCATTATTTTCAAAATGTCAGCATAAAGAATCATCCACCCGAATGGAACAATGAGGAATGCTAATATTAGCATTAGCATCCTCCGAAAGGAAAAACTCACGAATCAACTATTCATTCCAGCCACCAGAAGGATTATTCAGAAGACTAACCGAAGCATTGGCACCAAGAGAGGGGCTGGAGATAATTTTGAATGTCAAAGGTCTCGCAATCTAACGATCTTTGTATATCGAAATTGAATCCCCTTCCCTACTCGCCAACAAGAACCCTGCTCCACTAGTTCCTTCCCCCATAACAAGCGTTTCCAAACTAACGAACTTACCGATTTAGGGGTCGCAATTAGAAAGCTAGTAAAAGGAAAATAACAACCCTTCAAAACCTTAAACACCAAAGACTCGGGATTACGAAGAAGGCACCAACATTACTTAGTCAATGTCGCTTTATTAAACATGTTCAAATCTCTAAAACCCAAGCCACCTTCAGACTTATTACAAAGTTTATCCCACGAACCCTAGTGAATTCTTCGCTTAAAGCCATTACCAGCCCATCAAATATTAGCACACATTCGAGGTAGTTCCAAAATAAAACCTTTAGGTAACTTAAACAAATTCATGCTGTAAATCGGGATCGCTTGAATAACTACTTTCAAAAGCACCTCTCTCCCTCCAATAAAGAAAAGAGAACTATTTCAACCTCTTAATTTAGCCCAAACTCTATCCTTGATACTTCGAAACAAATCCTATTTATTTCTACTCACAAAACTCGGGAGACCCAAATACCTTTAACGACAAGGAACTACTCGAACACCCAGAAACGCTGCCAAATGACCTACCTCCTGAAAAGAGATTTGCCTACTAAAACACGTAGCAGACTTCTCAAAATTAACAACTTACGCTGAAGCTCTAGCATAACAATCTAAACTATTCTTTACCATAATGCACTCTAAGGGAATATCACAAGTAAAAATCATGTTATCATCGGTAAATAAGATATGTGTAATTTTCGAACCCCTCATGTTGCATTTAAACCCAGAAATATCCCCCAAACGCTCTGCTTTTTTGAGAAGACACAACAGGCCCTCCGCACAAATTAGAAATAAATAAGGGGAAAATGGATCCCCCTAGTAGAGCCCTTTAGTGGGACAAAGAAAGCCACATTGCTCCCCGTTAATCAAAAAAGAATAAGACACTGACTGAACACATTGCAAAATATTTTCAATCCAATCGTCAGAAAATCCCAATTTCTTCATCATGCCCTCCAGAAAATTTCATTTGACCTATCATATGCATTGGACATATCCAACTTCAAAGCCAAGAACCCCTTTCAACCTTTAACTTTATGCTTCAAAGAATACATACATTTAAAGCCCACAATTGCATTGTCAGTAATCACCCTACCCGGAATAAAAGCGCTTTGACTACTTGAAATGATCTCATCTAGTACACACCAAAACCGATTCACTAAAGCTTTAAAGACTATTTTATAAATCACATTGCATAGACTGATAGGACGGAAATCAATCATTTACTCCATCGCTTTCACTTTCGGAATTAGAATGATCAACATTTGGTTTATATTATCCAATGGCCTCTTATTATAACCCAAACATGCATCCACAACACTACTATGAACCACTTTCCAATTTTTTTGAAAAAAATATGCTGGAAAGCCATTGACTCCTAGAGCCTTGAATGGAGCCATATCAAACAAAGCCGCCCGAACCTCTTCCTTTAAAAAAGGAGCATCCAACGCCCTTCTTCTAAGAAGAGTAATGTGACAATCCATATAATCCAAAATCCGCTCTTGGTCCTCAGCTCTAGAAACAGAAGAAGTGAAAACTAAAGCAAAATAATCTGTAATAATATTTTGAATACCTTCCTTACTATTGTGCCAGACACCTAAAGAGTCTTGAAGGCCAAGAATCGAATTATGATTTCTACGGACCATAGCTTTCATATGGAAACCCTTGGTATTCTTGTCGCTACCACGCTACCACTCTACCCACGACCTTTGATGCCAATATAATTTCTCTTCCTTCAAAAGTTCATCTAGCTCATTCTCTACTTGCCAAATCTGCACCTAAGAGGATGGATTAACAGCTGTCGACAGCCCCTTTAATTTCTCCTTCTTTTTTCGAATAGCCGTATGAAGACCTGCTCTCTTTTGCTTATACCACTCTATCAAATTTGTTGTACACCTATCCATATTGCTCATGACCCCACTTAGACCTTCACCAGTAGGATCCCAAGCCTGATTAAGTAAATTTTAGCATTCCTCCATCTCATACCAACAATATTTGAAATGGTACCAATGCTTAGAACTCCAACCTGCAGCTGCCACAATCGGATCATTCTCAAGAATTTTGAGCAAGAATGGTCTATGATCAGACCTCTAAAAAGGGAGGTGTGACGCCTTTGAAGCGGAAAAAATATTTTTCCAAGCAATATTACACACAACGATCGAGCCGCTCTTAAACTAAAGCCAATTTTTCCCTCTTATTGCTCCATGTAAACTTCGAACCCCGATATCTAAGATCTTCAAGACCACAATCATCCAAAACATTTCGAAAATTGGTGATCAAAAAGCTATGCCATTGTCCCCCATCGAACTTCTCCGAATTAAAAAGTACTTCATTCCAATCAACTCTACACACCCATGGTAATGAAGAAAGACTATGTAAGCAACGTAGAAGTGTCCACGAGTGAACACATTGCACTGCATCCAAATTTCCATAGAAACCGGTTAATCTCCATATGCAATTATTGCTAAAACGAACAAAAACATCAATATAAAAACGACCGAAAGAAAGCAAACTAACATCCACCGAATCTTTCTAGAGTAGACATAATCCACCACTATGCCCCACTCACGCAACAACCAATTTGCCAACAAATCCTAACGTCACCAGTAAAGCTTCCAGCCGGTTAACATTCGATATAGTTTGCGATAAAAAAAAAAACTATATTGGACTTAATATCCTGTATATACTTACACAGGACTTGGAATGTCTGGTCACTATCCAAACCCCGGACATTCTAAAATATGGCTTTCATTATGTCCGGTAGGTAGGCTTAGCCAGTCCTGCCAATATCTCATTTAAGTTAACCGAATTAGAGGATTTAATCTTCAATTTCTTATTTGTAGCAGTCCCCACCAAGCTAACATCCTTTAGGTTAGCACGTTTCCCTCCTATAACAGATTGAGTAATGCCAGTATCAAACATCATACCCTCTCTTTCAAGTCATTTCTAGCGCCTCTTCCTTGAGCTAGAACCAACCAGTTGTATCATCACCCCGTCCTCCGTAACAGCCTTTTGCACAAGTATCCTAGAAGCAAAGAAAACCATTCTAGAAGTCACCACACTCGATTCAAACCTAGAGGGAGCGGCCCTATCAATAACAGCCAGAGAAAGGGTTTTGTAAGTATCAGGTCTCGCATTATCTTGTGCCTTATTCGAATCCTCAATAGGTATAGGAAAACCTATATCAGCTATCAAGCAAAGAGTCATGTTGTGCCTCTGAACATGTTGCTTCATGTCCCACAAGCTCAGTTGTCAAGAGTTTTGAAACTTCACCATGCAAGCCGAGCCCCTTTTCCACGTGTGTATGAACAGTATCATGCAAAACTATATTGGTCAGTTGACTTGGCCCCTCCTTATCACCATACCTACCATCCATAAACTTCCACTGGCCTACTGTATAAGATAACACCCTCCCCCCTACCTCATGCACAACACTCTGTTTCATTCTAGTTTGATCTGAGGACCCCCCACCAGTTCGTATAGACTACCCACCAGCCTCTTTAGAGCCATCACATTTAGTTCTCACCGGAAGAGAGCGACTAGGGTTAATAGCTCTCAACCATAATTTATAATCATGAGGAATTTCCAATAAATTCAGCGCTGGTTCGATTTTAGGTCATTTCCCAACTACATGGCCAATCGACCCACTGAACTTAAAAGTCCGGTAGCCGTTCGTATCGTAATAACATGACACTAACCTCCCCCGAACCAGCTAAATCAACCTGCAATAACCGTTTCAACGGTATATTAGGGTTAATCTAAACACGAACACGTAAAAGTTTTTCTAAACAATCACCCGAGGCTCTAACATTAACCTCCAAAACCGGTCAAACCAACTCCCCTAAAAACCTGCCTATGTCTTGATTCATAGATAAAATAGGTATATTATGTATTTGTACCCAAAAAATAGCTTTATCAAATAGCATAGAAGCAATATTCCCCAATCCAGTCAGCTCCTCTAAGACTAGCAAAACCCTGTCAAAACACCATGGACCCCCCAGGTAACACCCGATGTTAATTTGTACTAATCCAAAAGTGAGACACGAAAATATTGCCGCGAATAACTTCTACTTCCTCCTCTTCCTTAATCCTCTAAATCTTGACTATAACTGATCGAAACGCATCATGGTTAATCAATTTATTTGCAAAGACTTTACCTACTACGCACAACGCCACTTTCCTATCTCCACGCCTCTTCAAACCACCATCCAGTCTTCTAACCGGTCCATCCTTCTCCTTGATGGAGAGGGAAGCACATTGGTCTGAATCAAGGAAGAAAATATCGATTTCGGACTTCTAAATTTATGGATATTTCGAGAATAATATCGATATCGGTGGATATTCTGTTGAAAATTAAAAAAATATATGAATATTTGCATCTTAAGTTAGTGATATTTTGTAAAAAATTTAGGTTAAACAAGTAATTATACATAAAATAAATCATATTTTAACAATAAATTAGCATAATTATGAACTAAATATAAATTATAACATCAATAGAGTTCGTATACAATTTTGTAGGTTAAGTATTTAATAGAATAATATTTTATTTTATTTTTATAATATTATAAACAATAGAAAAGAAATTAAACATTTAATAAACAAGATTCTCATAAAATAAAATATAGTTCAATGATTCTATCATTTACTATATATTTGAAATTTAATACCAAAATGAATTTCTTGGTGGTTCACAGACATAATGTACATTTCCATATTGATTTAAATAATAAATTTTCTAAGAACATGTACTTGTATAGTTTTCAAGGTAGTATTAATATGTCATGTGTATGTTGCTTGATTTCTTCCAACGGATCTATGAATTGGATAGTTTGGATTTACCCAACTTGGTGGATATTGTTGATCTGCATGCATAAATATTGCATGCAACATTTGTGGCGAAGGATAATCAAATATAATACAGCCACCATAAGGTCTGTAACTACCATAATTTGGTACTTCGGAACTTGACCCCGTCTGTGGACCACCAAAAGAACTATTTTATATGTCTACTCATTGAGGAAAAAGTCACAGTCAAAGAATCTCATAATTGATTGAGATTTTTTTTTATAAAGAAGTAAAAAAAAAAAATAGTTGCAGATTGCAGTGCATGTTTTTGTTTTTGTTTTAAATATGTATCACATACTTACCCATTTAATATTGGACTCTTTGTCCAATTTTACTATTAACTATTGTTTAATGATTTTTTTTTTAAAAAAATAATTTTCAATTTATATTACAATAATTTAAGTGTTTAAGATTAAAAATATATATATTAATGGTTTACAAAATATCCATGAATTTTTAAGGAAAAATCACAAAATTTTGGAAATATCAGGATATTTCGGGAATATCTGGATATTTCGAATATGTCAAGATATTCTGCAGGATATTGGATATTTATCTGTTTCGATATCGATCCCTCCAAAATACAGAAATATCGATGGATATTTCGGTATATCTTTCGATATTTAGTTTATTATCTGCAATATCTCCGAACTTCATACTAATATAACAAAGATCACAAAGAACCCTATCAACATTCACAAGGAATGAGAACTAGATATAAAGATCCAACGACTACTTTAACCTTAGCACTTTTTCCAGAGAAAAAACCCTAGTGACAGGCCCCTAACCTACTATCTCTCATTAGATAGCCTACCGGCACTCCACGGTAGCTTCCCAGTCGAGGCTTGCCCCGTTGAAAGGCTTCTATGAAGCTAAGCCGTTTCTTAACTTGGAAATCTTAGTAAAAAAAATTTTTATTTTTTTTATTTTTTATACAAAACTATTTTATAAAAATATTAACTAAATATGATGTTTTAACTACTAAAGTATATTTTAACTAAAGATATGATGTTTCACCAACTTGAATAAAAATATTAACTAGCTAAACTTTAGATAAAACATATTACTAAAATAAAATATATTTTGCTTTAAAATAATTTTACACTCACAGGTTTCTGGTTTTATCTAAGCTTGGCGCTCTGGTTCCTTTGTCTCAATACCTTTCTTGACTTTCCATAACGATTCTCTTTCTCCCATACTACGGAGATTTCTCCCTAAAGTAATATATTTTCAAATGAATTATTAATATAAATACAACCACTAATATAAAACTCTATTCACATGTTTAACACTTTATTCTACAATTTCTCATAAAATCAATTACATTTAATTTACTAAAAATCATGTCTCTACGATTGTATATTCCTTCAATAAATCAATTTCTCTTAATTCGAATCTCACACAACACAATCCAATACATTTTCTTGGATTTCTAAACACCAATTTGTATCAATTCAAACAAATATAATGTCTAATACTTAATTACTCATCAATTGAAATCTCTACACTAGTAACATTTGATTTCTACACAAATACTCTTTCTAATCTTCATTAATTTCACATAAATAAATTTCTTTCACTTAACAACATCAAATTCAACTTTATTAAACTCGATTAAACTAATTTGAGCTTCAATTTCGAATTTAATTTCAAAAATCCTCAAAATTAATAATTCAATTTCATTCCAAACACAGCATCATACAAATTTCATACTACAAATTCACTAATTTGATAATCATTTTGATTTCTTACTTAACGATTCTAAATTCAAACCATCAATTAACTTAAAAACACTCCAATTACTCAATTAATATCTCAATTTAACAATTCAAACTCAAAATCATTAAATCCCCAAATCTTTAACTTACTAATTTCTTGATTTTTATTCAAATCAACTCCAATCAAACTAATTTCAATTAAAACACTACCAAATACTCAAATCAAACACTAAAATCACAAAACCGATAAATCAATTTCACTTAAACTCAACAATCAATTTCAAACATAAATAAAAACTCAATCAATCTCTAAAATTTATTCAATTTCATTTTATACTCAACAATCAAAACTCCAACACAATTTAATTTCATCAAATTCAACAATTTAACTTCATCACACTTACCCAAATCCTCTTCTTCTTCTTCTTCTAGCTGAACCGAAAACTTCTTCTTCTCCCTTTCTCTTTTCTTTTTCTCTTTTTCTTCTTTTCTCCCTGCACATTTTCTGCTCTGTTTTCTTCTTTACTTTTCTGCACACTTTCAAACTTTCTGCTCTCTTCTTCTTCTTCCTTCTCTTCTGATGGCAGCACCTTCTTCTTCCTCTTCTCTTCTTTCTTCCTTCTTCTCCTCTCTCTCTCCTTCTTCAGCCGAAGCTTCTTCTCTTTCTCTTGGCTTCACCGATTCTCCTTTGCTTCTTTTCTCTAAATGTTTCCCTCACCGCCTTACTCTGTTTTCTTGTTTTCTAAGAGCATCTCCAATGCTATTATGCATTTGGAGAAAATTGAGTGCCACATAGGATCAATATTGAAAAAGTTAAGAAAACATTCTCCAATGCAATTATCTAACTTTAATATTGATATGATGTGGCAAAAAAAAAGTTTGAGAATATCAAGTAGAGTTTCTAATTGTAGATATTCTCCTTGATATGCTGACTAGGATTTCTAACTTTTCCCACCAATAAAATTTTAGTATTTTGTCAATACATTTAATTATCATATTGAATGGAGAGAGAATGTAACAAATGACTTGTGGTGATTGGTTTAAAATTACTATTTAGATATTCACATTGGAGAAGTGAATATGCATTTCTATAATTTTTTTGACAAGTTAGATCCATATTATTTAGAAATGCTGATGTGACTACTATTTAGATACTCAAAAATACATATTTGCATTGGAGATGCTCTAATTTTCTGGTTTGCTATGTTTTTTTTTTTTTTAGTTTGTACATATATATATATATATATATATATATATATATATATATCTCTTTAATACTTGCTAGTTGTCCCTTAACATTTAAAATTACAAAGTGGCCACCACTTAAAAATTAATTACAGTAATTTTGGGTCAACAATCTTTTCATTTACAATTTAATCCATAACAATCCATTAACTCTTTTCCATAAAAATCTATTTCAATTTACTTTTCCATCAATTAATTAAATCATAACTTTATATCGTAAAAATATATTTTGACTTCCAATAAATATTCTTCATACTCAACTTTATGGAAATCTTTACTATGTTCTCCAAAACTTATAATTTAAATTTTTCATATACTTTATGGAACCTTATTAATCATCTGAAAACCATTCCAAGCATTTTCCGAGTCTCTGATACCCTTAATACTTTTAACTTCTAATTTATGAAAATACTTATTAGAAATTTCAAAACGCATAATTGTATTTCTTATATACTTTACAAAATCGTACTAATCGTCTAATAAACTCCATTATAGTACCGCACAATCAATTTCAGAAAAATATATATTATAATACTTGTACGTGTACAGTACAATCTATCGGGAGAGTGTATTACACCTAGAGAAAAGAATTAATAATTCATGTTTAATTGCTAATTTTATATATATATATATATATATATTATTTATTTCATCTATGCAGTACCCTAAGAAACAACATGATATTAAATAGGGGGCCAATATTGACATCCATAAATATAATTTACACACCCATATTTTATTAAAAATTTTAATTATAAAAATATCCCAACTATTTTAATTAAAATTAAATCTAATACTATGTACGCCCACTAATTACACTTTATTTGTAACTATATTAAATCTTTTATTTAAAAAAAGACAAAAAAAAACCTACGATTTAATTAAACCTTAATTATATTTCAAGTATCAAAATTTTCCATAAAATGTAGTGGAAAAAGAAATCCTATAGGACTTTGATCATACAAAAGTATATATTTCTTTAAATTTTAAATTGAACTTTTTTTTTTGTCTTGTATAATTTTCAACCCAAAAAAAAAAAAAAGATAGACATTTTGATGTTTATTCATGAGTTTTTTTAAATAAAAAAATTAAGTATGTTATTTGTTTTTACTGCTAGTGTTAATGATGATTTGTTAATCAGTATAAATTTTTTAATAGTTGATGAAAATTTTAATTTTTTTAAAACTAATTTCTATAAAAATTCATAAAAAGAAATAATATTTATATATTTTTTAACTAACATAATGACGTAAGGATTAAATTAATTGTATTAATAATTTAATAGGGTTTACAAATAAAATGTGTGAAAATAATTAAATTGATTTTCATAGGGCATTATTGACATTATAATGGATGCTTATAATAATTTAATTTTAAAATTTTAAATATAAATATATTTATAAAATAAGTGTGTAAATCATATTTATGAGTAGTAATTTTTTTACAATATATATATATATTAAGCTATCACCCTATTAAATATTTTGACAACACTGTGATCTTCATCAAACACCTACTAACATTGTATTCTAATGTGGTGTGCATCTTCCATACACGTTTTACGTAAAAGATTCAAATCTCATAATATATATTTATCAATACATGTGATGAGATTTTTCTTTAAGTATATGGATAATAATAAAACTTTATATAATTATATCGTATTTGTATTGATCTAAAAATTAATCGTGTCGTGTTCATATTGATCCAGACATGAATACTGCTAACATTCGAATTTTGAAAAAATTAAATTAAATAAAAATCTTTCAAAATTTTAAGAAATATAATCTTTTATTGAGCTTAACAATACATTAGATATAATAATAACGTTTAAAAAAATATAATACAAAAAAAAAAAAAAAAAAGTGTTGTAGTCCGAGAAAGGCCAGAAAAATAGGGCAAGAAAAGGCCTCTCTTGCTTGATATCACATCTCTCTCTGAGACTTGGAAGGATTACGATTTACAAGTGAAAGAAGCATGGCAGGAAGAGAAGTTCGTGAGTACACCAATCTCAGCGACCCTAAAGGTAAAAGAAAGCTTTGCCTTTGATTTTAATGGAATTTTATAATTGATTTCATTTTTAATTCAATTGATTTTGAATGAGTTGCAGACAAGAAGTGGGGTAAAGGAAAAGATAAAATAGACGACGAAGACATCACTTTCCAGCGCATGGTTGCCAAGGTTAATTGACCGTCCCCGTCTCTCTCTCTCTCTCTCTCTCTCTCTCTCTCTCTTTCAATTTTGTCAATTGAAAAAAAAAATGTTATCTGATAACATGCCCCGGCAGCGATGTTGGCTCTTCATACCAGATGCAAGAGGTTGCCGGTGAACGTGGCGGCTATCTTCACGGCCGTGGCGGTATTTGCTTGCCCTTCTCCATATATGTGAATATATATACACTCACACACACACTTGTGTTAATGCTTGTTTTTAGTTTTTATATTATTATAGAATATGAATGTGTATGTGTGTTGTTGAGGCTTTTCCGTGCAGCACTGGACAGTGATGACTTGCTTTATCTCAAGGAACAAATGGAAGCTGAGCAGGACGCTGAACGCCTCCTTCGCCGCACTGAGAAACGGGCATTTGCTGCTTTTAAAATATCCTTTCTTTATTTATTTATAAACACACACACACATGCTCTTTCCCTGTCATAATCTGATTATGTTGTTGGTTATAAGATTGCTTTAGAATGATACCAAGGTCATAATTTTTGTATGAATTTTATTTTGCTTTCCTACTCTGATTGAAACAATTAGTTCCCTCCTGTTTTCCATTGTGTTCCATTTGTTTCATTGACATTTACAACTCCAGAAGAAAAGATGTAAACTATTGCTGCTTTTATCAGAAGCTCGTTAATGTGAAAGTTGCTAACTTGATCATGGTTTGTAGGTGTTGCAAGCATAATTACATTGTTTCTGAATTATTTGCATAAGTTGGTGCATTGGATTGGATGTTGTTAAAACCCGAGTAATAATTGGTTGTACAAAAGAACTTGGCTGTTTTAAATGCTTTTACATATTCTGTTGTGGGTTTTGATCACCCATCTGTGTTGTGTACCATTTGGGATAGCAAACTGTTGGTTTTGGTATTTTCCCCTTCCTTAACCAATGCACACAAAGCTGCAAGTTTAGCAGATTCCTCACCTGCATCTGTGCCTTTGCCACTTCGTGTTGAGCCCAAGCCTAAGAGTGGGATTAGGTATTTTTGTTTACGTGCTTATGCATGCATAGTGCATATACACACACACTCCACACCTTCTCATATATACACTTTTTGAATCAGCTAAAACGGTCATGCTTTTGAATTGTTTTTGTTGTCTAATCAATGCAATTATCTGGCATGTAGACAACAGGATCTGCTGAAAAAGGTGGTTGAAGTTAAACCAAAGAAACCGAGAGTTTCAAGCCCATCTGATGGGAGTAATTCTACCCAAGTTTCAAGTAGTTCTGCATCAAAAAATCTCAAGACTGAGGTTTCAAGCCCATCTGATGGGAATCATCCCATCCAAATTTCAAGTAATTCTGCATCAAAAGGTTTGAAGTCTGAAGTTGACCCGAAGAAGGAACAAGAGCAAATTTCGTTGAAATCAAATAAAGCAGAAGGTCTGAATGAGGTCGAAAATCCTGTTAAAAGCTTGCTAGGTTTAGCATATGCTAGTTCTGATGATGAAGACTGACTGTAGAATAAAGGGGTACGTTTTAGAGCAAAATAATTCATTCATTGTTCTGTAATAGATAACTTATACATACTTTGTTTTCTTAGTATAACATCTGCTATTGTCAAATTAAATACTAGTTGTTGAATTTTTTTTTGACAATACTAAAGTAAAAACTTAGATTATACAATATACAGTAGTAGTGGAGAAAAACTTATTTAGAGTACTTATTTCCACATCCATTTCGGAACTGTAGTTTGTTTTTCGAGATCTCCTGGTGGTGAACTCAGCATCTAGATGTCCTGCTGCACTGCAAAACCCCGGATGAATTTGTCAATGACCGTACAGATCTTGCATTTGCAACTTGGAACCTTTGTTCATTAGTGTAAGGCAGCTTTGCACTGCCAGAACCCGTTTCCCTGAAAGAAGCTCCGTTTTCAAAAACATCACCCACAGAATAAAATTTCCATGAGCCTCCATGGCTACCCAATCTCCATGTCACCTGGTGGAATTAATATGATTATTACATATTGAAATATTTTTTTCGTTTGTAGTCATCATTTATTTAATGTGCTAGATATTTGGAGTATAATACTTTATTCTTTGGTTGATGGAAATAGTATTTTCTCATTTATAACTACAGAAAAGCGTTGAAATTTACCTCCTTATTCCCTGACTTTGGTGCAATGAACAAGTTGGATTGACTTTTAATGCTAGGACTCATGCTTCCACCAATGGCATACTGTGTCCATCCTTGGTAGAGGTTGTTAGCTACGTGTGCAAATCCATGTCGGACCCTGTATTATTTTGACGTAAAAGTTGGTATCAGTGATTGATGTACTTTTGTATTTGCTCCTATTTTTGCAAAACTTGTGGAGTGCACAGATAGGAATAAGCAATTTGTTACCTTGGCATTCTTTGGTTGCAATTAGGTCCGAAATGGTTGAAGGCAACGGTAACCTTCATGTTTTTGTCCCTGATGTAGCCATCATCGTGGCTTAGAAGCATAACCTTGTCTTGGTTTCTGAACCAGTTATTGGAGATGGTAACATCCGTGGAGCCTCGAGTGACATCAATTAGACCGTCTTGGCATTCGTATAGGGTGTTGTGGTCTATCCAAACTTTTGATGCAGAAACTAATCTGATTGCATCCCCATCTACCTTTCCTAGCTGCATTATCTTTCCATTTGGACCCATCACTGAGCTTTGCTGTTCAGCTCGGCAATGGTGGATATATAGACCGTGGATTATTATGTCGCTTGCCTGATGAATGTGAAACATGTAATATGCTAAAGTTAATTATTTATGTGGTGATCAAATTCACATGGAAAATCATAATAGCAGGAAGTATTAGTTACCTTATGGATGACGAAGCATGCAATGCCTGTAACGTGAACAGTCACACCACGTCCGTCAATGGCAGTATTACTGGAGATTAGAAGTGGTTTTTGAAGTGTAATCTGCATATCCCTTTGGAAAGTGATCCACTTTTTTCCTTGAATCAAGGTGGTTCCGTATCTTAAGGTTCCAGGTTTGGGGTTGAGCGGGTTGTCACTTGGATCAGTGACTTTATAATGTACAATATTTCGGCCAATGTTGTTAGTCATCTTCCCAACGAAACCGACAGAACATTTAGCGAGTTGTTGACGGTGCCTCCGCCAATTAGGGTTGGTTCGCCAGCATTGATCAATTACGTTCATTTGCGCGGCAAGAGTAGCAATTGGACTAAGAATCAGGTACATGTAAAGAGCCATAGCAAGGTTACATAACATGGTAGCCATGATTGAAATCTTGTTCTTGATTTTGCAAAGAGAGAAAAAGAAAACTGTTGGTAGAAGTGGAGAGGGAAGAGAGCTTTTATATACTAGCTAGAAGAAAGCATGTAAATAGTAGTAGTGGTGGTTTGTTTAGTTGGTTATGATTACAAATCATAGGAATAGAAATGTGGTTTGCTGTTTTAATTATCGCCGGTGAGAGAGAGAGTTGGCTATATTTGGATATGACAGTTTTATAGTTAAAACGTATTTACCAAGTAATCAGTAGATTAGAGGAAGTATTAATGAAGCATAAAACTACCAACAATAGTTAAAAAAAAAACAGTTCAATGCTTGTTGGTTTTTCCATTTTTACAGCTCAATTGACAATTTGAAACTAATCGTCTTCATTTCACACAAGCTGAGCTAAGAAAAACAACGTCGTAAGACACAGAAATCATTCGAGCACATACATATTCAAGTGAACCATCAACTCTTCTCTTTTTATAAGCAACCATCTCCCTTCCAAATGAGGTGGGAAATATTAATCCAAAAACATTGGCTATACAAATAAAATACATATAAAACTGTCACAAAGGAAAAATGCTAGACATCTAACTTAGCCTCCTCACAGTTGGTTATATCACCATTAGGTCGAAAACTCTGTGTGAAACAACTAAAGACAAATTTATGATTTTCTCCACATTTTGATAAAGCCGTCAGCAAATGATTTCAGGTTTCCCCAAAGAGTAGATTTCTTTGGAAGTTCTGCATCGTCAGTCTGCTTACGAGAAATATCCCTGGACAACAGAGAACTGCTAATTAGTGTGATACTTATACACAGCAAGATGGATTCATAAAATGTAACCAATGAAACATAAACCAAGCTAAATCAGGTCCATTATGTATTTAAGCTGGTAGGTACTTGCAACTGCTTAGATTTTTCATCCACGACAAGCAAAACCATACAAGAACAACTTTCTGAGAGCATGATTTGGTTTTGATATGACCTGGACCTAGGTTATTTTGCTTTGAGATGTCTGTATCAAACTTCTAATATCTATGACAAGCAGTATAAAAGTACCATCATGGTTGATTCTAAATGGTCAACCACATCAGCAAAGCTGCCTAATGGAAAGCATCAAAGAGGCACAACTTGGGTCGACCTCGATTAATGCTAACAAATTTTGACTTCTAAATTTATATTGGACCACAAGTAAAGGGCAGTTAACAAACTGATTATGGACACCTAAAAATAACAGAAAACTAAAATTGTATTTTTCTTAGATCAAACTGATTATCGACTGGATAAGACTATCTAAAGTTCTCGATAAATTCCACCATCAGATTTGACATTATTGGAAATTTTCATTTTCCTCTAGGTTTACTCATTGCGTTCTGCATCGAACCCTCAATGGGATGAAGCCTGAAGACTGCAACGGTAAATCAGACCTTATAAATGTTACTGGTAAGATACCTAAATATCGCTGTTATATAGACAAACTTACGGTGCATTTTCCTGCGGTGCAGGCGACGATTTATGCTGCTTGGCTTCTTGCTTCGGACCACCAGAATTCAAAGAAGCTTCAGATGTACTTTGATCCTTTTTCTCATCAGCATTATCAAAGCGTGGATGAGAAACTTTCTCCGTTTTTCCTTTTAGTAGATGACTTTCTGTTTCAATAAATTTAGAAGGAGGATCCTCAGCTTTCTTCTTTTTACCATTTGCATTTTCATGACATTATGAACATTTTCCTCAATTTCTTCTCTGAATGCACGACTTTCAAAGTCTATATGGCGTCCTTGAGCTTCTTCCAATTTCTCATCGTCTGCTTTTTCAAGACAGGAATGGGAAACATTTTCACCATTTCCTGTCAGCAGATCACTTTGTGTTGCAAAAAGATCAGACTGGCCACTCTGCAAGTATAAAATACAAATCAGATAAATAAATAACTGTACAAAAGACTCCACAGTAGCACCGAGAAAACGTTTTATGTATAAAATTAATGAAAGATGCGCCTAAGATTTTTAAAACGATCAAGGTGACGACAATTATTCTACAAATACATTTAAGAAGATGCAGAAGGTCCGGGATACAATAACTCATATAGGTTCTAGCTAACTACCTTTGCACGTAGGAACTATAGGTTGTTAGACAAAGGGCCATAAAATGCTCGGCCTCCTGTTCAGATGTGAAGCAAGTGAAAGCATGCACGTGGAACATTTTTGCAGCTTAAGTCTAGGGGCTTTGCGTGACTGTTAGAGATGAATTTTTTTTTTTTTTTTTTTTTTTTTTTTGGGGGTTCCTAGAAAACAGTTCTGAGACCACTGTGGTGCCGAAGCTGCTTTGAAAAACATGTTACCAAATGGCAATTCATTCTACAGAACCACATCTTGCAAAAGCTACAATCCACATAGTAGATATCATTGTGGAATATTCTGTCAAGATACCTAAAACATCTATCAAATTGAAGCATTATACTCCCAACCGAAGAGGAATTAATATAACCAACCTCTCGATCTCCTTTGAAATGTGCCAAAAATTTAATTTACAGACTCTCCCATTCACTTAAAATGTGCTTTCTGTAGAAACTACTCTTTTTACAAAAATAAAAGAAAAAAGGTGATAAGTGTAAAATACATACTGGAGCTGCGAGATTTTCAAAATCCTCAGACAAGGTGTTTCCAGCCACGGAGGATGCTATTGCTCCCTCATCTCCTAAATGCTTCTCACTAGCATCACCAATCTTCACATCATTTGTAGCTACTGTGTGAAGCCCATTTAGAGTTCCCACATCCACAGTTACTTTATTTTTTTCAGTTCGCGCTGCTGACAAAGTTTCCGTCTCTCTGTCCGAAGAGGAGATTTTAGATTTGTATTCCAGTTCCTGAATTATCGTCCTAATAACATAGAAACAACCACCCACATTTTTTTTAGCATCTTTCAAAGTCGGGAACTTCCCATCATGTTCTTTTCTGTACCTGTAAAATCAAATTAACAATCAAACTCCACACAAAGTTTTAATTTGTGTGATTTTTTTTTTTACTAACTGTTTATTTGGGGAAAATTCCCAATAAAATTGAAAACTTTTAAACCAAAATAACATTAATAAACCGAAAATAAATGCAGCTACTTCAAAGAAAACTAAAAAGAAGGAATTACTTGTTAACATAAGATTCGATCAAAGCCCGTCTTTCGTCTTTAGATACCCTTTTTCGCTTTCTCTGAGATTCCAGCGAGTCAGAAGGAACGGAGGCAGCATATGACCTCCCACGCCATCGAATGTTGGACCTACATACAACATTGTTCACCTCACCAAGACCTGTCAAAAAAGGACCAAATTTCACATAATCACACAAAGATTCATATACAATGAAAATTGAACCAAAAAGAGAGAAAAGGACAACATTTTTATTGAGTAAAAACAATGAAGAAACAGAAGAGAGAGATGGGTTTACCGGATTTGTTGTGAAAAAGTAGAAACCGATGAGCAGAGCACTTGGCTGTTCTTGAAAACTTCAGCATCCTTGAAAGAATTATCGATTCAAAAACAGCAACTCAAATCACTATCTATCACTAACCCATTCATGATATGTGTTTATTTTTCAAGGGAGACACCAAGGTTTTAGATTTGATGTAATTTCATTTTAGGGTTTTAGGGAGAAAATCAGGGTTTTAGGGTTTATTATTATTATTATTAGGGACAAAATTAAAAGTAGTAAAAAAATTATGAAAATAATTGTTTTTAGCCTCAAATGAAAAAATAATCGTTTTTAGCCATTTTAAAAAATAATAACAAAAATATCCTTCAACCACCCATTGATTGAATAATTATAAAAAGATTCCAAAAAATTAAAAATTATTAAAAAAACTCATTAATAATTATACCTTAAATATTTCACTAACCTACATTTCACTAATCAACATTTCACTAAACAACATTTTACTAACCAATATTTCACTAATCTATATTTCACTAACATACATTTTATTAATCTACATTTCACTAACCTACATTTTAATAACCTACATTTCACTAACCTACATTTCACTAACCAATATTTCACTGACCAATATTATTACCAAACGTTTCACTAACTAACTTTTCATTAACATATTTCATAACAATTAAAATTTCACAAAAATAAATTCTAATATCACCTAAATTCTTTCAACTAGTTTTAAGTAAGAGTACTTTTACTTAAACTATAACTTAGTACCTCAAACAATTATTAATTTGGTCTCTAACTTATTTGAAAATATCACATTTTTTCCTATTTTTTTATTAACTCGCATGGTCCCTAATTTTTTCAAAATACATCAATTATATATATATAGTATATATACTATGTAATATACTCTAAAACATGTATATATATATATATATAATATTTTAACATTTTAATTTTTTCTAACTAAATTATAAGTTTTATAAGTATTTAATCATGAATTTTATTTTTATTTTTAATAAATAATGTTATTTTTAATTTTTTTTCAAATTTTAATTTTTTTAAATTTTTAATGAATTTTATCATATTTATTTTTTATTTAATCCTTTTTAAGTATTTTTTTTTAAAAAAATTAAGTTTTTATAATATATATCAATTTCTTATTGGACTATCCAAATAGGTAAAATTGTTAAAATGTAAAAAGTTAGATGGTAAAATCATCTTTTTAATTTAATAATTTTATAAAAAATGATAAAATGGTTAATTTATACTTTATGTTATGTTTAACCGTCAAAATTTTGGTCATAGAGATCAAATTGATATATTTTGAAAAAGTTAGAGATCATATGAGTTAAAAAAAGTAAAAACATATCAAAAAGTGATATTTATCTGAGGTAGTAAATTGTAGTTAAAGTAAAAGTTCAATCTCATTGCAATATGATCAAATATAAGAATATTTCATTGTAATTTACCCTAAATTATAAGTCGATATGCTTAATAAAAGAACATTGAATATGTAAAAGTAATATTTTATTAGAGTTCTTATTAATAAAAACATTATTAATTAATTTTTTTTAATAAAACTAAACTTTTAAAATTATTTCCCCCACTACTGAGGTTTAAAATAAAATTAAAAAAAATGTAAAAGTAAATATCACTAGTTGTAATCATCCAATGTGTATCAGTGGTAAGGACGTTCATTCCTGACAATATTTCAGCTTTGAATCGTCATCATGGTATGTCAAATATACATGGGCAAATTGCACTAATACCCCTGAGTTTAGGTATTATTGCATTCGCTGATAATTTTTACTTTTATTACACAAACATCCCCAAGAAAACATTGACCAAACGGTTGACTAACATTTAATTTTACGTTTTGAACAAAAAAAGACCATTTTACCTTTAATAAAAAATATAAAAAAAAAAGAAAAAAAAAAACTCAATGTGGAAATCTCCACCTTCAAATTAAACAAAAAAAAAAATCAAGGTGGAGATCCCATATAGAAACGATGGAGACTAGCTGGTCTCCATCGACAAAGACCAGGTCTGATCTCGATGAAGACGACGACAATGTCGTCCGCATTATCGACGATGGAGATGACATCATCGTCGTCTCTATCAACTGCACCAGGTCAGTGGAGATCCCACCAAACCTTTTTTTTAAAAAAAGATAATTTTACCTTTTTTACAGTAACTTAACATTAAAGTTAAGGTTAGTCAACCGTTTGATCAATGTTTTTTAGGGGATATTTATACAATAAAAATAAAAGTTGCCAGTAAATATAATAATATATCAGCTTAGGGTTATTAGTGCAATTTGCCCTCTCTCTATATATAACAGTAGATTTGAATTAATTGTCTAATGAGTTAAATTTAAAAAGAAAATATTAACCTTTCAAAAAAAAAGGAAAAAAAAAATATTGTTTTGGTCCCAAGTGATTAGCTTTTTATTATTTCTTAATAATATCTACTTTTTTATTCATGTGGCCCCCAAAATTATTAGAAATTCATCAATTTAAACCCATTTGATGAAACTTTAACGGTGAAACCCAATAGTGAGTAATATTTGACTGTTTTACCCATAATAATAAAATATTAATATTAAAAGATTTATTTACCCCGTACTTGATAAAAAATTACAAGTTTATCTAATATGTAATTTTGTATTTTTAATAAAATACTTACTCATTTTGGTCTCTAAAATTTTTTAAATTATTATTTTTAACTTATTTTTTCTTTTTTATTCGTGTGGTCCCTAATTTTTTAAAAATATATTAATTTAGTCATTCTATTAGTCAACAGTCATATTTAATGGCGTTAGAAGTATTTTAGGTCTTCAAACATAAAAATAAAAATTAAAAAATAAATAAAGTTATTACAAAAAAAAATTAAATTTTAAAAATAAAATAATAACAACTGAAAAATAATATTTAAAAATAATTAAAAATTACTTTTAATATATTATTTTATTATTAAAAATAATAATTTTAATTTTTAAAAATAATACGCCTCCTCTCCTAATATTTTTAAAGAAAGTTT
Organism: Xanthoceras sorbifolium; assembly: GCA_003430845.1. Lineage (NCBI taxonomy): Eukaryota > Viridiplantae > Streptophyta > Magnoliopsida > Sapindales > Sapindaceae > Xanthoceras > Xanthoceras sorbifolium. The sequence goes on from CM010610.1 coordinate 5,500,299, forward strand.
AAATTATTTTATTACTTTAATAAATTATTTTATTTTAAATTTATTATAATTTATTTTTATATATAAAATATTTTTATATTTTAATATTAATTTAAAGTGTTATTTTGAATTATTAAATTTCATAAATTAGTTATTATTGTACTGTTTTTTTTTATTTTTTAAGGTATTTAATTTTTGGTGTTAATTAATTAATTAATTAATTTTAATATTTAAGGATTTTTCTTATAAATTTTGTGAATTTTGTAATTTTAATTTTTTGTTGACACATGTTAAATTCTTATCGGATATATAAGTTAATGTTAATTTATTAAATTTTAAAAAATAATATGTAAAATCGTATTTTTTAACTTAATTATTTAAAGTTAAGGGTAAATGATCAATATGCATATTCTGTCATATTTGACTGTAAAAAATTTGGTCAGAAAAACTAAAATGATGGATTTTTAAAAAGTTAGGGACCACACGAGCCAAAAAGAAAACATTGGTGTGAAAATTAATAATTTCGAAAAAAGATAGGGACCAGAATAAATATCGCCTAAATAATAATAATAAAAAAATATCATTTAACAATAACTATAAAAATATTTATTTTTTAAAAAAATAACTACTTAACTAATTAAACATTAAAATATAAATTTTTTAATAAATTTTAAAAATTAAATTATATTAAACAACACAATTTAAAAGAATAGCTTATTGAAAAACTAAAATGATTGGTTTTCAATTATTTTTATATAATAATAAAATTAAAAAATTTATCAAAAAAAAATTGAATTTTTTTTTTTAAAAATAAAAATAAATGGAGGCCTCCTTAAACTTGGTGCCCATGGAGGAAGTCCACTTTATTTATTTTTATTTTTTTTAATATCATTTTGTTAAGTTTTTCCTTTCATTTATTTAAATTTTAGCTTATTCAATATATATGTCAAAGGATAAGGGGAATATGTGTTACAATATAGTATATTAACATGTTTTAAGACTAAAATACCCGTTAAGTCTAATTAACGAATCTTAACGGCGGGATTAAATAATGGATTTTTATTATTTAGGGGAGTAAATAACACCTAAACCCTAGATGTTTGCTCAATTATAGCTGGAGTCAATTTTTAAGTTTATTGACAAAGATCTCCCCAGCATTAGTCAAATTTAGTCAAACTTAACATATCTTTTCATGCTTTTTAAATTTTATTTTATTAAATAAAAATAAAATTAATAAAATCTCATCCCTCCATCTTTGAGACGATAAATGGTTAGGATTTATTTTTAAAATATTTTTTTAAAATAATAATATTTTTTTAAAAAAAGAAATCCCACCATGGGTTCATCGAATGAACGCGGATCTAGGTTCATTTAAACGAACATAGTTTCTAGTTTTGTCGTAGAACCCATAATCTTCTAGGTTTGTCGAATGAACCCAGTTGGTTCGTCGAACCAGGTGGATCCATGGTGGATGATCCACCATTGATCTCCAACTTTCTTTCTCTTACTCTTTTTTAATAAAAAAATAAAAATAAAAAAATTTCAGATCTCCACCGTCCATTTAAAAATGGATGCTGGAGATCTAAAGTTTAACTTTTTAAACTATTTTTTTAAAAAGAAAAAATTTCCACCATCTATCTTAGGTGAGATGCAGTGGAGATCTAAACTTATTTTTTTTATTTAATAAGTATTAATAATTTTAAATATTATT